>RWGZ01001491.1:124802-531252 GCA_009725065.1 Utricularia reniformis
AAACTTACGTGTTGCAGAAGAGGTGGTGCTTCTTCTTCATCTAAAAATTTGTAAAGAATGTCGGTTACATTGTTGTTTCTGTATACTGTATTTCTTTCCCTTTGAAAATTTTATGTATGCTATTTTTTTCCGATTGTTTTCTTAAAAAACTGCCACTGATTTTTAAAGTGGAATTCATAACTTGAAATTGAAGAATCTGCCCCTGAACCCATGTAGGGTTTCTTCTAAACCCTAAATAATATTTATCTTAAAAAAAGTTAAATGAATTTCTTTTCTAATAAAAATAAAATATTAAAATAATAAGTGTTCGTACAATATTGTAGTTATGTTAGAAAACTTGTTTTGTTAATATTTTGATATATTATCGAGGAAATATTAACAAAACAAGATGACGAGTAGAGATAAAGAAAGATGACTTGTAAAGTGAAAATATACTATTTGGACTGGGCGGAGAAGGTTGAGAAAATACTGAGAATTGGATTAAACCCACGATTGTTGACTTGTGTATTTTGTACTATCATTGTATTTTATGCATTAACAAAAACATTGATAAATGTTATGATAACGAGTATAAATATTGTTAAACAACTTTTAATATATAGTTTATATTCTTATATATTTTCGTTTAAATGAAAGTGTATTAGGTTTTGGTTAATTTCGAACTTCTATTTTAAAAATTGACTGAACTCGACAAGTTACCTATAGATGGTACTTATTTTGGTCCATTAATTCAGGGACCAAAAAGCAATATCCCAATAATAATAGGGTATTTTCTTTATACTAAATTTTCTCTTAAGATTATAAAATGAGTTAATTTATATTGAGATATTGTGATATTAAGTATACATATGTTAGCCAATCGATTATTAATATTTTTCATAAATATTTTTCAGTGTTAATATAACAAATGGCATTCTCAATACTTAAACATGTATACATAATTTATTGTTCAAACATTGATTATATTTTAATTTAAACAAAAAAATTCAAATACATACAATCCACAGTATCAAAGACCAACATTTTTGTACTTTCTAACATGTTGAGTGTTTGAACATCTGTGTACTATTGTTATTTGATTTGAACAAATAAAGTTTCTCATTGTAATGACCCAGGAAAACGGCACAAAGAGAGAATTTGGACAGGTTAGACTCACATTAAACCTCGTTAAGAAAATGTAACGAATGGTAGTGTTAAGGAAATGTAATGAGGGGTAGTTTTGTAAATTAACATAAGAAGAGGGTCATTTGGTCATTTGTAGCTTGTAATAAGAGGGTAATTGTGTAGTTTTGGAAGGAAGGGTTAAAGGGTCATTTGGTCAAGTGGGGAAAACTATAAATAGGGGTGGAATGAGAGAATAAGGGTCATTTTAACACAAAAATGTGAGAAAAATCGAGAGAAATAAGGATTGTCGCGAAAAATCGGAAACTGCCTAAAATTGTCGCGGAAATCAGGAGCAAGGAAAAACTATCGCGAAAATCGGGATGGAGGGAAGAATTGTCGCGAAAACGGGCTGACTGCAGAAATTATCGCGAATTTGGAGCTGAGTGTAATATTATCGCGGAAACGAGTCGCGTGCAGAATTATCGCGGAAACGGGTTGAATGCATTATTATCGCGGAAATTCGGGGCAGTGGTGTAATTCTCGCGAAAACGAACATCTAGGCGAATTTTTACAGAAATTAAGGACCGAAACGTAATTTACCGGGAGTACGAAGAACAACAGGCGATAAGACGATCATGTAAGCGGAGTAAACGTAGTAGANCCTAATTTGGGCCTAGTTGTTTTGTTAAAACATGATAATTAAAATGGAAACATTCGAATGCAAATTTAAATCATAGTTCGAAACATGAAAGTACGACAGCATAATTTAGAGTATTCTCCAAAGGAACCGGACTCTATCACCGGACAACCGACGACCTCCTTCCCCTATCCCTATCATAACTCGTCTGCGTCACCTACAAAATCTGTAAAGTGGTCACAATCTATTAAAGGAAACTTCACACACACTACGCATTATCTTTTCACTTCTTAGTTACACCGTACATTCACACATGAATCATTCCACTTAACCGTTTTCTTATTTCCCTCGTCTTTTACCCTTATCATTTCCATCATTCATTAACTTTACTGTTGTCGAGATTAACATGCTCGGTGCATGTCCCACCCAAGCCAACCGTTAGATGTTGGATGACTCGACGGGCCATATGTTTCCCTTCCTCGGGTGGGTACTTAGGCGCTACCCTTTATCCACCCGGATCCGTTCTGCCCTCTTCGTACGTATCTTTTCCTCTTTGGAACTTATCGTTCCCTACATCAGGCATGCCCTTCCTTTGGCGAATCGTGTACTAGGCACGATGCCGGGTTCGGTCGGACGGTCCATCCTTCCTCACCCCTAGTCTTATTATCATTTATCTCGTTCATTCGTATCCTTTCTTCCTTCTTTATTAACCCAATCTCATTCCCTAAGTCTGAACCTTCCCTAACTATATTGTGTTCACTCCGCTTACCGTTTGCTTTAGCCTGTTATAATCTTCCCGTGCTTCCCATGCATTTCGTAAACGGTCTTAGTTATTCGAATTCTGACGTTATTATCTTATTGTTAACTATGTGATTACCGTAGACCTTACGTGTCATTTCTCCTCCCACGATCCGAATTCAGGACGAAACGAAAACACTCGAACTTAGTATATCCGCGACAATTCCACCTCTGCCCTAAAATCCGTGATAATAATACACTGGATCAAAATCCGCGACAATTTTGCATTGGGGATGAAATCCGCGATAATTTATGCCTTACTGGAAATCCGCGATAACTTTACTCTTCGTAATTTCCGCGACAATTTTGCCCTTCAAAATTTCCGCGACAATTTTGCCTTCCAAATTTCCGTGACAATTTTGCCCATCGTACTTTTTCGCGATAATTTTTGCCCTTCAAAATTTTTCGCGAAAATTTCCTTCTTCGCGACAATTTTCGAATTTTCGTGTCTTAATGATGATTAACTCGTTTTTGGGCCTCCTCACCCTTATTAATAGACATCCTAAGTTTTCTAATTCACACTTTAACCCCTCATTCCTTTGCTTTTGACCCCCTTTTTATCTTTTTGCTTACTTTTCTATTTTTCGTTTCCATTTACGTTCTTTCGTTCCCGTATCCCTCATTATCTCTCGTCTAGACATTACCGCTACGTTCCCTACTATTTGTTTCATTGTACCTTTTTCTCGGCTATTACAGAGGTAATTCTTGCTGATTCGCGGGGGCTGGTTGGTAAGCCTCATACCTGTACCGCTGCTGATTTCATTGCGGCTGATTCCTGCCGCGGCCACGATAGTTGTTTTCTCTCCTTCCACCTCTCTGATTCTGTCTTCCACCATTAAAGAATCCTCTCTGACCACCTCTTTGACGCTGGCCACGCTGTCCTCCATATCGACGTCCTCCTGCATTTAGCCGTGGCGCATCGACCCTTGGGGGTTTAGGTGCCGTCCCCTCCGGGACACTTACATCAATCTTTCCCAGCATAGGCTCCGGTAGAGCCTCCAAAGTACTGATTAGTTCATCAAGCTGACCCAATTCTAGCATCCTTTCCACTTCAGACATTAATTCTCGACAATCATTCGTTGCATGTCCAAAACTCCGATGAAAACGACAAAATACTTGGGACTCGTAAGTCCCCTGCGTTGGTTCTTGCAAGGGAGGGGGATAACGAAGAGATCCACCCTTCTTCTGCTCAATTATGGCGAAAATTTGTTCATAATTGTACGTAGGAAACACTCTCAGCTTAGAATTTGCAGGCTGGACAATCTTATCCAGCCCACGACTTATAACAATAATATGAGACCCATACGCCCGTACTTCGATTACTCCATGATCTCGCAAACCTTCATCTTCTCGGATGTACTATGTACATCTCAAAGCCAAATCTTCCATACTTTCCGAGGGGTCTCTATTCAAAGAATTACACAACGGGTGTCCAACCAGAATAAGCTGGAGCACCCCAACCTTCTCACTCACAGTATTCCGAGGTATCTTCCTACACTCGGCCTCAAAACGGGTAATAAAACCCAACAATCTTTCCAAAGAATCATACCGCAACGCGGTCAAAGAAGTAATAGACTTTATTGGCGTATTAAAAGGCACGAAAGCTGAATAGAATTGATACTTAAAGTCCTGATATGAAACAATCGAATGCCTCGGTAACCGATTAAACCATCGAAGGGCTGATTCCTTAAAAGAAGCGGCAAAAACGAAGCACATGGCCGCATCACTGAAATTCATCAAACTCACATGAATCTCCATATTCGACGTATGAGCATGCGGGTCAATCGACCCGCGATACTGTGGAAGATCCTTAGGCATTTCAATAAACTCAGAGTGAGTGGCTCCGATAATCGCCGTGGAAAAAGGAGATAAGGCATTTGAAGTGTTCCACGGACTTTGCAAAACTTCCAATGATGGTAACGCCTTTCCTCGATTACCGATGGGCTCATTAGCCCTCTCATTCTCAAAATAATCTCCCTCGTAAGCTGAGGTCTAATGAGTATCCAGGGTATGCTCCCCGTACAATAGTCTCTTTTCCTGGCCAAGAGTCAGGTTGGCCTCCAATTGGTTCATCCTAACCTCGTTTTGCTCCAACTTCCCACTCATCTCCTTGAATTTTAACTCTATCAATTCTCCAATCTTTTGTAGAGTATTGCTTTGCTTTCCGGTTGCTGTAGTATTCGCTCGCGGCTCCGGAACACGATCAATATCTTCCTCTGAGGCCACATCATTAACAGGTTATGGGGTAACATTGTTCCTCCGGGCTCTCCTTTGAGCTTCAACTTGCTCTAATTGAGCGATTAAAGTACGCATTCGCTCTCTCATATGTTTCAGTCTGATCCGCAGATCTAGATCGTGCAGGTGGCGAAAGGTGGGCATTATTACGGACCGCAACTCGGCCAATTCTTGCGAATTCATAACACTTAGATAAACATTCGCGTGATCAAGGATAAAAACTTGGTGCCCTTCCGGATGAAAACCCGCACCGGGAGGGCCGAATAGTTACATTTTGAGCAGGGTGCTCCTCGAGAACTGACGACCGAGCCCCCGGTAACGCAACAAAATCATCATTAACTTGAGGAATAGGATCCGCCTCAATTTCTTCATCAAAAATATCTTCATCAGAATTCCGAGTAGTCATGATAATTGATGAGATCATCGGAACCCGATACCCCGAACAGGGTCAGGACAAGCTTTGGCCATGACAACCCAAACAACGCAAGCCGAACTTGGAGGCCCATATCCAGCCCGCGATTAGTAAAGGGCCCATTTATATCATTTGGCCCGATCGATCGCATCAGGCGATCGGTCCCGAGCGGTGGGGCCCAGCTTCCTACATATGCCCAGACCGATCGGTCCATTCCTTGCAGACGCTACTTCGGGCCATCCTTGTTCATCACATGCAACGACAACTCGCGACAAACTTGTCAGTAGCATGGTTCAGCAATGGGTGTAAGCCACTAGAGGCCAAGGAGTAGCCGGCTGGCAGCGCCGAAAGGTCCAGCGCCGTGCAACCCTGTGAAGCCGTTTCCGGCGGCTGTTCCGCCTGACGTTAGCCGACCTAGTGGCAAAGGACAAGCATAAAACGACACCCTACTGTACACAGTACAGTGGGAGTATAAAAAGGACACTTAGAGAATGAGGAAAGGACCTCTCCTCTGGTTTTCTTTGGAAAGCTTTGGCTTCACGGATTTCTCTCGATTTATTTTCGACTATCTTTCCTCTCTTTGTTGTCTATCGAAAGAACATGCATTCTATCATCATGGATTCATTTATTGAACAGGCTAAGGGCACTTCTTTTAGCCCTTAGTCGAGTGGTTTTTTCCTCGCTTTCGAGGTTTTCCACCCTAAAATCTTTTCGCCCCCTTCACCTTTGAATCATTAACGTTCTCCATATATAAACAAATAATAACCGAGTTCGTCTTGCAACGAACCGGTCGACTGTTGACACCCCCGGTTTCCGAACTACAATAGTTTGGCGCCGTCCGTGGGGATGAGTTTCAATTCCCATTTGTGGTCTTTACCTGGGATAGGATAATCAAAGGCATGGCGACTGGAACTTCGACGAACGACAGTGACACGCTTCCCAGCAGTGTTCCAGCTTCAACGTTCTCTTTACGGGACCTGGAAGCTGCTGTTAGGATAGTTATTCTGGAAGTTACATCGGAGAGGAGTGGGACAGAGCCACCGGCTATTACAAGCCCTGTTCCAGCCAACAGATGGTACGAGAGCGACCCTGAAGCGCCGAGCTCCGATGAAGAGGAGATTGCCAGGCGTGGGATAACAATGAGGAGGCCGAGGTACCAATCCACTCCACCTCCTCCAGTTAGAACTCCAACTCCCGTCCCTGGGACGAACCAGGAACAGATGCAGAGACGCATCGACGAGCTTACCAGGGAGTTGGAGGCCCTGCGAACGCAGAGGGATTGCGATCCTGATCTGGAGCGCAATCCAAGACTTTTCAATCGGGCCATGGGTGCCCCGATCAAGCGGAGTAAGGATGATGACTTGTGGCACAATCTACATGTGGCCCAGGCGTCATCCCAACAATCGGGCGGCGTATCCGCCGCATTGGGAGATTTGATGCTCCTGTTTTCCGAAGAGATCTGGGCGGCAGTCCCCGATCGATATTACCGTAATGTGAAGAGCCCACAATCCACCTTGGGAAAGCTCCTTCATAAAATCAGCAAGTACACCAAGGTGGATGATGCGCTGGGAGCGGGGTATCGAAAGCCTGGCGGGAATTCTGATCCCGCAGGTGACCATAGGGTATCTTACCCTAAGAAACAACCGCGGGAGGTTGCGGTTATGGCTGAAAAGATCGCTCCTCCGAAGAAGGAGGATAATCGGGTGTATTGCGAGTTGCATCACAACCGCGATCACCCAACTTTGAAATGCCCGCTACTGCGAGAGACAGTAGCGGCGATGAACAATGAAAAGCCTGATTGTGATGATCGAAGGGGCAAGCGGGCTGACTCCCCCCGAGCGGGCCAACAGGGTGACGATCGTCACAGGCCAAGGGGAACGGATAATCGGGGTTAGCCCCGACATTATAATGACCGGGCGGGAGACCGAAGATCTCTCCAACCCGAGCAGGAGAGGGGCCAGCCCGGTCAGGAGAACCGGTGCCACGGCCGAAGAAGGACATGGCGGGGCCGAGGCGGCAGGGCCCCGCGGAATGAAGGAGATAGGAGGGAGCAGCCAGCTCCCCCACCTGTCGCAGTGGACACCCAACCTCCCACAAATCAGGAGGTGCCTAGAGAGAGGGAGGCCGCCGGAGACATTTATGTTATCTCCGGTGGAATAAGGATTAATGAATCGGTCAGGGACCGAAAGAGGGCAGCGCATGAGGAGTTCCCCGAGAACTTCGAATCTGTAGCGTTGGTGAAGTATGAGTCGGCTGAGCGGTCCTCAACCATTGGGGGAGAAATTACTTTTACCACAGCCGATCGGGAAGGGGTCACCGATCCATGTGATGATCCTCTTATCATCACTGGAATTTTCGCCGATCGACGGGTCCACAGGATTCTTATAGACACCGGGGCTTCATGAAACTTGATAAAGCGTGAAGTGGCGGAAATGTTAGGAGCTGCTGCCCATGATCTTCCGATTGCCAATATCACCCTCTGGTCATTCGACCAGAGAAGTGTCATTCCGTGCGGGAAAATTCTTTTCCCCATCATGCTAGGAGAGTCGGGCAGGGACCGATCGGAGACCCTGGAGTTTATAGTCGTTGAAGTTGATCTGGCTTATAACGCTATCATCGGACGGACTGGCCTCAGTAAGTTTGAGGCAGTCCCTTCCACATACCACATGATGCTCAAGTTCTCCTCCACTCACGGAGTGATTTCAGTCAAGGGGGACTAAAAAGTAGCAAGACAGTGCTACATGAGCTCGTGCCGTACCTTGGCACCTCTCAAGAGAGTTGGGTGGATTTGCTCGAAGAGCCCCCGCACCCGAGGCAAGCTATGGAACCCGTCGGGTTCAAGACAATCAACCTGGTGGAGGACGATTCCACCAAAACTACACGCATCGGGGAACATCTGGCCCCTAACTTTGAGGAAGAGCTGGTCCAATTGCTAAGGAGCAATGTGGACATCTTCGCTTGGACCCCGGACAATGTTCCGGGGATTGACCGATCTCAGTGTGAGCATCGGATCAACACCGAACCTGGTATCAAGCCGATAAGGCAAAAGAGGAGACGCTATTCTCCTGAGATGATTGAGATCATCCGGGCAGTGGTGAACAAATTGCTGCGGTCGGGCTTCATCAGGGAGATCAACTACAGTGAGTGGGTTGCAAACCCAGTTGATATTACCCGGAAATATTCTCTTGTATTTATTTTCACCCGGGAGCTCGTCTAGCGTGATTATCAGCATTTTCGGTATTCTCGGTATTTTCGGTATTCTCGGTATTCTCGTAAATCTGACTTGCCAAGCGACATATAAATCCTCGGTGAGCATTTTAATATATTTCAGGCCATTTCGGACCCGGACGAAGTCAAGGGTATTTTCGTCATTTGCCACCGAGGGCGCACCGAACAGGTACAATAAGGGCGCCCGGCTGTGAGTTCATTATTTAAAAGCAAAGGATCGACATACGAGGTTCGGGGAAATTCTCTGATCGTATTCCCGATTAACATATTATTCGGTTCGCTTCCCGAGGCGTCGAGGTCTACATGGCATTTATTTTGCCATAATTAAAGATATTCAATTATTTTGGATTAAGGAAGGTGGACTAGGCTCATGGGCCCAAGAGGGTGAGTTTTGGGCTTAATTTGCCTATAAATAGGAGTCTTAAGGCATTNGCCCATGCCCACCCCTATATTAGATTCAAATAAATTTCTCGTATCATCTCTATTAAATCTTGTCTTTTTTGGTATACTTTAAGTGTTTACCAAACTTGACAAGATTTTTTTTGTTAAATCATCAATTTCAAATTTAACACTATTGGGACTTTTTAAATGCCATTACATTTCTTTCCGATTGACAAGATGTTATTTTGCTCTATGGATATATCATCTAACAAATCTTTTGCCATAGAACAATAAATAAGAGCACGTGGATTTAATTCTTTAACAACAATGTTAAACGGACACTTATCCAAGTACGTCGAATCAGAGTCTGATTCCTCTTGGACACCAACTCTCATCGAACATTTATTGGACACGAGTCCAATTAGAATATTTAAATTTATTATTATTTATTTATATTGTTATACTTTCGTCAATATTTAAAAAAACTAGTTGTATATCACCATATCAGTAATATTGTTGTATATTATAGTCTATACCAACTATCTCGGCATTTTACTGGTTTTAAACAATGGTTATCATCTATATTTTTTATCTTAATTTATTATTTTATATAATATGATTAGATAAATCATAACTTTATTTATTGTTAATTATAAAATATATTAAACATGCACATCTTTTTTGCCAAAGCATCACGGTCGGATGTGGTTCCAATACATATATGCGACCATATTGATAAAAAAACATTATATATTTTTATTATTTCTATTTTTATTTATATTTGATTATATATTGTAATTTTGTTACAAGATTTTAACCAATAAAAACTTATATGTAGTTTGCAAATTTTCATATTTTAATATTATTTCAATGAAATAAGTAAAATATATTAAAATTTTATATTTAAATTTAAAAATAATTAATAATATTAGCGAGTCAGACTCTTTTACAAATTCGAATCCTCGAATCCGAGTATCTAATCCCCAAAACACTGTGGCAGTATCTGTTTAACATAGTTTAAGAGTGACATAATTCAAAGCAAAATCGAATTAGGAATGCATATAAGAAGATTAAGGAGCAGTTTCATTACTTCCCTTCCCTATAATACATAAATAAACACAAAAAACATAATCAATTAAACAACAAGCTTGAATAATTTTCGTGCATTGAGACAAACAAAATGTAAAAACATGTGAGATTACAGCATGAGAAAGCATAGCGTCACACTTAGATCAATTTGAAAATCATATTTGTTTCTTATCTCTTGCACTATTAGACATGACTTTTCTATTTGAAAATCGAAGTCATATGCATGTTATTACTTAAATTTGTTGATTATTTGGAATAATGATGAAGTTTTGGCTGCTGTTTCTTTTAACATGGAATCAATTCATTATATTCAATGTTTATTATTATGCATTTGTTTTTTGAATAATAATAATATTGTTGTGTAATTGTTTGTTTTACTTATATTCTATTAATGATAATGATTTGCAGGTTTAATACTCTACATATCAAATGGAATCCAATGTTTCAATCGAAAAAAAGAAAACCATGGTTGTAACACAAAAAGCTCATTGGACTGATTCCCGCATTGAGATGTACATTATGATTTGTATAGATGAGTTGAAAGCTGGAAATAGACCCACAACATCCTTCAACAATGTTGGATGGGATAATATTTTTACCAAGTTCAACAAAGAAACAAGTTGCATATATAATTTGCAACAGATCAAGAACAAGTATAGAGATCTACGGACCGAGTGGACATTGTGGAAAAAGTTATATACAAGTACTGGTGTTGTTTGGGATAAAATGGCAAGCATATTGCGAGCCGATAACGATTGGTGGGATGATAAGATCAAGGTAAATAATATACATTTACTTAATATGCATAGTTAAATAGTTATGTTATCAGATTGAATTTATCGTAATATTTTATATGTAGAGATGCCCCACTGCAAAAGCCTTTAGACATAGAGGACCATTGCTACCGACGATGCAAGAAGAATTGTTTGTTGGAATTATAGCCGAAGGAGCTCACTGTTACACACCAAGTTCATGTATATTACCGCCAGGATTAGAAGATGTGAACTTTGAATTTGAAGAATTTAATCCTGACACAGAGCATGTTCATGACGAGACATATTTTGATCATACTGATCCAATGTTGAGTACTAAAGACATTGCTTGCCCTTCTACCACAAAAAAAACAGCATTTACTCAAAAACGAAGACGAACTGGGCGTGGTAGCAATAGCGACAAGATCACCACATCCATCCAGCGTTTGACTGAAATTTCAGAATTAGATCACCAAGAGGTATTAGGTATGAAAGAACATAGTATCAAACGATGTATGGAAGTTCTATATTCCATTCCCGGTATATTAGCTGGTGATTCATTATTTTGTCAGGCCATGAAGTTATTCACAAAAGGTTCTTATCGTGAAATTTTCATATTGATTCGTGATGATGATATTCGTTTAGCTTGGCTTGAGTCATATGTCAATGATAAAGTTTCTAGGAACTCATCACGTTGCTCCGATGCCACATCACCGAAGAAATGAAAGGGTACTCTAATGCTTTGAAGTTTTTATGATTTTGAAAACAATTGTCGATGTTGAATTTGTACTTGATGTTGGATGTTTTTTTTTGTTATATGTTGGATGTTTCTTTTTGTTACATGTTGAATTGTTTCTTTTGAATACCTTAAAACAAATTTGAATTAGATATTCATTAGAATGAATAACTTGAAAGAATCACAATTTTACTAGGATCCGTAAAACAAATATGCACTTACTATTCAATACATTTAAACAAACACAATTTCCCCGGGATCCGTGTAACAAACACACATTTATTATTTAATACATTTAAACAAACACAATTTCCCCGGGATCCGTGTAACAAACACACACTTATTATTTAATACATTTAAACAAACACAATTTCCTCGGGATCCGTGAAAGAAACACAAAAAAATTCTATAAAATGTAGTTGTTATGGATTGTTTTCAAACATTCTTCCCCACAATGAGTTCATCTTCATCTCCTTCCAACCATGATGTCTCTAGTGATGAAGAAGAAAAACGACTTTCAAGCATTCGCCAAAATGTCCGAAAGAGTAAAGAGGCTATTGTAGGAGTTGCTGCGTACCATAATCGGTTTATAGTGAAACAACCAATACATGACCGACCAGCTCGTGGGTGAGCAATGCTTCTGTCGATATTGAACGGACATGACGTAAGGGCATACAGATCTATAAGAATGATGCACATTAAAATGCATTTTGGCTATATGCATTTGTGGCTATATGTTATGCATTAGTAAATGGTTATTCAAGGAAAAAGGCCACATTAAGTTGTTTGGGACATTTTGTAATGGTTGTTCTAGCAATATTCAGAGATAAATATCTACATCGCCCGACTCCGGAGAATATACAACGCCTTCTGCACTATGCCAAAATATGTCAAGAAGTATACATTGTGTAAACTTGTAATGGAGAAATTGTACTCTACTTAGAACTATGTTCTACACCCAGACCAAAAACACAAACTGATGATACATTCGATTCGGTCCAAATCGGTTAAAAACCGGTTTGACTCGTTGTTGGTATATTACATTTGTACCCATTAAGTAGAAACATGCAAAATAAATATTTCAAAAGAGTATCATTATCCATGTTCTAGCATGTAAAAGTGATAACTTACTAACTGTCAAAATCGTTGCTTTTCAAACCCATGTCTTCAAATTATCTTGCAAATAATATGAAATTCATTGTTGCATGTTCATCTTTATCTCCTACTAAAAAAATAAAAATAGACAAAAAGGTAATGCAATAATATAAAATTATAAAATGAATACATTGTTTAAAATGTATCTATCTTCATAATTTATTTGGGATAATGTGATATCCAAATCTTCACAACATGATCTGTCAAGATCATCAAGATCCAAATATTGATATTCATATTCTTCCACTATACATGTATCTATTTCATCAATATTGTGTAAATTGATTGTCTTTAAAATTGACTGGACATCATTTCATCAATGTGAGGTCCCCTCGGGGGTGCGAGAGAGAGGGCACCTTAGGCGAATCCCTACATCGGCTATAGACGGGGAACGATCATACGTTAAGTATAATGATTCGTCTCCCATTGCACGAGACCTTTTCCCTAGCAAAGTGGCAAGCGGAACGTTAGAATCGGAAAGTTAAGCGTGTTCACCCTGGAGCAATTCAGGGATGGGTGACCCACTGGGAAGTGTGGGAGCTAGGGAAAAAGTAAAGCCGTGAGAACTAGGTGGGTGTCATTAGGGTCAGCTTAGTCCAAAGCGGACAATATCGTGCAAGCGGAAAGGTGGGTCGTTACAGTCAACACTAACGAATTAATTGCATCAAAATAACATTCATCAAATGCAATTAATGTATAAGAATCTAATTACATTTCATTAAACTTTTTCATTGTATAGCGTATGTAGACCAAATCATTTAAGTTTTTGTGTGAGAATCTATTTTTTTGTGTGAATTGCATCAAAAACTTTCCAATCATTTGCACCATGAAGAGAAACTTGTTTGGCTAATGATCTTTATTACTAGTTTCTTCAACTCCGGTGCACTTCCACCAATAATATACAATTTAGAACACTTCAAAAGTTACGAAATGAACATAACTATATCATATTAGGTTAAAGTAAAATAATTTGCTTGATATATATTGTTGTGTTCTTTTGCTATTCATAGCAATATAATGTCCAAAACATCATAAACATTCTTTAATCTTATTTGATGTATATACATATCTATATTTGTATACTTTTTTGTTAGAAATAACCTCTAAAACATCGTCCATAACACTTTCAATCATCTTTTCATAATTTGCACTATTGAAATTGTAGATTAACCATAAAACACTAGCATGAAGACCTCCATTGAATTATCTATCCAATCGATGCTCAATACTTATAGTGAATGGTATATAACTTTGCATCATTTCGGAAAGTAGTTTTCAGCGTTGGTGACTTGGTGAATTCCTTCATAAAAAAGCAATCTTTGGTTTCTTATGTCTATTGATCATTTTTAGAAGACGCATCAATGGTTGAATTCACAAATATTTCCGCATCAATGATTGAGTAAACTCTCTACTAGAGACTAATGCATCAAGATTCATTCTAAATTTCTCTCAAACTCTTCATTCTCCTCAACCATCGTCTCTCCGCTCTAAATATTTCTCTCAAACTCTCCATTCTCCTCAACCATGCAATTCATTTGCCATGATTGTAGAAAAATTTACACACTTTAGCAACTTTGTCAACAATTTCTTTATTGCATGATATACGTCCAATTTCTTTCAATATCAAGTTAACACAATATCATACATATGAAGAACAAGTTATAGATTTATAGTAGTCCTCATTTATTCGAGATGCATCAGCATAATTAGTTGTGTTATCTGTGACAATATGCACAACGCTCTTGAGACCAACCTATTCAATAATAATGTGACCCTAAAGATTAAATAATTTGTAACCCACAAAATATATGAAATAAACGAAAGAAACACAAAAAATATACCCAAGTAAAAAGGAATGATAAATGTGTCACACTCACAGAATTGAGAGTGATAAACTGGGTGAATGCTACAAGAAAAATCTTCATAAATTTGAAATTGTTTTTCAAAGAACTTAAGGAGGAACACCTCACACATAATTACTCAAATTAGAGTTCTAGCGATATTTTTATAACAAAACCTAATAAAACTAGCTACTTTGACATAATGGATCTTGTTCTTAGCCCAACTTTAGACATTATGTAAATTGGACCTAAATTGAACTAAACATAAAAAGATAAAGCATCTTGATTGGCTCATTCAATCCATCATTAATTAACCTTCCAATTGCATCACTCCAAGCATAACCAATTAAGTCTTCGATTGTCGATTTTGTCGGTCTAATCAAATATCCTCCTGAAATAAATAGAAAAGAAGTCTAACATCTTTTGGTTATGTAGAAGTATGAATTGACATGTAAAAAATAGTCTCATGAGAATTATACACAATAAAATTTATCAACGATCGTGATCACACATATGTCCAACCATCTCTCATTATAATGCATCCAGTTTCTTCCCAAGTAACTCTAAGAGAACGAATCCAAATTTATATTTCTTTTTTTGTTTGCTATAACAATGATATCTGAAACCGATGTTGTGTAGAAATTTTGATCCCATCACCCAACTTTGAGGCAAGATATATAACATATTATGAAATGAACGTTCATCTACACAATGGAAAAAGTGTCGAACATATAAAAATACTAAGCAATCGTTTCTGTAATCACCGACCCAATATTTTAAGAGATTTTTAAACAACTTTCCTTTTATCACCTCGACATCCACTAATAGGAACATTTTTTTATGAAAGACCTTCAACTTCTACAACATTAGATTAGGGTTGGGCACGGGTCCGGCCCAAAGGGTTACGGGTCGAATCCGTCAACCCGTACAAGTTGGCCCAATGGGTTGAAAGTGCGGCCCACCCCATCACGAGTTCAATAACCTAAACACTAAAATTAAACAAACTTATATTTTAATCTTCAATTTTTTTAAAAAAATTCAAAATTGGCCCAGTTCAACCCGTCAACCCTTATGGGTTGAAAATCACGACCCAACCCGTACGATGATATTTAGTGGGTCAATCCACGGGTTGACCCGTTTGTACGGGTTGAGCCAGCCCAACGGATTGGGTTGGCTCATGCCCACCCCTATATTAGATTCAAATAAATTTCTCGTATCATTTCTATTAAATCTTGTCTTTTTTTGTATACTTTAAGTGTTTACCAAACTTGACAAGAGTTTTTTTTGTTAAATCATCAATTTCAAATTTAACACTATTGGGACTTTTTAAATGCCATTACATTTCTCTCGATTAACAAGATGTTATTTTGCTCTATGGATGATGTTATTTAACATCATCTAACATATCTTTTGCCATAGAACAATAAATAAGAGCACGTTGATTTAATTCTTTAACAACAATGTTAAACGGACACTTATCCATGTACGTAGAATCAGAGTCTGACTCATCTCGGACACCAACTCTCATCGAACATTTATTGGACACGAGTCCAATTAGAATATTTAAATTTATTACTATTTTGTTTGAAATAATAATGATTTAAATTTATTATTATTTATTTATATTGTTATAGTTTCATCAATATTTAAAAAAACTAGTTGTATATCACCATATCAGTAATATTGGGGTATATTATGGTCTATCTCGGCATTTTACTGGTTTTAAACAATGGTTATCATCTATATTTCTGGTCTTAATTTATTATTTTATATAATATGATTAGATAAATCATAACTTTATTTATTGTTAATTATAAAATATATTAAACATGCACATCTTTTTTGCCAAAGCATCACGGTCGGATGTGGTTCCAATACATATATGCGACCATATTGATAAAAAACATTGTTATGGTCCCTTTTTAGGGGGTACCAACAGTCGTCCGGTTCGTTCAACAAACGAACTCGGTTCTGATTTCTTTAAAATGTGGAAGACGATTAAAAGCTAAAAACCAAAATGAATGCACGGCAATATATAGTGAAAACCCCGTGAATTGGGGTGAAAACCACTCGACTAAGAGCTGATTATGCTCTTAGCCTGCTCACTAATAAAATAACTCAACAGTTTATACAAGACAGGCTAATGAAAATGACGAGGTAAAGAAAGCGAGAAGAATCCGGTAGAGTAACAGCCTGTTCTTCCGTGTCCAAAGGGTCCTGTTATTTCCTTCGTCTCGCCCTGTATTTATAGAGTCGCCGGCGAGTGTAATCCACGTCCTGTAACCGCCTCTGACAAGTTTGTTAAAGGTTGTTATCGCAGGATGTAAAACGAGGCTGGGACCGAGGCGTGGTCTGCATGATCGGGCCCGAAGCATGATAAACGTGATAGGGCCCGAAGCGTGGAACGCGTGAGCCTGTAACCGTTTTGTAACTGTTCGGACCGAACCCCGGAGCCAGCTGGCAGATAATGCTTTTATTTACTAAGGTTATCTTCGGACCTTTGTGTTGAACCTCGGGCCGCTCGTCCTAAAGGTGTAAGTGGGCTATAACAGTTCGTTTTGATTATTTAATTCGGCCCAACTGCTATCGGATCTCACCCATTACAGGGTACCCGGTCCTAGAGTTCTCATCAAACATTATATATTTTTATTATTTCTATTTCTATTTCTATTTATATTTAATTATATATTGCAATTTTGTTACAAGATTTTAACCAATAAAAACCTATATGTAGTTTGCAAATTTTCATATTTCAATATTATTTTAATGAAATAAGTAAAATATATTTAAATTTTATATTTAAATTTAAAAATAATTAATAATAATAACAAGTCAGACTCTTTTACAAATTCGATTTCTTGAATCCGAGTACCAAATTCCCGAAGCTGTGACAGTGTCTGTTTAACATAATTTAACAGTGACATAATTCAAAGAAAAATCAATTTTGGAATGCATATAAGAAGATTAAGGAGCAGTTTCATTACTTCCCTTCCCTATAATATATAAATAAACACAAAAAACATAATCAATTAAACAATAAGCTTGAGTATTTTTCGTGCATTAAGACAAACAAAATGTAAAAACATGTGAGATTACAGCATGAGAAAGCATAGCGTCACACTTAGATCAATTTTAAAATACACAACTCAATCATAAGTATCATGTCATGAAATTCAAAATCATCTGGGGGAGCAAAGGCGAGTAGTCAGATGAACTAAGAAACACAAAGGATGCATAAGAAATAGAAACTTTAGTCCTAACAACATTGGCCCAAGTATGAGAAATCTGCAAAATAGAAGATATATTATAACCATGTCCAGTCCAAATTGTCATAAGACCATTTCCAATCATATCTGTCCGAAAATTTAATTATCTCCTCTATATGAGCTTTCTACATATCATTATTATTTAATTTTATAAATAATTTTTTTCTCTCATTCCTACAATAATATCCGAAAATTTATAATTTTTTAATATTATTTTTTAGACATCAAATATCTTAAAATCATAATATTATCGATAAAACCGTTATATAAATTTAATATAAATATTTATATTTTATAATTATTTTAAATTTAATTTTTTAAGAATTTTTAGTTAACAAAAATTAAGGAAAAAGAATGTCTCATTAAGGTTTAGAATAAATGTAACGATAGAAATACGAACTTGTCTACCTGTCCATGGAAATATTATTCTAAATACCATCTACGCACAAAGGGGTTGGGCACCCATTGTCCATGGAAATCACTTTTTTTTAATTTTTGTTTTTAATTATTTTTTTTCTTGTCTTTATTCTATTTTACCAAATATAATTAATTATAAATATTTTATTTTGATATGTAATTTAAATTATGTAATTTAAATAAAAATAAATAAATATAGAATTTTAAGTAAAACTTGATCGTTTCGATATTAAAAATAAATACGAAATAATTATACAAAAATATAATCAAAACATTGAATATAATACAATATAATGAAAAATTAATAAATAACGAAATACCGAGATTATTGGAATTAAAAATACTAAAATTAATATGTAATATTAATAATAAATGAATAATGAATAAAATTGATAATATAAAAAAATAAAATAAAATTTAAATAAATGAGATGAGGTAGATGAAAGAAAAATAAAAAATAATATGAATGAATAAGAATTTTTAGAAGTAGAAAGAGAATATAATATGTATATAAATGATGATGTGTAAAAAAATTTATATAATAATGTTTAAGCTATAGTATCCATACATAAATTTTACATGTTTTTTCGACATGAACCATTGAAACAATGATCTCATCGTCTTTTTATAAATTACAATTATTACATTAATTGGACAATGAAACATACCATCAAGTTTAGATCATTGATAATAAGTCATCATTACAATATAGAGGTTATCATATGTGAGCGTATATGCCTATATTGGTATGTTATAAAACACTCTAAACGATAAATTATTTACTATTTATTAACAAATAAAAAAGAAATAAATTTGATGCAAACTTGTTGTGTCATTAAATAAAAATAATAACTCGAGAATAAAATAGTACCTAAGGGATCATGATTTAATTTGATATTATTTTTAAACAAAAAAAGATTTTTCAGCAAAATAGTAATAAGATGACAAAAGATAAAAGATTAAGTCAAAGACTAGAAAAATGATTGCATTTAAGAATGAAGAAAAACAAAATCAATGGTATTCATCAAATTTACCTCAATAATGACTATCCTGACAGAGAATATTGTTATAATGCTGATTTTTAAATAATATATATATTTATAAATCATATTTGTATTTAATAATTTGTAAATATTTTTCTTGATTTTACACTACAAAAAACTTTTAATTAGAGTGTTTTATTGTATCTTAATTTTATTTTAAAATGATTGAATTAAATCTTACCTTATTTTGTCGGACAAAAAAATGAGCATTACTACCAGAAAAAGGAAATTTATAGCTTCGTTTGATTACGAAATTAATTACAACTGTTAATGTCTATGAAATGATATTAGCCAAATAAAAAAAAATATATATATATATTTAAATGGTTATAAAAATTTTGTAGAATTAATTTTGATATTGTAAAAAGGAGTGTTTGTGGAGATTTTTAGAGGCCTCAGATAGTCGATAAAAAATCAACATAAATTTCAGACGGTAATTCCAATGTAAAATAATTCATCATAAGCCTCGATCAAAACACAATTCCATATAAAAAATTTAATCGCAGAAAATGGCCCCGTAAAACAATCAAAGAATTCGTTCCACAGGTTCCTATCAGAATGCGAAAATAATTGATATTGGTTCAAAACTGACATAGCCGGTCATTGCAATATCGTGCTACCGGCTACGTGGCGTCGAACCAGAAAGGGATAAAATAAATATAAATATAAAGATAGAGAGTTTTTCTAAAGTTTATTGCCTCAGAGACCCGTTTAAAATCATAAACAAAGCGATTCCGCAGTACAACAAATTCCGACCGATTACCGATTGTTGGCACATAGACAACGCCTGGAATTGGTGAATGGAAATGAAGAACTGACGGCTAAATCGCTGTGATCTAGTGTCATACGGCACTTCCTATTCTTGGGATTTCTTCCTCATTGGTGGCTAATTGCTTGAAAAAAATGAGAATCGGAAACAATAATAACAAAAGAGACCAAAACGGCGAAAAGGGTTTACCAAATGTGAGATGTTATACTTCTTCAGCGCAACAATGGTTATATAAGAAGGATATGAGGCTAGGGCTCCGTTACTAAATGGGCTTTCTGCATTTGGTCCATCAGGCTTATTAAATAATTGGGCTAATCTAATTAAAACGCCATTATTTGGTCCATCAAGTTTTTTTTATGGTATTTTGAATATTAGACATTAGTATTTTTATTCAATACTACATGACAGTTGACACAGGGTTTGCGGGTCAATATTCGAGTTTTTAGAATATCCACCATAACATAATAACTTTTTAAATTATTTTAATATAATAATAAATATATATATTGTATTATCTAGTATACTGGTCATATCAATTGGATAGTATATTAAAACAAATTTTTTGATGGTGATAACAGTGTTAGACCATTATATTTTTATAAATATAACTGATCAAATTATAAACGGGTCCCACTCCATTATATAATATATGTTATGATTCTATTTTGTTAATATATTGAATATTATGTTAATCATATAGAAATAAAGCACCAAACGTTTTTTAAGTTTTATTTTTGTTCAACTTTTTCTAAACTTTATTTTTAAGATCAAGAGTATATTCTGAACATATTTTTAAAGTTGATAGATAAAATACAAATTTATTACTCTATTAAAAAAGTATTTAAAATATTACCCCAAACTTGATCATGTTTTGGATTTTTTGAATAAATTATGAAAATATAAATGAATATAACAATTTATTATACTAATTTTAAGAGAATGAGATTTATATTATTTAGAATTTATAACCATATTTACAAATTGTAAACTTGGAATTTAAAAATTGGATAATAAATATAGGTATGTAACAACTAATTAGTATTAAATTTTTGTTTATTTATTTAAAGTAAAGGGAACTAAAGGAAAGAGGGGTCCAATAGATTCTGATAAAAATCAAAGAAATTATTAAACGTTAGATTATGATGTTTATTTATTTAAAAATAAATAAACTGTTTTAAAAAGCTGAAAAAACAGTAAAAATAGGTGTTAGAAATGTAATTTGAATGTGTCAATGTTAAAGTTTTTATTATTTTTAATTCAGTATCATTTTCACGTCAAAATAATCCTGACACCGCTACAATATAATTTTACACCGCTACAAAAAGTTAAGAGAATTCACATCTAGTGATGAATTTTTTGATGACCGTAACAGTGTCAGACTATTATATTTTTATAAATATCATTGATTGTGTAAAAGTACTTCTAATAACACTCCTAACTTTACAAATTAAAACATTGGTTGAAAGTGCAAAGTTTATATACCTAGATTTGTGTAAAATTGAGTGTTTGAGTATAAATTTTGTTGAAGTTGCCAAGTTTACTTTAAACAATTTTGAATGGAAATAAAATAAATAGTTACAAAAGTTAATGGCCAAATTAAACATGAAATTTTGTTGAAATTGAAAATTTTACTTTGGGGATTAAAATGCAAACTATTTATTTTATTTCCATTCAAAATTTGCGAGCGAATCGAGCTAATGCTCAATTCTTCTGGAGAATGTTGATGTGGGCTTTGCTGGCGGATAATGATTCTTCTTCTCAGCTCTCTAGAACAGAACTACATAGGTTCAAATATCAATAATGAAGAGTGAATCCGGTAAGCGTCTACTAAGAAAATGAAATGTGCAACATAGAATTTTGACTAAAGGAATGTTCTTGTCATATTCCAAGCATTTTCTGTTTATTCTCCTAAAAATGCCTATAAAAAGAGATCTATCAATCCTCATTTAGCATTTTCGAAAGTGTTAGATATCAAGAAATATTCGAGAAATAACAAGTTTACTTAGATCGATTTTTTATCCGCAATACTAGTTACGAACAAAATTCACTGCGGATTTGCCCCACAATACCAATTCATCGTGGATTTTGAGCTTCAGAGCAATTCTCAGCGATTTTCAAACTCCGGCACTGTTCACACGTAAAATTCACCGTGGATTTTCCCTCAGCAAACAATTCACCGCGGAAATTTCTACTTAAACGATTTCTGGACTTCCAACTCCGAGTTTAAACTCCGTTTCTGATTCCGAACCATTCTCAAGTAACCAGAGACATGTATTTATAGAGCATTCAGGCTCATTAACTCATTTATGGGTCAACAAACCCAATTTTATCCAATTTAGTCCGATGTGGCCCAAATTATCCAAAAATGCTCAATTTCGCCCGGGTGCCTATCGTAAAGTCCCGGATTGCTCGGAATGCCTCTCGATCGACTCGTGACCTACGGAAATAGGCAAAAATACACTCGTCATGCATCCATCTTAACAATACTCAGCAGATGTCCGCGCTATCACCGGAAGAGATAACGTTTTCTGGGTGTCAAATAAAGAAAACACCCTTAGGTCACCTCCACCTTGGAATTATTCAAAAAAAATACATGTGACTACTTCAAAAATCTACCATATGACCTCGAAATGCCGGAAATGACGAAAATACTTCGAAGTACCGAAAATACCTCAGTGGCCATACCGGTCAGACCTGGGGTGCCCAAAATAAAAAAATACCCTTGATGTCATTTCAATTCGAAATCGTTTCATAATATCAAAAATATCATAATGAGCGTACTAATTGGACCCGGTAATGTAAAATTATGAAAATACCCCTGGCAACGTTTCGACTCGAAATCACTTCAGAATACCGAAAATATCATAGTGGATGTACCGATTATACATGTGGATGTCAAATAACGAAAATACCCTCGACACCACTTTGAATCGACATATCTCAAATACATTGGGAAACGTATCAGAAGATTCCCTACGTATACAAATTACAAAAATATTCTCGGTTAATATCAAATAGTATTTAAGAGATATTGACTCAACAAACAATCATGGATGCTCAACTTGTAGTCCTTTTACTTGATAATCCATAAACAAGGGCAAATGGAGATTACATAGTAGTGGATCAGGACATAGTTCGATAAGCCCATAAATTTCATATAATCGATCGGATCATCTTCCTCCAAGATCCACTAATTTAGTCTTTAACTCTTTTAAAATAATTCTATTACATATTTCGGCGAAAATAATTTTTTTCTATGGGTGGGGCCACAAAAGAAAATTGATGCATAATGGCAACCTCAAAACAAAAGGCTCGGACAACTTATAATTGTGCCTTCTACGAGAGTAGGGCCAGAGACAGATGGATGCCCTACTCCTTGGGATGAACTTACGGTCATTTCAATTACAACATTGATTACCAGTGCCTCCAGATCCGTGACTGCAAAGGCATGAGGAGGATTCTGAGGCACATCACCAGTATCGTCAGTAGGATTAATTACCATGCTTTGTGTTATCTAATGTCGATCGGTATTGACGATCGGCATGTGTATAGTATATTTGTACTTATACCGATCGGTATTGTCGATCGGTATGTTTCTCTGTCTTTTCTGTCGATCGTATATGTGAATGACCGGCAGATTGTTCCTTTTCGTACTAGGCTAAACCCTACATTATAAATATGTATTGACACGGCCTTTGAGCCGACAGATTGAATAGGAAAGACATTCGTTTTATATTTCTCTGTTCTTTGTCATGGTATCATAGCAGGTTGTGCTATGAGTAGATTGTTTTCGTTGCCGGTGGAGGATTTCCCCCGTTGATGACAACCCCTAGTGGAAGGAGGGGTGTACGTCCTCCAACCTTACAATCCACACCGATGTCTTCAGGGGTAAGTGCACCGATAGTTACCGGCGCACCGATAAACCCACCAATAAATACAGAGATAGTGAGATCTGATGTTCAGTTTGAATATTACACTGGACATCCACTTTTTGGGGGAGTTAATCTCACCGGATCTGTACCTGGTGCTGTTCCCAACACCATTAGGGCTGGAGTTGCCCCTCCTCCATTCGACGTTAATGGAAATCCCTACAGAGACACTTTGGCGTGGTCTTTGGCCCCTTTAAACCACTCTGGACTTGTTATTCACGCAATAGTATTGAAAGGAGAAAATTATGGAGAATGAGCACATGCCATGAAAATGGCTCTACGGACTAAAAGAAAACTCGGGTTTGTGGATGGGTCTGTGGCCGAGCCACATCCAGGAATTGGATTGACTGAGGATTGGATAGCGATTAACTCTCTCATTGTTCAATGGATATTAAATACCATAGATCCTCAAATCCGATCTAGTGTCTCCTTTATTGATTATGCTAAAATACTATGGTAAGAACTGTACCAGTGATATTCCATGGGAAATGGACCTAGAATTCATGAATTAAAGGGAGAACTTGCGGCATGTCGTCAGCGTAGAGATGCAGTGGTGGACTATTTTGGTCGTTTGCGTAGACTCTGGTGTGAATTTTCTACATACGAAGATAGTTTAATTTGCTGTTGTAGACAAACATCATGTGAGTCATTAAAACGCTTCCTTCAACGGCAGGAGAATGAGAGAGTGCATCAATTCCTATTTGGTCTAGACGATGGTATTTACATCACTGCTCGCTCCAATATACTTAGTGGAGAAACCTTACCGTCATTGAATCAAGTCTATTCCATAATCATATTAAAAGAACGCTACAAAACTGTTGTCAAAGAGAAGGATGAGAAACGCAAACCTGTGAGTTTCACTGCTCAAATTGATGGGACTAAGAGGCAAGCCAAAGTCACATGTACAACTTGTGAAATGTCGGGATATACCATCGAGTCATGCTTTCCGGTTAATGGATATCCA
This sequence comes from Utricularia reniformis, assembly GCA_009725065.1. Lineage (NCBI taxonomy): Eukaryota > Viridiplantae > Streptophyta > Magnoliopsida > Lamiales > Lentibulariaceae > Utricularia > Utricularia reniformis. The sequence continues at coordinate 149,559 of RWGZ01001491.1, forward strand.
GATTGATGGGGTGATCTACCAAGGCACCCAATCAAAAACTCTGCTGCTGTGTTGAGCTATCTTGGGTCGAAGGGGCGTGGAGCTAGTAGGGACAAGGCGAGACGTCGAGGGCGTGGTCGATCGTTATCTCACGGTCGATCGTCGGTCAGCGGCAAAGCTCCCACAGTGAACATTGCTACTACCCCGACCCCTGGAGACCCTCTTCATGGGATCTCTGAGGAAAAAATGAAATTTTTTAAAGACTATCATTTTCCGTGCAACCACTCACACTGCTAAAGAACATCTTACTTCTGATATGTTCCCTCGATGATATTGGATTATAGATTCTGGTGCAAATAGACATATGACAGACGACTTAACTTTATTGTCCGATGTTCGTTTTATTTCACCTCGAATTGTTACTTTGCCAGATAACAGGACATATATTGCATCACAGTGTGGAACATCACGGATATCATCGACTCTAACTATTACAGATGTTCATTATATTTCGGAGTTTAAACATAATTTGTTATCTGTTAGCCAACTATTGGGGATAATTCCATTCTAGTGATTTTTACTACTCAGTTTTGCTTACTGCAAGACCCAACTTCGAGAACACCGATTGGGGTGGGCCGTCAAAGTAACGGAGTTTATGGGTTGTGCTCACTGGAGGGTCTTCGGGCATTTGCAGCTGCACAAGTCAAAGATCGTTTGTGGCATTGTAGATTGGGGCATCCTTCTAAGTCGGTGTTGTCTACCATTCGCCTCCCTCCATATTTGTTGCTTTCTCCCATTTTTGATTGTGATGCCTGCTTACGAGCTAAGAAAACCCGTGACACCTTTCCTTCCTGTTCGAGTGTCTCTATATCATGTTTTAACCTGATACATTGTGATTTGTGGGGACCTTATCGCACTCCGTCCACATGTAGTGGTTCTTATTTTTTGACTTTTGTTGATGATTTTTCAAGGGGAACTTGGGTTTATTTGCTTTCTGATAAAACTCAGGTTCCCTCAACGGTTTTCGATTTTTTCTCGATGGTTAATACTCAATTTAATGACATTATTAAATGCTTTCGTTCCGATAATGGGACTGAATTCTTGCCCCTCAAGATTTTCTTTCGTTCAAAAGGGGTCTTTCATCAGTCTAATGTACCTCACACACCACAGCAAAATGGCAGAGCAGAGCGAAAACATCAATACATTCTAAATGTTGCTCGTGCTCTTCGTTTTCATGCATCTCTACCTATCAGGTTTTTGGGGGAGTGTGTTCAAACCGTTGTCTACTTAATTAATCGAGTTCCCACTCCAATTCTCAAAAATCGTAGTCCCTATGAAGTTCTTCACGGTCGACCACCTCCTATGTCACATCTTCGTATCTTCAGGTGTCTGGCTTATGTCTATCGGCTACCCAAATCTTCCGATAAATTTGCTTCCTGAAGTTGACCATGTGTCTTTGTTGGATATCCCATGAATCAAAAAGGGTGGAGATTCTATGATATTGAATCCAACAAATTTTTCGTTTCTAGAGATGTTACCTTTCGTGAAACTATTTTTCCATTCGTCAGTTTATCACCATTGTCTCCAATTTACGATCAATCCTCGACCCCTCATTTTTTGCCCTCGCAATCCGTTACAATTGTTTCTGATTGGGTAAACCTCTTACCTCAGCTTCTGTCACCGATCGACAAACATACTTCGTTGTCTGTCGACCCTGCAATTGATTCCCTATGTGACGATCAGCAAGCTAATCACTTGTCGACCGAGCCGGCTGCAATTGTTAATTCCCATGGCAATACTTCACCAATGTCAAACACTGTACCCGATCCCGATTCAGTTCCCATCATCGCCATGGGGAAAGGTCATCGTCGAAAATGTCGAACGGTACTTTTGAGAGATTACGTGTGTTCGACAGTGCAGGCTCACACCATGAACTCCACAGACTCTGATCGTCCTTCTCCGACCGGTTCTCCTGGTAAGTGTCTCTATCCCCATTGAAGACTATATTGATAATAGTCGATTTTCTGCATCACACATTACGTTTGTTAGTGTTGTTATACACTCTGAGGAGAAGCCTTGTAGTTTCATGGAGGCTTTGAAATCACAGAAATGGGTCAACGTTATGCATGAGGAGATACATGCATTGGAATCAAATAAAACTTGGAGTTTTGAAGACTTGTCGGTCGGGAAACGTCCTCTGGGCACCAAATGAGTCTATAAAATCAAGCGTAAGACCGGCGGATCCATAGAACGATACAAGGCGCGACTGGTTGTCCTATGAAATACCCAAATAGAGGGGATCGACTACGAGGAGACCTTTGCCCCAGTAGCCAAAGCGACCACAGTGAGAGCCCTACTTAGTGTCGTTGTCTCGAAAAATTGGTGGATCTATCAGATGGACGTGAATAATGCATTTTTACATGGAGATTTACGTGATGAAATATACATGAAGATCCCTCAGGGATACAAGGGCGCCCCTGAAGGCAAAGTATGTCGTTTAAGAAAGTCACTATATGGATTGAAACAGGCCCCCCGGTGCTGGTTCGCAAAGTTAACCGCTGCCCTTAAGAATTTTGGTTTTACACAATCAATGGTAGATTACTCTCTGTTTACGTACTCTAGTAGGAAATCTCAATTGCATGTTTTGGTCTATGTCGATGATTTGATTATTGCAGGAAACACCCAGGGCGTTGTGGACGACTTCAAGGAGAAACTCTGAAAATTGTTCCATATGAAAGATCTCGAAAAGTTGAAGTATTTTCTTGGAATTGAAGCAGCAAGAGGACCCGAAAGCATGTACATGTGTCAGCGCAAGTATATTTTGGATATTATTTCTGAAGCTGGACTCCTGGGATGCAAGCCCGCCAAAACTCCTATGGAGCAAAATCACATATTGCTTGAAGCAAAAGGTGATCTCTTGTCACATGTAGAACCATATCGAAGACTTGTTGGGAAATTCATATACTTATTATTTACTTGTCCTGAATTATGTTACCTTGTGCACGTTCTCTCCCAATTCATGCAGCAACCCCGTTGTGAGCACTGGGAGGCGGTCTTGCGAGTGGTCCGTTATTTAAAAGGGAGTCCTGGGCACGGGATACTTTTGAGATCGAACTGCAATATGCAAGTATATGGCTTTTGTGACTCTGACTGGGCAATGTGCCCAACAACAAGAAAATCCTTGACTGGATATTTGGTATTCTTAGGATCGTCGCTAGTAGCTTGGAAGACAAAAAAACAAAATACCTTATCATTGTCATCTACTGAAGTAGAATATAGAGCTATGCGAGCTGTGTGTCAGGAGTTCAAAAGGTTGCATAGCCTCTTGATGGACCTCGGAGTCAATGATTTGGGGGCAATGACTCTGTTTTGTGACAATCAATCGGCAATTCAAATCGCTGCAAACCCAGTATATCACGAACGAACTAAGCATATTGAAGTGGATTGTCATTTCGTTAGGAATCAGGTTCTCACTGGAGAGGTCAAGATCCGCCATATTAGAAGCAAACATCAACTGTCTGACATGATGACTAAAGCTTTGGGTGGTGATATTACTCGGGTATATTCTATTGTACTTATCCTTACCCGGGGGCTCGTCCGACGTGGCTATGTAGTATTTTCGGTATTTTCATATGTCTATCGCGATGCGTTCTCAGGGGGTATTCTCGTAATTCAGGCTCGTTGGGTCCCATATAAAGCTTCTGTAAGTATTTTGAGATGTTTTGGGTTATCTCGGCCCCGGACGGGGCCATGGGTATTTTCGTAATTTGCCACCCCGGAGCACATCGGTCGGGCGCGACTATGTTATGTGGCTGCGTATTCACTGTTTGGAGGCAAAGAACTAGTATACGAGGTTTTCCGGTATTTTCTCATCGTATTTCCGAATAAAATCTCGGCCGGGATGGGTTCCCGAAACTTCAAGACGGTATGACATTTATTACAATATAATTAGAGATTATTTAAGTGTTTTGGACTAAGTAAAGTAAAACTGGGCTCATGGGTTCAAGTAAGCGAAGTTGGGCTGGATTTCTCTATAAATACAAGCTCCAGCGTATTTGGAGGGTTTTAGACCGTTATCACGCTTCCCAAGGCAAAGTATTGTTGTTCTGCACACTGTAGAGCCGCGACTTGTTGCTTTTCATTCTGCACCCGCGACTTATTGCTCGTGGTCGCGACCTATTATCATATTCACGAGTTATCGCTCCGCAACACGCACTCGCGACTTATTGCTACCCCAGGCTGCTTCGCGAGTTATTGCCATGATACCTACTCGCGACTTGTTTTGCCCATTCGCGAGTTGTTGACCACAACTCACGACTGCGAACCTTTCGAACTCGACGGAGTGTTTTCGATCGTTTTTCGAGCTGTTTTCACCTGGATTATTATTATCACCTCATTGTACTTGTATCTTTTGATTATTATAGTGGAAACCAAGGTAGAGCTTCGCTCTTCCGAGTACGTAAGCTCACACATTGTGGGTCCAACCTCGTATATCGGTCGTGTCCCCACAACAATTAAATTTCAAGTAATTAAAAATTGACTGATCATAAACAAACACTCAAAAATAATTTTAGACGAGATCAGGTGGCGACCAGTTACATTACCTGTTAAACAAGTCGGGAATACAAGACATGTATTTACCTACTTGAGGGGGGTGTCGATCGGTATTGACAATCGGCATGCTTATAGTATGTTTGTACTTATATCGATCGGTATTGTCGATTGGTATGTTTCTCTGCCTTTTCTGTCGATCGTATATGTGAATGATCGGCAGATTGTTCCTTTCCGTACTAGGCTAAAGTCTATATTATAAATATGTATTGAAACGGCATTTGAGCCGACAGATTGAATATGAAGAATATTCATTTTATATTCCTCTATTCTTTGTCATCTAATTAGGCATCACAATTCCACGGACGTCAGCAAAGATGGTAAGATGTCATCTAATTTGTCTACGTGGACCGTAATATGGTAATATGGTAATATGGTGCCACATTATGTAGAAGAGTACGGTGGCCCCCAAGCAGGAACGAAATTCCACAAGCTCCACTCACTTCTCCACACAGCTGCAGAATTGTTTGACTGAGGAAGTTTCGTTACATCTCCGGTCTATATTAATGCTTCCTTTGCCCTTCACATCCTCTCAGTATCATATTCCAATTCAGTACCTTTCCTTTCCCACTTCCCAAATGGCCCTTTCTTCTTCTACAGTAATCCTTTTCTTTCTCCTCTTCTCCCAATTCGCCGTCGTAGTTTTTTCCGTCGCACCGGAATGCGCAGCTTCTGACCAAGGCCCCTGTAACAACAGAAAGGAAGCCCTCCCACTGAAACTTATCGCCATCGCTGCAATCCTAGTCGCTAGCATCATCGGTGTTAGCTTACCTTTAGTCACTCGTTCTATCCCGGCTCTTAGTCCTGAACGCTCACTCTTCATCATCGTGAAAGCTTTCGCTTCAGGGATTATTCTAGCAACTGGGTTCATGCACGTTTTGCCTGATTCTTTCGACATGTTGTCTTCTTCATGTTTACCTGATATTCCATGGCATGCTTTTCCATTCACTGGGTTTGTAGCGATGCTTTCTGCGATCATCACCCTTATGATTGATTCTCTAGCTACAAGCTTTTACAGTAAGAATAATAAACCGGCGGAGGTGGAGAAAAACTTTGAAGAGGGGAATATGAGTTCTCACCATCATCATCACGGTTTGAAGTTAGAAGTTGATGGTTCACAACTTTTACGGTACAGAGTGATTGCTCTGGTTAGTAAACTGTCCTTTTTATTTAAACTAGAAAGAAATCGTTCAAGATCTGTGGTTTGAAACAATAATTCAGCAATATTTTGTTTTGCATACTGAGAATGAAAGATACAATATGGGCAGGTACTGGAACTAGGGATAATTGTTCATTCGGTAGTAATAGGCTTATCTCTGGGCGCATCTCAGAACACATGCTCGGTCAAAGGCTTAATCGCCGCTCTCTGCTTTCACCAAATGTTCGAAGGAATGGGTCTCGGCGGCTGCATTCTCCAGGTAATCAATCGAAATAATATGACACAAGGAAAAAACTAATTGGGGATTTTGAACTGAATTGCAGGCGGAATACAATTGGGTAAAGAAAGCAATAATGGCGTTCTTCTTCGCAGTGACGACTCCATTCGGAATCGCATTGGGAATTGCGTTATCGAGCAGTTACCAGGAGAATAGTCCACGGGCATTGATCACCGTTGGATTGTTGAACGCTTCATCTGCTGGGCTGTTGATTTACATGGCTTTGGTTGATCTTTTGGCTTCCGATTTTATGGGGAAGAAGTTACAGGGAAGCATTAAGCTTCAAATAAAGTGCTACGTTGCGGTGTTGCTCGGCGCCGGAGGGATGTCTCTCATGGCTAAATGGGCGTGAAATGACACAACAGAACTCCTTTTGTCGTTACACGAGTAGACCACGGAGAAGAGCATTCGTTGTATTTTAGTGAAGATACATTAATCTCACGTACAAAATCAATATGCTTCCTCTTACTTTTCTTTTGGATTTATTTTCCTTCTTTTTAAATAAATATAATATTAGTAATGTGTGAATTCGAGACTTTCATGGTTCCTACACTTGTTTGGTTATGATGAGTGTGTAATATTATTTTTATATTTCAATTAAAATATTTTATATATTATGTCATTATTATTTTTTCATTTGATAAAATACTTTTTAGTTATACAATCATTATATCTAGAGCTATTATTCTAACAAACTCTTTATGTTAATATTTGTTCATACTTTTATTGATCATATTTATATTCGTTAATATTTTATTCGAATGGAAATTCATGTTTGAACATTATTTAAATACTTGTATGAATGTCAATGTCCGTTCAAATAATTTTTTCGAACGATCTATTTAAAATTTTAGGATTTAATATTAAATTCAATATACTAAAATTGATTTTTTTAGATTAAATTGAAAATTAAAGAATATTATTTCATTTTGAGTAGAAAATAAGAATATACATAAAAAGAACTTGAATTTATTAATAATACAAATATTATTTTGAAATATGCTTAATCAATTTGTTACATAAAATTATAATTAATATCAAAATGTTTTAACATGAATATAATAAAAAAATATTGATAAACATTTAAAGTAACCACAAAAATTATGTAATTACTAATTATAGCGATATTCAAATTCGGGTCCATGAATTAAAACCGTGTTGACCGTTATATTCCAAAGCATTGAAAAACTAAATCAATACATTATTTCAAAGAAGATATCATTTTTCGTAATTTCAAGAACAAAAATAGTACTATTGAATAATTTGAAGGACCTAAAGGAGGTGTTTTTCCATTTACAATTTGCTAAATTCATTCTATCATATACTTTATAATTTCTCATCATCTCTATCAAGATCAATGAAGTTACATCAATGATATTAAAATAAGGATATAATTAGGGTTGTAATGCGAAAATCAAATCTATTTATATAAAAAAACTTAGAGAACATGTATTTGAAATAGCATTATTTACTTTTATTTTTCAACAAATAACATTAATTATATCTTTCCTTAAACATAGTATAAATAAGTTTCCTCAATTCTTTTATATTAATATTTGAAGTTGGATTATACGAATCATATTATATTCAAAAACCAAAACACGAATATAATATATAATCCAAACCAAACTCAATCCAAAAAAATTTAAAACTCAAACATATACTCAAACCCATTAATCCAATCCATTCGTCATTACCCAAAATTGAATTATATATATATATATAGTGACGTTTGTCATTCACCCCTAAACTTTATAATAGTGTAAAGACGATATTCTTAAGGTTTATAAATTACATACAAAACACCCGAAGTTGATATAATGTGTGCGGATGGCCTCCAAACTTTTAAATGTTGTACACACTGTGCTCTCAAAATTTAAGAATTGTGTGGGTGTCCCCCGAACATTCAAATCGGTTTATATTTGACCATTATACTCGATAATATTTTAAACGTCCCTAGAGTTTGTGTTTTACCCATTAACCTTGAAAATATGTTATTTCTATGTCTCCAAATTTTTAAAATTTTTAAAATAACGCATAAATTGTCAAAACCACTTATACGAAAAAAGACGAAAATCGCTACTATTCACTTGAGGGTCATTCTTAAAAGGTTTTGAAACTTCGAGGACTTCTCACGCAATTTACAAACTTTGAGGGCATCGTCTTTACACTATTTTAAATATTAGGAGTCAATTACGCAATTTTCTCATATATATATTCAATTAATATATTTATTTAACTTTAATTTTATTGTAATGAAAAAATAAATTAATATTTATATTTAAAACATAATATTTTATAGCAAACAACATAACATTTGCAAATTCACTATTACAAAAAATATTGAATTGAGACAATTATGAAACAACCATCATTTGTCGCAGTCTCAATTGTAATTTGTTTCAAATTATATAACTTCAACTTCATGTTATCTGTTAAAATAACAAGAAATAAGATAAAATAAAATAATATTAAGATTCACAATAATTACATATAAATATATGGTCATAATAAATAGGGTTAGTGAAAATCCAATATTCTAATGCCCATACTAAAATATGATTCAGATGCAACTGTCGAAATTTAAATATATCTCTTGTTCATCAAAGCTAATTTATGATATCTAACTTCATAAGTTTTCCAGGAGTAAGTAAATTAATTTTAGTAGCAAGAAACCCATTAGTCACAAAGTATCAATATGCATAGGTACCAAAAATTACTTTCATACGAAGACACCAATGGTAGTAAAGATTACTATTCTATCGTGAGAACAAAGACCTAAAGATTACTATAGTTTGGCATCACACCAAGATTCATATAACTCTGATACCACTTTGTTGGAGAATGTTATTAAAAACCTTCATAAAAACAAGACAAAAACATCGAATAAAGGCGGATAATGAACACAATAAACTTTTTCTAATTTCATTTCATATTAACAGGTTAGAACTTCGGGGCCCCATATCATGGGTGGAGACCCATGATATGTTGAGCTGATCCACGTAACAAGAAACAACCTACGCAGGTCATGATCTATAATTTGGCAATAATCCATTTGGGAAAGAATTGTTGAATGAAATAGTAATATATATATATTGATATTATGTGTGTTGTTATGTTTAAACTAATGGGCCGATGCATTGTGCCTTTGAAATATGTGGTTGATTAGAGTTTATCAACAATTAAATGAGAGGTTTGTCCTAGATGACAACATAATTTTTTAGACTTTAAGTGACGGCTATTTCAAGAATTGAGAAGGATCGGGTGTTACAAATTCAAAGTTGTCAAAGTCATTGATTCAAGATATCCTTTTGGTTTGGTTTGGTTTGACTTATTGATGTAATATTTGCTACGTTTGATTTTGTTTTCCTGGCGTTTCCTAGCTTGGGGCCCCCGGTTTTCTCGCTTTCCGGGTGAACAAATCTTGTGTTCTTTGTTTTGAACGCTTTAGAAAATAAGTAGTAAAATCATAAACTCAAGATAAAATTCAACATTCAATAACAAGATCTTTAGGTATAAAATCATTTATACATTAATTTCAACAAGTGGTGGAGATGCGGGGTAGAATTATTTAGAAATCGTTATTGCATGTATATTTTATATGTAGTTGAATTTCGAGTTTTCTGATTTATCTAAATCTGTTGATTGCTGTTCTGATTTTTTTCTCAGTTTATCTAAGAATTTATTGTTTGCCAAATATGTCATTATCTGCTACTAATTGGCAACTTGTGAAACCTCATTTGTTCGATGGCACGAACTTTAATTATTGGAAAACTTTGATGATTTCTTACTTGCAACAAGATATGAAAGTGTATGATTGTGTCATTAAGGGGATTGGATTGACTAATAATATGTTTGACGAATCTAGAGATAATGAAAAAATTAAAGCTTTTGAATTAAATGCTAAGTGTTCAAATATAATGAATGTTGCACTTTTACATACGGAATTTAATAAAATTGTTGGATGTCGTACTGCTCATGAAATATGGAAGAAGTTAGAATTAATATATGAGAGAAATAAAAATGAAAAATGTGGTTTTGCATCTGTTAATAGTAAGAATGTGGCTTTCATGGGTATAGATCAAGAAGATAGTAGCTCCAGCTGTGAGGTAAGCTCTCTATCTTCATATTCTAGTAATAGTTCTTCTAGTTTTGATATTGTAAGTGTCTTTCAAATATTGAGTTCTAAGTATAAAACCTTAGAGGCAAAATATAATAAATTGCTAAATATGCATGAATCTGGTTTGAAAATGATGCCTGAAAAAATTATATCTCCCTTAAATGTTGAACATAAATATGTAGTGTGTGAAAGTACAGAAAAATTAAATAACATACTTAAATGTCAAAAACTCATAGATGATAAAACCGGACTTGGGTTTGTTGAAACTAAAAAATGTCAGAATCAAAGATCATTTATAAAATTTGTTAAGAGTTCTGAAAATCATTCTCAACAAATCTTCTGAAATTAACTATAAGAGTAATTCTGAAATTAAAATGAATAAGAACTCTGAAATTGAAAATAATCATAAATGTAGTAATAAAATCTTCTCAACAAATCAATTCATCAATAATGAAAACAAACAGATAAATGAAAATCATGTTTTTCAAAAGTCTCATAAATTTGGTATTGGTTATAGGAGTGGTGAAAACTTTAAAAAAAGTAACTTAAATAACACATTTAAAAAATCTTCACCTAGTAATTATAGGTATACAATTGTTTTAGAATCGAGTTTCTTTTTAATAGAAATGTTATTTTTGAAAATTCATTACATAGATACTTTTATAACGGATCAAGTGAAAACTTTACAATTAGGAAAATAACAAAAAAATGGATTCCTAAAACTAATTGATTGGTCAACAAAATTAGAGAATATTTTAATTGAAGTTTATTTATCCATGCATTTATTTTTCTTAACTTGTGTATTTTGAGACTATTTCATTTATATGAATATATGATTTGCATGAAATATTGATAATAATGTTTATGACTTGGCTTCTTTCACTTACAATATATATTATTTATAGACTAATACACAAGGACTTAGGTGGGAACTTTTACAAATTAGAATTTGTTTTGTAGGTTTGTTACGTAGGTATTGGATACTCAAAACACATGATAACGTATCATTATTATCAAATATCATATCATGTCAAAATGATTTATTTATCATCGATATGATGTTTGTTCTTAAGACTGTGTGTGCTTATTTGTTGCTATTTCATATAAGTAAAGTCGGGTATGTCTCTCAATTTGTTTGATATTTGGAAAACATTAAATATATTTTTTTATGAGTTATATTTGTTTGTTACTTCATGTTAAGTGTATTTGTTCTATCTTAATTTTGCATATTTGACTCGGATTTAGGAGAAATTGTTTATATAATATATATGTTTTAGATTAAGGGGGAGATTGCTTAGTTAGTACATGGATTTTGTACATGGATTTAGATTTAGCGAGAGATTGCTGAATAAAATCTTGATTTATATGTTTTATACTCCTATGAAGATTATTTGGTATATATGCTTAAGATTCAGTGGGAGATTGTTGAATGAAATCTTAATATATATACATTGATATTATGTGTGTTGTTATGTTTAAACTAATGGGTCGATGCATTGAGCCTTTGAGATATGTGGTTGATTATGGTTTATCAACAATAAAAAGAAGGTTTGCCCTAGATGACAACAGAATTTTTAGACTTTAAGTGACGGCTATTTCAAGAATTGAGAAGGATCGGGTGTTACAAATTCAAGGTTGTCAAAGTCATCGATTCAATATATCCTTTTGGTTTGGTTTGGTTTTGACTTATTGGTGTAATATTTGCTACGTTGGATTTTGTTTTCCTGACATTTCCTGGCTTGGGGTCCCCGGTTTTCTCGCTTTCCATGTAAACAAATCTTGTGTTCTTTGTTTTGAATGCTTTAGAAACTAAATAGTAAAATCATAAACTCAAGATAAAATTTAACATTCAATAACAAGATCTTTAAGTATAAAATTATTTATACATTAATTTCAACAAGAATCAACTAGGCCCGATGAGCCGCATGGCTAACGAAGTCAAAGGAGAAGCGCAAGGATCGGTCCCCTCATCTGCATGGCTAACAAGGGCCGCATGGTAATCGGGTATGGGGATCGATCAACCGACCAATCTAATCAGGGCAGCAGCTACTAGCGAGTAGAAATTGACAAGTCGGACATAATTTAATTTGATAGAGCGGTTTCATAACGGTTCCCTCTCTTCATCTATATAACGAAGGCGAATCCACAAGTTGAGGAGGACCCCTTTTCGGAGAATGCAAGCCCATTGACAGCTGCATCGCTCGTTTATTCACTTCTTTGTTGTATCCTTAATCATTTTCTTAGCCATGCAGATTGTACGCATTATTGTTTGGTAATAAATTGACCAAAAGTTTTTTACTCCTGGTCCTGTAGTTTTCTCTCCGTTCTTAGGGGTTTTTTCACATAAATCGCCGTATTCTCGCTATAATTAAATTTATTAAATTGTTTCACAAGTAATATAAATCATAAAATATGCATATTGTTTCACGATCTAGTCGTAAAGACTGGGTGTACCAACAATCATATGTTCGAAATTATCGGTAACCTACGTCCCTTATCCGCATAATGTGTTTCTCCTCATCACTGTCCATGTAACCATGAGCGCTGACATAGCAGAGATGGTGACGAACAAGGGCGTATGGAAATACGCCAAGGGTGCCTCGTCTAATGATTTTGAATGTTTTTTTGCATTCAAACTTTTTGAAAGATAATGTTAAATAAAATGAAGGCATCCAAAACCATACAACTATGAAATCACACCTCTGAGTTTCATATTTTGTATTTACTCTTTGTTAAAACGTCAAATTTTATATTAATTAGTTTTACACCCTTAAGATATTCTTATTAACTATTTTCATTAATCAAGAAAAACAAAATAAAAATAGAGTTTGATACGTAGGCTAATTAAAATATAAATAGAATATTATATTGCAAGTCACTCAAAAGTAAAAACATTGTGGACTTAAGTTGTTGAGATTCACAAGCGTGATAGATTCCAAGTTTGTTTGACTGAGCTCACATATTTTCGATAAAATTCAAACGTGAGATGTTCATCCTAAAATTTTGACGGAGATGGCTTTATCTTCTAGGGTAATTTTGTTTCTCCTAATCTCCCAATTCTTCGTCGGAGTTTTGTCCGTCGCACCGGAATGCGCCGCTTCCGACCAAAGTCCCTGCAACAACAGAAAGGAAGCACTCCCTTTAAAACTCATCGCATTTGCTGCAATCCTAGTCGCTAGTATCATCGGCATTGGCTTGCCTTTAGTCACTCGTTCTATCCCGGCTCTTAGTCCTGAACGCTCACTCTTCATCATCGTGAAATCTTTAGCTTCAGGGATCATTTTGGCAACTGGGTTCATGCACGTTTTGCCTGATTCCTTCGATATGTTGTCATCGTCATGCTTACCGGATCATCCATGGCATGATTTTCCCTTCACTGCGTTTGTCGCGATGCTTTCTGCGATCGTCACCCTCATGATTGATTCTCTGGCTACAAGCTATTACGCTAAGAATAATAAACCGGTGACAGAGGTGGAGAAAGGCAACGAAGAGGGGAATTTGCATACTCATAATCATCATCACGGTCTCAAATTGGAATCTGATGGTTCACAACTTCTACGGTACAAAGTGATTGCTATGGTTAGTGAATTTTTACTTACTCATTAATAATTCATTTCAAAAGGATCTTTTTTTGGTGTTTAAGGCTACGGGGTTTTTGTTGAAAATATCTCAATAGAAATACAACTCTTGATTTATAGTTTGACCTAAATATTTTTATTGTAATTCAATTTTATTATGAATTGAGTTACACTGACAATCTTCCGGACAATTGAATCATACATTTTTATATAATATCAGAGCTGTAATGTGAGTTTCGAACTAGTCCGTATCGATTTAGACAAAAAAATAATGATAGAAAAGTGCATTGAATTTATAAGATAGAAATGATCAATCTATCATTTGAGTAGTATCAAATATATTAAAACAAGTTCCGGATAAAGGTCAGTACGTAAGCCCTACTGTATCACAAGTAATTGACATTGGTGTACCACACTGGCCACACTGTACCACACTGGCCACAAGCAAAACCCCCAGTGTACCACACTGGCCACACTGTACCACAAGTAATTCACTTCTCCTATTCACTTCGGTGTACCACACTGGCCATTGAATCCATAATTTCTATAATTTTTTGTGGTGATATTGAGTGTGAAATTGCAGGTTTTGGAGCTGGGAATCGTTGTTCACTCGGTGGTAATAGGCTTATCTCTGGGCGCATCTCAAAACACCTGCTCGATCAAGGGCTTAATCGCCGCTCTCTGCTTCCACCAAATGTTCGAAGGAATGGGTCTCGGCGGCTGCATTCTCCAGGTAATCAATCAAAAGAATCAATTTTCCAACCAAGCAAAACACTAATGGGGATTTTCAAATGGAATGCAGGCGGAATACAATTGGGTAAAGAAAGCAATCATGGCGTTTTTCTTCGCAGTGACGACTCCATTCGGAATCGCATTGGGAATTGCGTTGTCGAGCAGTTACAAGGAGAATAGTCCACGGGCATTGATCACCGTTGGATTGTTGAACGCTTCATCTGCTGGGCTGTTGATTTACATGGCATTGGTTGATCTTTTAGCTTCCGATTTTATGGGGAAGAAGTTACAGGGAAGCATTAAGCTTCAAATAAAGTGCTACATTGCGGTGTTGCTGGGCGCTGGAGGGATGTCTCTAATGGCTAAGTGGGCGTGAAAGGATGTTTTGTATTATACCTTTAAGTTGGAAGTTGGATGTTTTACTTCACTTTGATTCGGTGACCGGTGGAAGTTACTTTTGTACTGGATTTGGGCAATTTATTGGGTTCGGGCAAGATATAAGCCCAGAGCCATACACCAACCCATTAGATAAGGTCATGCTTCCCTAGACCAAGGGAATGAATAGATACCAATGGCCCAAATCAATTTTCTAGCCCATGTCACACCTGAAACCATTAAAACTTAACGGTTAATTATGATAATGAATTTGGTTGTTTTATCGATCATATGGTTTTTCATGTCTTATGTTTTTCACGTTAAATTTTCTTGTATTATTGTTTTCTCTTTTGCTTTATTCTCAGGTTCTACTTAATCTATCGAAATTGTTCGCACACATATTTATCCCAACGTATTTTGCATGCGTGATTGTGTTATTGTTTCAGGTTTTATTGTTCATCTATCTTGGTGGTATCTTGTGCCTGGAAAGTTGGATTGCCAATAGTGAATTAGATCGAGTACTCGTCTTGTGTATTTATTTTGGGGAGTTCTCAAGTTTTCACCTAAAATTGCATTGGATCCAAAGAAGTTAAACCGGTCGATATCGGTCATGATCGGTACACGCGATTTTTCCTATATATCGATGTACCGGTCATAACCGAGATTTACCGGTATACGGGATAGTATACCACCGGTATGACTACTATGATTGGATCTCAATTTTCATGTAAAATTACCTTGGGTTCTTTTAGTTATTAACATAGAGTAACCGAAAGGTGGAAAGGGATGAATCCATAACTAAGTTATCTTATTATTAAAACACAATTACACAAATAAAGCTGTAGAAATGCTCGAGTTCCATTTAACCCATTTGACAACCCTTGCAAAAAATATAAACCCTCGAATTCCCAGGTTGCTGCATTGCTTCTCTTCTCAATTCTCCTTCGTTCTGTGCTTTGTTCGAGACAAATTACCTTTCTTTTTCGTAATCTGTGGAAGCCCGCTTGGTTCTCGCCCAAGAGTGTACGCCCTTTCGCACTCTTCTTTGCGTATCTGGGTTTTTTGCTGCTTCTTGTCCCCTAGGTTTGTCTTGTGCTCATTGCCCTTCATTTTGCATATTTCAGAATTTTCCATGTATAATTGTGAAGCATGATCGCCCAATTAGTGTTTGATTTTCATTTGCAGAGATTGAATGTTGCAAAATGACATTACTGAAAAGATACGTGTTAAAACTTTTCATATCATTGAAGTACATCACAGCAAATGTTGTAGACAGGAACAACGGGCGAATAATCGCCACTGCTTCAACAGTAGAACATGATCTGAAACGTTCATTTGAATGTGGTCGTACCTGCAATTCAAAAGCAGCAACTGTTGTGGGAGAAGTTCTTGCTATGAGATTGCGAACTGATGGGCTTGATCAGGGACAAAGAAAATGTATACATGTAGATCTTAACAAAGAAATCAGCAAGAAAGGTTTACAGAATAGGACAAAAGTGTGGGCAGTGATTAACGCAATGAAGAACCATGGAATCAAATTGGTTATTGAAGATAATGATGATGTTGCACCACCACATTCACGACATGAACCAGTCTTTGAGCATTGAAAATTTGTAAGATATCCATCCTTTCACTGTAATAATATTGAATTGTGGCATGTAAGAGGTTTGAGACAAGGGTTTTAGAGATGGTTTGGCTATGAAACTTGAGAATGATTGTTTTCAGATTTTAGGCTGCTTTGTTTTATCAGATGGATTCATTGATTAGAGTTGTGATTGTTAGTAGGGATGATGAAGATTAGAGTAGGCTACAGAAGCAGCAAATTTAATGTGGGTATGATGACAACAAAGAGATAGTAAGCAACAGCAGCACACTATTGATATCAAGAAATGGAGAGAGCTAGGTAGCCATTCTTTCTAGTTTCATAAAGATTTTTTTGCTTTGAAAGCTTGCTAATAAATGGCAGAGCATTCAGAAATATTGCCCCATATGTGGGACTTGAATAGTTCTTGTTTATAAGGAGTATGATATGATGAGTAATTGGTTTGATTTAGATATTTCAATGTGATTTACTTTTCTTATACACTAGGTTATACGAACTCTCTTGATCCATTGAATTCTAAAGTTCTATATGGTATCAAAGTTGTAGGGTAGGTTTGATGCGGTTTGTAATGGTTTAAGCAGAAAAAAAAACTTTAAAAAAAAAGCGCATAAGTTTATATGACAAAAAATAGATCGATATATGATTCGAACACTATCGAGCATATTGAAACAAGTCTAAACTATACCAATGCTAATTCGACGTCAGGAGAAGTATTGAAATATTGATCCACATTGGTTGTGGAACTAAAATAATTATAGTTTATAATGAATATGATATCATGAATTATTAGCATGGTGTATCATTTTCAATGCAATTTGCTTCTATAACCTCAATTTATGGAACCTCTTTATTTAAAGTTATGCCCATTATAAAGGCCTCTATCTGTAACGTGACATTTATCACTTGAATCCACTCTTTCTCATTCGTTCAAATAAAACATCATTTTCTTATTTTCCTATTCAATGATACCTCTCCAAGGGAATGCTTTAGATTCTATTCTACTGCCGGGCCGGCCTGAGCTTTAAGAAATACAAGCAGCCATGTGATTTGATTGCAGAAGAATAATATAGAACAAGAAAAGCTCAACATGCTTCTATTCATCCCTTGAAAGCTAGTGCTCCCACTAAAATTTCAATGGCAGAAAATAAATTATATCCCAAAGCATGCCAATAACTCATTATAATACTAATAAACTCCATTCATGAAACTGGCTGTGGACGTGTCTGTACGATAAAGATATCTTTCCCAACTACACACCCTTCAACATCTTGTGGGCACCCAAACTTAAGCTCTAAGAACATGCCAACCGCAGCAAGCCGGCACCCCAGTTGCTGCCTCAGCACCGAATCACTCGTCAAACGCTTCTTGCTATAGTCCACAGTTAATCGCACAACTTCTCCGTTGCTTCGTGATACGAGTTCATGGCTAAAGTTAGCAAAAGCCAATGTTTCAACCTTCCCATTCAACTTGTTGCTAGAGAGTCTCCAAGGTGTCCCCCTTGTGCCTGAAGCAAGTGTCTCGCCTAGCCCTGGTGCAATCTCAGCCTCCACCACATCGGAGTTTTTGTTTGTCGGGCTCTGTGTGTGAAGCACGAAAGAAAGATCAGGGGAGAGCATTTCCTGAACTAAGACAGCCATAACTGCAGCATCTTGTGGAATGCCAGCGGATCTACGACTCAAAACTGCTCTTCGAGTGTATAAAGAAGCCCAAACATGGCTGATTGCTTGACCAAAGATGATGGGATCATGAAAATTTACATTCAGAATCGAATCATAGAGTCCCGCAGCGGACATTCCGGCTAAGTCTTCGACATTAGCGCTTGATCGAACTATAAGTCCTGCACTTTCATGGAACCGCTTTGACAAGTTTTCAATTGTTTCTTTTGGAGGGATCAAGGAAGAAACAAGCTTCTGCAGTTCACCACAGAGTTGATCAAGCTCTCCATTGTCTATTTGAGCTGTTTCGATGTTCCGAACTAGTGATTCGTAAGCTGCTACCAAGCCGTTCTCCTCTAATGCCACTTCCATTGAGCCAAATGGTAAAACGGCTCCTCTCGGGACATTAAACAATGCTGGAACTCCAAGATCATTATAAATATTATCAGAAGCAGCAGCTAATGAAGCCAGATGACCACAGGCCGTGGCTTTTGCACCGCAGGCTTCCATAGTAACATCCTCCATCGGTATAACAATCTGAATAGCAGAGATTATAATTTGTAGTACAACATTCTGCATCTACGAGAAGATGAAACCATGATAAACTCAAGTTACCTGGTTTTTTGCAGATAAAGAGAAAGAGGAAGCTTCTGGATTTCCAGCACTCACTGTACTTATAGCTGAATCATTTTCAATTGGAGTGTTACTTTTGCGGATTTCTGCTGGAGTGAAACTGACCCCGGATGGCGATACATCTAGCCTGAAAGCAGTAAGGAAAGACATTGAAATCGAGAGGCCTTGAAGAACGAAAGAAAAAAGTGTACAATGAACAACAACCTCACAGATTTTCCAATCCATGCTTTGAAGTTCAAATGTTTTGCATCGTCTTCGCAGGTCACAAACACGACTTTCTCCTGTAAATCATGTTTCATTGATCAAAACAGTTCAATTTTCTAGATTGAAAGATGAAAATACTAACTTGTCGAGCCCGAACACCAAGATGAGACAAATGTGGAAGCTCCTGCTTTAGTATAATTCCAGCAATGTTCAATCCAGCAGCAGTCACCTGAAAGAACAAAAAATAATTTACTTGTATAAATTTGAGCTTGAAGATGCAGTAGATTTACACATAATTTCACAATTGGAAAATGAAGAAAAGATGGACATGACTGAAAACCTCTTCATCCCCATCAGCTTTGTCCACAAGCAGAATTAATGGCCCTGTTACTGATGGTGGTATTGAGCCAGGAACAATGTTTTGTACCTGAAAGAAAAATTATCCAAATTATAGGATATATGGAAATTGCATGATGGAATGGAAATGTTCTAGTTTATAAGAGACGTGATATCATGAGTAATTGACTTGACCTAGTCTTTTCAATGTAATTCATTTCTCTTATATCTGGACACTCCCGGCCCATTGAATCTTGAATTTTTATATGGTATCTGAGTTGAAGGGTGGATTTCAGGATGGTTCGCACCGGTTTAGACAAAAAAACTCTTGTAGAAAACTGCATCGGGTTTAGACGACAAAAATCGACATATGATTTGATCACTACCGAGCATATTGAAGCAAGTCTGAACTGGACCAAAGCCAATTCGACTTGAGGGTGAGTGTTGAAATATTTACTGTCCCACATCGGTTGTAGAAATAAAAATGTTCTAGTTCATAAGGGATATGATATCATGAGTAATTGACTTGACCTAATCTTTTCAATGTAATTCACTTCTCTTATGAACTAGACACTCTTCCCGTCCATTGAATCATAAATTTCTATAGTTTACGTACAGTACCTCGACAAGATATCCGAAAGCTTCACCTGGGACAAGAATATCCCAACCATCAGACCCAACAACACTTCTTACAGCCTTTAAAAGAAGAGTGCATAACTTGGAGGCCTGAAAAATTACACTGCATTTGAAGATGATATATTAGAGATAATAAAGACATAACTGAGCCAAAGAACAAGTGGAAAATTGTTATCGTACCTAGATCGAATCTCTGCTTCAGCATATGTCCTAACAGTGTTCTCTGGAACACCCAAAGCTCTTCCCAAAACCTGCATTTTTTAGTCATAAGCTTATTGATATGCCTTTAAACAAGATGAACCACAAGCAATATTTTTACCTCGACTCTATGCGGGAACACATGAAGAAGGGCCTCAGAGTATTCCTCAATAAGTCGTTTCGATCTATCAAGTGTAGCCTTAAGCCTCAAAGCCCATATTCTTGTACCATTTTCACTTCCTTGAAAATTTAATTTAAAGCACATCAATATATGCTAGATTACTTACTATGTGATACTAAAAGAGAACCTTCATTTTCAATAATCCCTTTTACTTGCCAAGCTTTGAGTTCGTTTTCAATTGCATTACATTCTTCGGGTTTGCAGCCGGATAACCCGACTTGGTGAATGCTCATTATTAAAGCATCAATAGCATTGTTCCATGAACAAATATTTTCTTTGTCTGTACTCTCTGCCAACCATTTGACTCCTCCAGCAGCTTCAAGTGCATTAAAAAACCTGATAACAGAAGAAGGATAAAATTATGCAGTTATCGTTCATCATGAACTCCTCATGTTATACCTGCTGAAAAGAACAAACGCATAGTCCTCTAGTCCGATCTCGGAGAGTCGCCACTAGAATAAAGAGATAGCTTAATTAACACTACCAATCTGCATAAATCATGAAACAACAAAAGAATTAATTCTACCTTTTGCCTTGTTGCTATAGCAGCATCAGGAGCATCATTTCTAAGTCCACTTTCGAGACCTTTGGCGATTTCTTGACGAAGATGGTCTAGAGTTTGTATTGTGCTCATCAGTGATGTTGTTCGTTCGACAAAAGAAGCCTCACTGATCCCATCTATTTTATCCAGTTTCTGTAGAAAGAATCAATAAAATTTATCAATACAGTCAAAGACTCAATTAAACTGAATGAACTCTCCAAAATTATTACCTTTTTTGACTCTAAAAATATTTGTAGTACTTTTGAGCTTGGATCAATTGAATCTTTAATAGATTCAAGCTGTTCTTCAAGACTTGAATTGAGATAACAGGTGAAGCATTAGAAAAAATCACACTGTTCATGACTAAAAAACCATGAGAATTCATACCTTGCAGCATTAAAGAAATCTTTAAGTTCTTGATGGAATATCTTGAACTGTTCAACGAAAGCTTCACTATATGAACCAGGTTTCTCGGTAATTCTAGCAAGCATTGCTTCGGTAGCGACTAAGTCTTCAGGTCCAGCATTTCTATGAAGCTTGTTTTGAATTGTATGCTTAATTTCTTGCTAGAATATCGAGATGAATACTCGATTGATAACTCATATTTTCCAACAAAACAAATGAAAAATGTAGATGATTTGTGCACCTTGAGTTCGTGGGGGATATCATTTCTGTGTGCAATATCACGAATCCTTGTCAATGGAACCGAAGCTGTGAATTCCGCTTTGAAAGATGGTAAGCAAGGATGAATCTTTCGGATAACTAGCATTTCCTGAAATTAGTACAACACTTGTAATATTCCAAACAAGTAAAATCCAAATGTTTGTTCAGACAAGTAAAAGAAATGACCTGCAAAGATATATCTTTTCTGTTCGAAATTCTTTCCAATTCGCAAAATATACGACGAGAAATCTCAGCATGTTTGTTCGGCCTGTGATGCCCCCCATCTTCAAAGCAAGAAATTTGGCCTGTGTTTATCCACTACATAAAGGATACAAATCTATAAGATTACAATATATATGTATAGTGAGACATAAGAGAAAATATTTTCTAAAAAACCTTTAGATAAATAGCTGAATATGTGAGAGCATCCAGGCGATTTTCGTTCCACATATTCTCGAGCAAAAGTTCTCGTACAACTTCAAGCTTAACCACACAAAATAGTAAGAACAAGAGTTTTAGTCTCAATAGTGTGCCTCTAAAATACTATGTAAATGATCCAAGACCAAAAATGTACCTTCCGCCACCAGTTACGACCACCTCGGTCACCTTCAACCAACTTCAAAGTGATGCCTTCAAGACCAGTAGTGTCCCAATATCCCTTCTTCTCAGCATCTAAATGATCCTTCGCACGAACAAACGAGGCATCCTTCCCTTGCCATTGCTCTACAAAGGTACTGGTTACACCAAGCTCATCTAATACACTCTCAACCATATTCCCATTTTCATTTGCTTCTTGTGTTTTCTTTTCTTCTTCTTTTGAAGAGAAGAATTGCACCTCTTCATCAGTTTTGTTCCACTTACATAAAATTTTAAAGCCTCCCTTCTCCGGTAACCTCAAAATGCGATTCGGACAACTTTCCCACACTAAATTCTCATTATCTTTCCCTATTACAACAAACTTATATTCAACTGGTTCGTCGACCCTTTCCAGATTCAAATCACAAGTCCATCCATTCTCAGTCCAATGCATCATTACTTTTTCTTTCCAAAATCCCAACTCTTCAACTGAACCCAAAATAGCAACATGTTCCCCAAACTCAACCTGGTGATCAAGCCTAAATTCTACTTCCACCTTATCAACGTCAGATATTTTAGACTTCCTATTCCATTTCATTTCAGTGGGTGTATCTCCTTTCCTATAAAATTTAAGTGAAGCTGAAGATCGAAATTCAATTCACCATAATCAAAAGAGACAGACAGATATATAGGAAAAAACGATACCTGGATTCAACCGAAGATACAGCAGAAACTCTCAATATACTGGAACCCCTTTTTATGGGTCTACTAGACAAAAAACCAGGGAGTCTTCCGTGAGGTTGGGAAGTCGAATTTTGTACTCTGAAAAACCCAGTTCGGTACTTGTATTGATGGCCACAATAATTGGAAGAAGCAATGTAACCAATTTTACAGGGCAACGTAAAAGGGCAGTCCATTGCCAGTAGACGGGTGCAGGTCAAGATCCTACTAAGCTTTGAGCTTTAACAATCTAAATGCCCTAACCTTGCTCGCACAAATTCGAAGATGAAGTTTGAGATCAGAAATGTTGGATCAATTGGGCGATGAGGAAGATGAATTCAGGGAAGAAACAGACACGTGGAAAGAGATTTTCGGCTCTGGCTCATCATTTTTTATTGTAATCAGTGAGACTACAACACTGAATCCCAGACAAATTGTGTAAAGGAATCTTGGAATTGATAAAAGAAATAAAAGATTATTGATCCTTGAGTATAGAGAATTAAGCAAAAGACTCGTTCACTGTATGTGATTCAGAAATGGCCTTTTTCAGTTAAGCCGTTGCTCTTGATGCGGAGGACAACTGCATTTCTCCATTTGCAACCCCAATTTCCTCCGATAAAAGAACAAGTATCAATGTTTTAGAATGGTGATAAATTGTATAACAAAAACTGCTCTGTTTTCTGGCATTTTTCCTACAAGAATAAAAAATCCAAGACAAAGAGCAATTGTGTACAGTATCAATGTACAATATTGACAAATATAAATAAATTGTATAATTTATAAAAATCCGTATACTTAAATTTTAAAATTAGATATTTTTTTTATATGTTATTTTAATTAAAATTATTAAATAAATAATTTTTTATTATATAATCGTAATTTATTTATTTATATCGTAAATAAATCTACCAATGTTATAATGTTATAATGCAAATTAAATATCTGACCAATGTTATAATAGAATCGCTATTATAATGCAAATTAAAAACCTAACTAATGTTATAAATTTAATAATAAAAAAAATACGATTGTTTTGAAACTACATAAGACCTGACGCCATACTCTACATAATTTCCCACAACCAAGACAAAGACATGTTCTTACAGTACAAAATATCCAACAATAAGCTTGGGTTCATGATGGATATAGGCCTCAAATCTTACCCATAAAACATTTCTGGGCCGAATCCAGTTATAATTTTTGGACCAACTGCTTAATAACAAGGCCGTAATATACATCCGAGTTTCCGAGTATCTCTCTCTTCTCTCATTTTTTTATTTCTATTATATTTTATAGATTTCTTTTTCAACTAATTTCTTTCTTTGTCCAAATATTTTTTATTACTTTAGAGATGTGATAGTCATTTCTTCTAATATGGGTGATGTTTATATTTGACTACGACCCCCTAACTTACGGGTTCTGTAAAGGCATATCATCCAAATTACAAGAATATGTATTTGTAGTCCTATAATTCCAATTAAATACAGATAAAATAACTCAAGTTTCTAATATTATTTATCATTGACACTTTAATAAACTCGTTAATATTTTAAATTTTATGCACAATTCTCAAACATCATGAGTCAATTTTGTATAATTTTTCAAACAAGTTTTATTTGCGTACTTTGTAAGGGGTTTTCAAACAGTTTTCAACTTACGGAAAACCGAGTGCTAGAATCCCAAGAGTAAAAAACAAACAGTATTGATAATTTTAAGTGTTATTCTTGTAATTTCGTAAGTTTGAGGACATATCATTTACACAACTCGTAAGTTATGAGGCTAATGATACAGTTTTATCACTTTGAGCATCTGATTTGGTAAATTTTGCAAAGTTAGAAACAATATTTTTCAAAAATTTAAAGTTTGTAAACTAGATTTGTCATTGAGAATCAAATTTACCAAAAATGTAAAAATTTGAGAAGTTAATTGTCATTTTTTCAATATATATACATATTAAACGGAAGAACCTCGAATTTTGTTACACAATATATCGGATGGTATACTATTCATCATTTATATTATATTATGC
Source organism: Utricularia reniformis (assembly GCA_009725065.1). NCBI lineage: Eukaryota > Viridiplantae > Streptophyta > Magnoliopsida > Lamiales > Lentibulariaceae > Utricularia > Utricularia reniformis. The sequence continues at coordinate 174,365 of RWGZ01001491.1, forward strand.
CATAATTGTTAGAACTTTCATAAGATAATATTCGTGTAATCCAAGACACAAATCGATTTATGTGATGAGAACAACCTGTAAATTAAAAAATAAATGGAAACCCAAAATTTAGGGTGAAAATTTAAAAGCATGAGAAATCATATGATTGATGAAGAGCGGTTGTTAATTTACTATTGTGAGTAGATTATGGAACTTTATGTGTTTGCCCTTATACAACTATGTCAATAAACTCGCTATTTAAAAGATATATCAAATATTCTACAATACATAGATCATATATATTAAATATATTATTCTTCTATATATTTGAATGTATTTTCCATATGTATAGTTAAGAATATATATCAGTATATATTCTTACATATATTATTCGTGTTAGATAAGAAAATAATATTTCCCTTCGATACTTTGAATCTGATCCAAATCTAGTCCGACCAATCACAATAATTTCTATAAAATAGACTCATCTCAAATATCCGAGCAGTATCCTCGAACGGTCCTATCACATCAACACTTCATGTTATATTTTCCTCCATTCAAATAAATCATTACATAGCCTCTCGGGACCCATATTGATTATGCCGACCGGACTAACTCAAGTCTCATAGATTAAGTGTAGTCGATCTCACCCGATCGGCCAAACTCGTCGACCATTCATTTTAGTTTTGATTCGGCCTTCATTCCTAACAATAATTTATATGGGGATGATTATTGCATATGCATTTTGGAGTCTAGATTTGGACAGATTTAAAAATACATCATATCAATTAGAAAACTAGTGGATGAATATATTGACAATTACGTCATACTTCTTACAAGATTACGATCATTAGAGGTGGGTTTTATAGTTAAACAAACTACCTCTTTATGGACTTAGATATCACCGAGCAACAATTAATTTACTATATTATATGAATACAATGTATTAACATAATATATTACTATATATTATGTTATTATTTTAGCTTATATAATGACTTCTTTAGTTTTTTTGATAACTTTATTTAAATGTTTCTAAGCTATCTGAAGAATACATAAAACATCAAAAATAGGAATGAGTATGTGATCATTGTAAAGTGAAAATAACATGCTTAAATGCGGAAAATATTTAAATGAAAATTTATAAAACAACATTAATGAGAACAATAGGTGTGGTATAAGATCATCAACAAGGTCATGGATTATTAAATAAATTGTATATTCCATAAATAATTGATTAAGTAAATATGGAAGAAAAAATAGGAGTAAAATTCTAAAGTAATAAATATTTTAAAATATAATATGTATTAAATGATTGTGTGAGTTTTCTAGATTGCACATTGTGCCACTCTATAAAAATGGGGACTTTTATAAAATGAATTGTTCATGTACAATTATAAAATGGGTGCTTTTGGACTTGATAACCATTTATGAAATTTCATGTATATATATTATCAATATTTCCTTAAAAATATGTTCAATAAACACCTGTACTTTAGGGTTTTAGATAAATGTAGAATTTATTCAAAATAATAAAAAAAGCTAATCATATATAAATGATATTGACCGACTTAATTTTCGAGATACTAATTGAACGATGTTTCCCAACATAAATTACGAGGTATTTTATGAATTTGAACTTTCTTTGCAATTTACAAAACTCAACCTTTGGAAGTGAAGTATTGGGTTCAGGAAGTGAGCAAATGACCCTCTTGCCTAGTGGAAACCAAGTCATTTGAATGACTACTTTGGACACACATCCCAATGCAATGTGTACGCGTGGAATTATTCTGGGATTCACGTGGACTTGCTTCCTCATCACGAGTTGTGTGGACTCGCTCCTTGAGTCGCGTGAACTTGCCCCTAGCTCTCATTGGTGAGGACTTGTAGTGAATTGTTATTTGAACCCTAAAAACATAATTTGAATCTAACTACACTGTCCATCTTCTTTATCCTCCACCCTCTGTTCATGCGGTTCGATCCGGGCCGCGAGCTGCCTCAGCTCTTCCTATTGATCGACCACCTTATGGTTGATCGCTCTCTCAATCTCTTCAAAGATGTAGAAGAAGAGGTCGTCCTCTAGAACATGTTCTTCCAAGGATGTAATTATTTGAAAGTTTTCATCCTTCTCTAGAGGTTCGATCGTCTTCCACCTTTCATCCACAGGGGAAAGCCCGAATTGCTTAGTAATCTGATCCCACATGTTATCTAGGTACTTAGCAATATACATCCTATGTATGTTATCCACCAGAGCGAATAACAAAGGGGACCGAGCGAATCCCAAGACTGCTTCCCGGACCGAACTTTTAGCCGAAGTGCGGGTTCTAGCCGGCTCCTCCTCCAAGCTCATTTTTTCTCCTAGGACCGAAGAAGAAGCTCATTGAGCTTACTCCTCTTCTCCTGGGCCCGAGCTTGAACTTGGTTAACTTCATCCTCTTTGGCCCGCAGCTTGGCTTCGAGTTCAGAAATTTGACCCTGAGCTGTTTTTTCTTTCTTGTCCAACTCAGAGACTTGGTCTGTTAAGAGCGAGATTTCCGTTCCAGCTCTTAACAGTTCATTGTACAATCGGTCTCGATCCTCTCGTACCGTGACCAATTCACTATGTTTGATTTCAACTTGTCTTTTTGTAAGGTCAAGTTGATCTTAGACTTATTGGGACACAACTTGGCCACCCTGGTTCTTTTCCATGGTAATTGCAGTTGTGAAACCTTTCCTCAGCATCTGCATAAGACAGTAAGGTCAGAACATAAACCTTCGGGCCTTAATATCAAGGGAACTTACCTTAGTTGCGAGGTCGAGGAAACCCTCGATTATTTCTTCCCCAAACATGTCCGGCTGAACGTTGTTTGAGTTTTGTAAGGCCGACAACGCAATGTTATATACGTTCGGGAGAATATAGGACCGAACCTGCTCGTAATGAGCGTCCAGGGGACCGATCCTTCACTTAGTCATTTTAAGAGGTGGATTTGAATTCAAAATACCATAAAGTTCATTTTTGTATCACTTTTAAATATTAATATCTAGACCTGTGCCTTTCCACATTCTGCTATTCAATAGGCGTGATGAGTGCGTACAGAATGCAACCGCCTATGATAGCCCTACGTGTCAGCTTACAATTAGTCGGGAAATTACTATTTAAATCGGGATTTCGGATATTGTTCCTCCTCATCGTCATTTCGCAAAGGAAAAAGTCGCCCAAACCAAGTTCTTTGCGTTTTCGTTCTTGCCTACGTTTAAACTTTTTCCTACTGATTTTCATCAATGTATTAGCCATGGCTCCTCGTAAGATGAGATACCCAACAATGTCTGAGTTGGATATCGAAGAATTTAGGTCTAGGTTTTCGATTCCGGCTTATTACTCCATATAGAAGGGGCGGGAAGATATTCTCTGCTTCCCTCTAGCGAAAATGAACGTTTCGGCTACCGCTATTCCTGTCAGTTACGCATCTCTGAAGTGAGGGTTACGTTTTCCGTTACACCCATTCGTAGCGGCTGTACTTATGGAAATCCATTGCCCAACCTTTGCGTTATTTCCGGGAAGCTATGTATATATAGTGGGGTTTATCTTTCATTGCCACCAACAGAGCATGGTCCAGACCTTGGAGTATATTTTTAATTTGTTCTTGGTCGGGTCCCGAAGGGGTAAGGGTCTGTTAGGATGTCGTAAGTTATATTACATAGCGGTGCGCACCAAGGAGTGCGCTATAGTTGATAAGGAAGAATCTCTTCATGCGTGAGAGTCTTGTTATGTGAGGATAAGAGTCCATAAGGAGGACATGTTAAAGGTGTGGCCACTTAACCCACCAATGCATAGGTCAGTTGGACCGAACCAGGTTCAACCTTTTCCGTCCGGATATCGCAAATACACTTGCGATATTTCCTCCCCCCGAAGCACGTCTTAAACGAACAGAATTGATTCGGGAGGAGAGACTTATAGAAATAGGGATCGCGGGTAGGACCGGATCCCCAGCCCCGAATGGGGTGTTTTCTTGTTCAAATCCATCTGAAGGATCGGGTACGAAGGTATATTTCTATTCCGTCATTTCCTGATCCTTATATATTTATCTTGTAGATTCAACCGAAACTATGCCAAGCTCAAGATTCAAGCGTCTGGCTGCTACTTCAGTCCGTCCTTCTGAAGGACGACAGGAAGCAACGTAAAGTGCGGAGAAAACTGAATCAGCAACAGGGGATACACTGGTTCCATCGGGGTCGTCCACTGGAGGGAACCCCCGATCCAGACCACCAGCGTAAGCACACTAACCCTGTGTTGCACATGAAAGCCTCCAACGGGCAAAGGGCTCGGGTTTCGGGTATTTGGAGTGGTAGAGGAGGTGATAATGACAATGATTCGTTCTTTGAGCCTATCCAGCCTCTACCAAATCGGAAATAGTTCGGCTATTAGTGCTGACACGATTACTTTGTTGCTGCATGGAGCCGTTCCCGTGGAGAAAGTTCTCCCCGACCCCAACCTTAAGGTGAACGTCTCCCTGCCGCCGGTCCCCTTGGGCAAAGGGAAGAGAACGACCGAAGCAGCCGCCCCAAGGGTTTTAAAAATGCTGAAGAAAGAAGGGAATGCTTCGGTCCCTACAAAGGGGATTGTTTTGAAGGAATCTTCATCGGGCCCTAAGACCAACTCCGACTGGGGGTTGCCTTGGGCCTACTGGACATGTTTAAGAAAGGGAAGAAGTTGGTCTCCTAGAGGAGTGCCTTTGTTGAAAACTTCCATCTTTATGGGGACGTCACCTCTGCGATGGCAACCAAGCCCGTGGGACTAGTGATGAGAATCCTAGGACTGGGTACCCTGCAATGGGTAAGAACCCAATGACGATTAGGCCGACCCATGTAATAAAAGCGAACTTGCACGACCCAAAATCCTCAGCTTAGTACATTTTAGATAAATTGCCTTGATGTTCAGTGATGGGACCAAAGATAGACTTGGCAAAATAGAAAGGTTTATGACAGATGGCCCCACGGTTCGGTCCAAACGGTTACAACCCACACGTTCCACGCTTCGGGCCTCCACACGTTTACCATGCTTCGGGCTAGATCACGCAGGCCACACGTCGGTCCCATTCACGTTTTACATCGTGCGACAACAACCTTCAACAAATTTGTCAGAAGCAGTTATAGTGTGTAGATTACACACGCCTTCAACTCTCTAAATAAAGAGATTGACGACGAAATTAGCGGTACATTTTGGACGCATAAGAACATGTTGTTACTCTGCCGGAGTTCTTACTGCTTTCTTATATCTCGTCATCTTCGTAAACCTATGCTGTATTTTTGTAATGAATTGTTTGATTAGTGAATCGACTAAGAGTTTTTCCTACTCTTAGTCAAGTGGTTTTTTCCCCATTTCCCAGGGTTTTCCACTCTAAATTGTCTTGCCCCTTTCTTCATTTACTTTATCTAATCGTCTCCCCACCATAAACAATTAAAACCGAGTTCATATTTTGACGAACCGAACAACTGTTGGTACCCCCTAAAAAGAGACCATAACAAATATTAATTGAGCTAAAGATAAAAGAAATAAATTTAGTGATCAATAACCAAACTAAGAACATTATTTTGACAAGATCAATATCATTGGGATATATTTATCTAAGTTATCCACATTAATAAATTTCTCTAATTTGCTCATTAGATTTAGTGTGTGTTCTGCACAAATTATATAATGCATAATCAGAATTTATAATTAGAATGCAAAATTAGAATGTACAATTAGAATGCAGAATTAGAATGTACAATTATAAAATGTAAACTCGTTCTGAATAAATGTATAATTTTAATTGAGTTATATTGTACAAAATAATTATCTCTCTTTGCTACAAATATAAAATTATAATTCTATATTAAAATAATTATTTTTTAATACAAAATAAATTAATAATATTTTTTTATTTAAAAATCATATAATAAAAATAAAACAAAAATATTGAAGACGATATTGTCGAATAAGAAACTCAACAAGTGATAATATAAATACCAAATTTTAGAAAAAAAGAATTCATTATGTAAAAACGATGAAAATTTGATTCGAAAAAAAATGTATATATATGAAAAATATAGTTAAAAATGTAAAATATTGCATCAAAATTTGTAAATTGCATAAAAGTCTCGAAGTTGATATAATGTGTGATTTTGACTTCCATGTTTCAAAATTGCGTTCTTGATCCCCGAACTTCCAAAAGCATTTATATTGAATCATAATACTCGTTAAATTTTTAAACGTCTCAATAGTTTATATTGATCAATTAACCTTGAAAAAAAAATGAAATGCAATGTTTCTAAACTTTGAAAATTTTAAAAATAATGCATAAATTATCAAAACCACTTATACGAAAAACCGTTACTATTTACTCGAGAGTCATTCTTAAACAGTTTTGAAACTTCAAGGGGTTTTCATGCAAATTACAAACTTTGGGGACATCGTTTTTACATTATCTTAAACATTGGGGGCCAATGTCGTAATTTTCTCGTAAAAAATAATGAGTAGAATGCATAATGCATTTTCAGAATCAAGTCTGAATTTGATTATGTATTATAGTTAAAAAACCAGAATGCATTATAATTATAATTTATAATTAGAATTTAAAATAGATACTGTTCTGTTTCAAAAAAGAGATTATACATTCTATAATGCATAATTCGTTTTCATAATTTATGCAGAACACTGCTTTATAATAGGTATCTCTCAAATTTATATCGAAATTGATGTGAGACCATAAAAATCAATTAATTATATGATAAGCATTTTTAACTATTGATTTACATTATATATAAAACATATTACATATATTATCAATGTTTTAAAAATCGGTACCGATCGGTATACCGGACAAGCTCATTAGATCGGTAAACCATATATGTATCGGATATACCGGATATGTACCGAACTTTTCTGTATACCAGAGTATACCGGAAATTTAAAATATTGCATTATATGGATATATTGAAAATATCTCATTAGCATGATTGTGTATCATTTATTATTTAAAATTAAAACAAAAGGGCTTGATAATAATGTGAGTGAAACAAAATAAAGCTTTTTTATTGGTCGATTCATGTTGGGTTGTTGGTGGACAATTTCAATGTTTTCTAGTCAACTCATTTTGTCTTGGATCAATGCATCAACCGTCAATCAACTATTAAATCGGGTCCGGTTGGATCCATAAATCATTCTTCAACCCAAATTAAAACAATAAAGTTAGCTTTATTGGATGATTATAATTAAATTTAATAAAAATATTTTGCACTTAAATGTATATCAATTTATCTAATTGGTATTTTTCTGTATCGGTGATGTAATTTTGAATAAGTTATTATGATATTTTTAAAAAAATATATAAATGACGTTTACAATTAAATAATTACAATTTAACATATTACAAATAATATGATTGTGAATCACTTAAAATAGAACACATCCGTACAAATACACAAGTTAAAGGTGGGAAAGGAATCCGAGCGTCCATCAAATCAAATGGAGGGCTGGGGCAGGGCAGCTTGAATTGTCGTGCAGCAGACATAAAATTAGTCATTAATTGTTGATATTTATCAAAACAAATCGATCAGTTCAGTCAAGGTTCAAATCGTCATTTAGAATTGTTAAATTATTCGAGTTTAGGAGCTTATAATATATATATTATATTATTTTAACAATTCGAATTATAAAGTCAAACTCGAATTAACTAGAGAATGCACAAGTAATCATTAGCCACTTTAACTGGCAAATACACCTACCCTTTCACTAATTTAAGTACTAATTTAAATTTAATTACATTCAAATACCTGTAATATATATTAATCATTTTAAAATAGTAATAATAATAATAAAACTAGAGAAATATATAATAATATTAGCATTTATGCAAAATGAAATATTATAATATAAATAATAAATAAAATTTGTAGTATATGTGAACTTTATTCGAATTTTTATCATAAAAATAAAATAATTAACAATCTAAAAAAATTATAGGTCTGTTAAAATATTTTAAAAAATAATTATGCTCATTTCTAAAATATAGGTTCAGAAAAATTAAATTATGAGAATTTTTCCTACAGTTTTTAATTTATATTGAAAGAATTTCAAATTTACTTCAAAATTAATTTTAGTTAAATATCACCCTATATTTTATTTTTTGGTTGGAGATAGATTTCTCGGATCCGGTACGAAAAAAGTAATAAATATTTTAATATTAAAAAAATACAAATGGTTTACCAGCTCGGGATTCCAAATTCCTAGCTATTTTGAAAACATTAGTGTTAAATGAATTTTTATATATACGAATCATTTTTCATATGTATCCTATTATACATGATATGAGTTCCTAGATTTTGTTCAAATCATTATTTAATTTAATAAAAATATAGTAATATACATGACTAAAAAATTATTTTAAGTTAATAATTAATATATATACTCAAAATAGTTGATATACCGACGATAAATGCCGATATAAAAATAATGTTTAACACATAAATTTGCGTTTTGAATTTTGGATCAGAAATTTCAATTTTTTCACTGGAATTTATTTTTAGTATATGCCAAAAATTTCAGCTATTAAAAATTGGTTTTTAAATATTAATTTAATCATAATTACTATACTTATTTGTTTTTAAGAGTATTTTAATAACTTTGGATAAAAATAGATAATATATCAAATTTGAACTATTTAATTTAAATTAAATGACTAAAATTAATTTGGTAGTAAATTTAAGTAACTAGAAATGAAATATCCCTTATTATTTATTATAAAACAATGTAACATACAGAGATTAAATTTTAAAATTGCATGGATAATAAGTCTTTCTTTCGTTCAATGGTTGTTGAAAAAACCCAAGAACTCTGGTGTATTCATGACTTTCTAGCTTTTAATACAGAAATCAGAGAGCTTCTTCCTCCCATCAACCATTTCATCAAAGAAATCATCAATCTCCTGAATTAGATTCTCCGTTCCTTCTCTCAGAACACCAAACCAGACCTTAAGTTGATTCATTCTATCTCTAATGGCGGTTTCTGTTTCCCTTCCCTTTTCAAGTTCTTCCTTCAGTTCATCCATGGCCGCTCTTGATTGCCTAAACTCATATAACAGAATCCCATTTCGCTCAGATATTTTATTTATCTCAGAAGCTACTCTCTGTTGCAATCTCGCCGTTGATATCATAAACGACGATCTAGAAAGCAGATTCCCTTCGTATCCGGTGATCGGAAAATGGAGTTCCCACACGGAGGAGTAGACTAGACCTTGAAGAAGAATCATCGTAAGAAGGGAACTCACTTTTCTCATTGCATAAAGTACACCTCTAAATCCACTAAACGCGTTTAGTTTTGATTCTAAGATTACATTTTCCCCAAATTTCAAATTCAAATCCCTAATTATCGTTCCCATTAACCCACCATTTTCTTCTTCTAATCTGCAATTAGATATTCCTCGAACAACCTGAAGATAGATCAATTTAGAGGAGAAATCAGTTGACGCCATTGAAGATTAAGATTCATTTACTTTAAACTTTACATTACCTGTCGTGAAATCTGCGAGCTTAAACGGCGATCTTCGTCGAGAGATGAAGCAATGTTGAGACCAATAGAGTAGTAATTCTCCATGGATGAAAGTCCTGATTTAATAACATGAAAAGCTTCCCAGAGCTTGGAGCTTTCATCCATGTACTCATCTAGCCATTTTTCACCAACGGGGAGATGAAGTTTGTGTGCAAGAAGAAGAAGTTGGGAATGGAAGGATCTGAATAACTTTAAAACTGTTTGAAGAAAATGGATAGACATGAAGTTGCTTGACAGGAAGATGCGTTCAAGATCATCGATTCCGCGTGTTAAGAAGGTGTAGAAGCCATGGACGGAATTCGCGGAGCAAGAATCCATAACCAGAAGACGAAAAAGAAGAAGATAATGAATAAGAGAGATGGTGTTGCATATATATAAATATATATAGATATAATAATCTACGTTACCCGTATCTCAGTTATTCTTGCGATTCTCTCCGAATTCTTGATTCGGTTAAGTAATAAAGTAAATTTTATAAAAACAAATTAAAAATTTTAAAAATCAATTATTTTCATTTCTAAATTAATTATTGTGATATAAAATTGTTAAATTATGTAATTATTTTCTATATTTTATATATTATTAAAATTTTATTATATCTTATGTTTAGTATTTTTTAATAATTAAATTATATTTTATCTATAAATATGGTTATTTTGATTTATAAAAAGCTTTGAATTATATACTTATAATAATTATTATAATAATAAAATTTACGAATTCTTAGCAAATTTATTGGGATTCTCTAAAAAGTTATGTACTATGAATGATGAATCGTGTCGTATGACATATCTTGGTAAGATAGTAATTTACATATGTTTTATTTGCTTAAACTTTAAATATAAATTATAATCAAGTCAAATCAATTTATTCTGTTTACATGAGTTAAAGGTTTATTTAAAAAATATTATCCAAAATAACAAAATATTATGTAGAGTAGTGTTCTCAAATACAATATATTTGTTGAACATAATTTTCTACCGGGTTAACGATCAGATGTCGATCTCAATTTTATTATTAATATTGTTATGGTCCCTTTTTAGGGGGTACCAACAGTCATCCGGTTCTTAATTTCGAAAATTAATTATAATTAAATAAAATTTGAAATATAATTAAATTTTCTTAAAAGAACCATCCATCAACACACTAATCCAATGCTCAACCAAGAGNTTCGGACCGAACCGCGGAGCCAGCTGGCAGATAACGCTTATTTTTACTAAGGTTATCTTCGGTCCTCCGTGTTGAACATCGGGCCGGTCTTCTTAAAGGTGTAATTGGGCTGTGAGAATTCGTTTTGATTACTTAAACTGGCCCAACAGTTATCGGACCTCACCCATTACAGGGTACCCGGTCCTAGAGTTCTCATCAAATATTAAATAGAATTAAAAATATTTTTAATTTCGAAAATTAATTATAATTAAATAAAATTTGAAATATAATTAAATTTTCTTAAAAGAACCATCCATCAACACACTAATCCAATGCTCAACAAAGAGGAACCCGGCTGGGATTTAAAACTGACCCATCGAACTTGCCCAGAGGTTCGGTTCACAATCATAGAGGATTGGATACTGAGAGCAATGAAATATGTATTCTCTAAAGGTGGTACTGGTAAGATGAGTTTTTTTGCATTTAATATCGTAGAGTTGAGAATAATTTAATTTTAATGATATTTAATTCAATATAGATCAATGTTTTAAAAACCGGTACCGACCGGTATATCGGACAAGCTCATATGATCGGTATACCGGATATGCACCGGAATATTTGATGAGAACTCTAGGACCGGGTACCCTGTAATAGATGATGCCCGATAAAAGTTGGGCCGACTTAAATAATCAAAACGAACTCTTATAGCCCACTTACACCTTTAGGAAAAGCGGCCCGATGTTCAACACATAGGACCGAAGATAACCTTAGTAAATAAAAGTGTTATCTGTCAGTTGGCTTCGGGGTTCGGTCCGAACGGTTACAAAACGGTTACAAGCTCACGCGTTCCACGCTTCGGGCCCTATCACGTTTATCATGCTTCGGGCCCGATCACGCAGACCACGCCTCGGTCCCAGCCTCGTTTTACATCCTGCGATAACAACCTCTAACAAACTTGTCAGAGGCGGTTACAGGACGTGGATTACACTCGCCGGCGACTCTATAAATACAGGGCAAGACGAAGGAAATAACATGACCCTTTGAACGCGGAAGAACAGGCTGTTGTCATGACGGATTCTTACCGCTTTCTTTGTCTCGTCATTTTCATTAGCCTATCTTGTATGAACTTTGATTTATTTCATTAGTGAGCAGGCCAAGAGCATAATCAGCTCTTGGTCGAGTGGTTTTCACCCCAGTTCACGGGGTTTCCACNAGAATTAAAAATATTTTTAATTTCGAAAATTAATTATAATTAAATAAAATTTGAAATATAATTAAATTTTCTTAAAAGAACCATCCATCAACACACTAATCCAATGCTCAACCAAGAGGAACCCGGCTGGGATTTAAAACCGACCCATTGAACTTGCCCAGAGGTTCGGTTCACAATCATAGAGAATTGGATACTGAGAGCAATGAAATATGTATTCTCTAAAGGTGGTACTGGTAAGATGAGTTTTTTTGCATTTAATATCGTAGAGTTGAGAATAATTTAATTTTAATGATATTTAATTCAATATAGATAAATGTTTTAAAAACCAGTACCGACCGGTATACCGGACAAGCTCATTTGATCGGTATACCGGATATGCATCGGAATATTAAAATAAATTAAATTATAAAATATTCATTTTTTTAAATCAAAATCCTACCCGACCCAGAAATAACCCGTACCGTCCAGTACGTCCGAAATTTCCGGTATACTGAAAATTTCAAACACTGATATAGATGGTTTGCTAAGACAATGGGTTTGCTATTGACAACATCTCTACTAGAGATTCAAATGTCAGGATAATAGACACGTTTGGAACATCGTTTAATAAATAACGGTGATATGAGATGACTATACTGTGCTGTGAGGTGAATTAATTGTAATTTAAAAAAATTGTTTTTGAAACAGCGATGCATTGATCGTGATTTCATAAAATAATTTTTCGTATTTATTTTTAAATAATTGTCTATAACTTAAAAATTATATTTTATATTATTTTATGATAATTTCGTTATGTCAAAAACAATATTTTTAAATTGATATATATATATATATATTTATAGTAATAGAATATAAGAACTTATTGATCAAAATTATTTTTTTAAAATTAAATTATAATTTATCAATAGTAAAATTGATATTGGATAGATACGTTCTGGTGGCCGTTGGGTTAAACCAACTGTGATATCACCGCTGTTTTCTACTGTCGCACGAACGTAATTATTAATGATGTTTGGTAAAAATAAAATATAACTACGGTATATTTACCGCACCGAGTGGTGCACTGCCCTTCCAAACAACACTAATACAGCTTTGATCGGGTTTGATAAAATCGTGGAGTCATATCACATATGGACTTACATCCCTATATCTTAGGTATGTGCTAAATTTAGTTAATCGTGGTTTTGTATTTCCATCTCAAATTCTTACTCTTTCATTAGCATTCATAAAACACATGTGGCCACCATCTCCCGACGAGATCGCCAGCAAAGACAACGTGACAAAAAGCCATTCAATTTTAACATTTTATCCTTTAAAACATGATTTTTTTCATTTTTGAGTGATTATCCAATTATTTTAATTTGGTCATTATACAAAACTCTATTCCATAATAACGAAATAACTATTGATTGTAAATAATCGTCTTACTGACAATTCTCATTTATCGTATTAAGTTCGTATACTTAACCTCGTAATTTCGCCTTTTCGAGAATGAAGTCTAAAAGTGGTCGTAATTCTAAATTTACTTCTAAATATTTATTCTACTTCACTATTGGATCAAAAAATGGATTAAACATCGCTCTCGTCAACTACCCAATGACATCATCACTAGGAATTATGACATCAACAGCGAACCATGCATTTATTTTGCGACAATTTCCTTTCTCACGCGGATATACCTATTCCTCGCAAGGAATTCCTTGTTCCTCGTGAGGAATTCAATTTTGGCCCAGCCAATTTTGTTGAATAATACTTATTAAAAATATACTTGGCTAGATGGTCTTCTATTTTGGAAAAACTTGCAAAATAACTTATGTTTATAAGCATTGACTAAATATTCTATATTAATGGAGAAAATATTATATATAATACTTTATCAATATCATATCGAATATTAGTCGATATGTGAAATTTGATATGACCGACATATCAGTCATACGACCCGAATCTAAACATATGTTTCATATCGGTGTATACATTAAATATATTGTGGTAATGAGTTATAACTTATAATATCAGATATCGATCGATACGTGAAATATCGTGTAATACTAGTGTTTTATTTGATAACTCTTGATATCAAGTTATAGGACCCGATCTTGAACTTTTATGGATATATCCTCATAATGTAGATAAAATCATTCTTTTAATATAAAATATAAATTTGGTATTAATTGATACACCAACCATACTAGTTATACGATCTGAATTAGTACCACTCATTATTTCTCGTATGGATCGATATCCAAGACTATAACCAACTGCCATATGATATTTCAATGAAAACATTAATAAAATAATATATATAACATTTTCTTATTTGAATCAGATAGGTTATTTAATCAATGCTTTACAATTCTAGGTTATTCCACAATTTTTTGACAAAATAGGCTATTTAATCAAATATATTTCAAGAAATGTTATTTAGCAAAATTTCCCAAATTTGTCTAGACTTTCTTAGCCGTTTTTCACGAAATTTGCCCCCAACTTAAAAAATTAACCTTCTTTCTATAATTTTACTTCTATTTATAATAGTTTAAGTATTCAAAATTTGAGAAAATTTCATAACTAACCACCACATGTATAAAGGCAATGTCCCCTAAGTTATTGTATACTTAACCCTCCAACTTACGTACACCGTTTTGTGTGGTTTACGTTAATTGATGGCCGCTTTTTTGTCTTTTGGCATATAACTATTTGTCCAGTGAGATTCCGGTGACCAAACAATCACTAGAGGAAGTCGGGGTTTTATCACTTGAACTTCCTAACATACAAATTAACGTCACTGATACACCAAGGGAACCCACATGGATGAACCCGTTGATCAAATATTTGACGAATGGTTATCTCCATGAGAATACTTCATAAGCCAGAAAATCGAATTCTAGGCCAAGAGATACATATTGAGAGATGGACAATTATTTAAGAAAAGCTTTGAGGGACCGCTCTTGCAATGTTTAACACTCATTGAAACTAAGACTATCATGATTTATGTTCATGAAAGAGTATGTAGTATAATACATTATGGGGCTCGATCTCTATATCATCACATCATCAGAGCGGGATATTTCTGGCCGATTTTACTTGAGGATGCCGAGAACTATACCAAACGTTGTGCTATCTGCCAATATCATGCTTCGGTCCCACGACAACCAGGGGAACCCCTATCAGTCACTGCGTTCCCCTGTCCATTTTACAAATGGAGAATTGATATTTTGGGACCGTTCCCTAGATCGGTGGGTCAACGAAAATTATGCATTGTAGCTACAGAGCCAAATGGATTGAGGCAGAAGCCATATCCACGATATCCGAACTTACGGCGGGGAATTTCTTATGCAGAAATATCGTGAGTCGCTTTGGATTACCTCAAGCATTGATATCAGACAACGGAACTCAATTCCATGGTCGGATGGTTAGGGAATTCTGCTCTAGACTGGGCATTACACAAAATTTTTCTTCAGTTGCTCATCCACAAACTAATGGATTTACCGAAGTTTCTAATCGAGCTATCTTGAAGAGATTGAAAACTAAGCTTGAAGATCTGGGGAGAAAGTGACCCGATCATATCTATAAAGTTTTGTGGGCCTACAAACCAACATCCCAATCTACGACTTTTGAATCTCGTTTTTCTTTGGTATATGGATTTGAGGTAGTTTGTCCGATGGAGGTGGCCATTCGATCACCACTGATAACTCAATATGATGAGCACATGAATGACAAATGGAGATCGCTAGATTTGCAAATTATAGAAGATAAAAGAAATTATGTTTACGCGCGCATATGCTCCTATCAGCAGACCATGGAATGGGGCCATAATAAGCGGGTTTTTCCTAGAGAATATTCCGAAGGTGACCTCGTTCTTAGAAGCGTAAGAGTTCAAAGGAATGTAGAAAAACTGGGTAGAAACTGGGAAAGACCCTATCGAGTCTTAAAAAACTTGGGAGTTTGGCTTATAAGTTAGAGACTCTTGACGGTGATGAGATCATCTGAACCTGGAATGCCATGAATTTGCGGCAATATTTCTTGTAAATCTCTGATTGATAATGCTAGTTCAGTCCCAAAAATATTGTTCTCCAAATATGATAAGAATATAGCAAGCATAATACATGCTAATCTTCGTTGGTTTAGGAATCGATCTTGAAGATTGAATATTCTGGACGAGTCTGAACTGGTGATCTCTTTGATCTAGCTAGGGCCCTTACATAGTAGTGACCGCTTTGGTTATATCAGATGCTCCTACATGTCGGTGGGCACCTCAAATGGATCGTTAAGCTCCCAGAACTCAATACTCCATTCAGCGGCTCTGTCCATTCGAAGGTAGCTCCTATGCGTTGATATTTTGTCATTGCAGAGAGAACGGGGACTGAATTGACCACAATCAAAAGATGATAAAGCCTGTCTTGGGATACATGTAGAACCGGGGCTGATTTTAAGCATGTGTGGGGACTCATGAAGAATCTAGGCTACGCCGCTTAAGCTGATCATGAATATAGGGACGCAATAAGTGCAATCCACACCCGTGACAAAGAGACGTTCAAATAACCCTGCTCAAACTCTTATAGTAATGACCGACTGTTAAGGCCCGAAACTATACTTAGAAGAAATCAAGCTTCTAACAATGCGCTTCGGGATAAAATAGAACGATTAGTGTTATTACTTAGAAATAAAAAAAAATATAGAAAGGAATTGGTCACTGTATACAAGGGAACCCTAAACTATGTCTTAATCTATTTGTCATTCTTCTTTATCCTTTTCTTCGGTCCGGGCCATCAACTCTTCCATAAGGTCAAACAACGGGAAGTTGGGATCTTCAGATAGAGGAAGTTTCTCGAGAACTGGAAGATCTCTAAACGATCCATCATTGGTCAAAGGCTCAATATTTTCCCATCGTTCATCTTTGGGGTTCAGGCTAAACTGTTTGAAAACTTGACCTTTCATGTTGTCCATATACTAGGAGATGGATGACCAGTAGATTTTATATGTCAAAGTAGAAAGAAGAGGCAATCGGGCAAAAACAAGAAGCGCGTCCTGAACCGATCCCTCTATGCCAGCCTGCGCCTTTACCAAGTCTTCTTTTATGACCTATATTTCTTCTTGGGCCCGGAGGAGAAGTCTGTTACTTTCTTCAGGCAACTCTTGTGCGTGAAGTTCCAATTCCAAGATCCGAGCGATAGCGGCAGTAGTAGTCCCCTGAGATTCCTTGTACTTGGTTTCCAGCTTAAAGACTTGGGAAGTTAGGAGTGAGATGTTGGTCCTCGCTCCTAACAGTTCCCCGTTCAAACGTTCCCGCTCTGCTCGGACCGACACCAGATTTTTCTGCTTAATTTCCACTTTCCTTTTAGCTAAGGCAAGATGTTCTTGAGTCACTTGAGAGACTAAAGTATTACTTTGACTCAGTTGAACCACAGAGGCCAAGTTCAGGCCTTTCCTACTATCTGCAAGAGAATGTCCAGAAATAAAAACAATAGAATAACATGGATTAATAAGAATATAATACTTACCATGGTCAGTGAGTCAAAAAATGTCCCGACCAACTGGGGAATCGGGCCCTCTACATGTGAGGAGTCTTTGCTCCCCAGCACCCTATAATCCTCTAGTATGGCTTTCTTCCAGGAAGCCAGCGGTCTCTTCGACGATGTCATTTACTAGAATACAGAAGGGCGTAGATTATTTTAACGTTAAAATTACGACGCTGCCATATAGCCGTTACAGAATTTAAACTCAAACGAACTTGTTTCACAATTCACACAAGTATAGAATCGGTCCTAAGGACGTTTGCCACAACTTCAGGTACGGTCCCCTTTTACCCACATTCGTGTAACTTGTCCATTATTTTTTCCATCGTACGGTCGGTCTTGTATCACCTTTCCGATTGCGATAAAGCCCAAGGGGCTAGTGATGAGGACTCCGGGGACCCATACCCAGAATACGAGGAAGCCCAAGAAGTATTGGGCTAACCCATGTGGCAAAAAATAAGCCTATGCGGCCCATGCTTCATAAATTGGTGATGATCAGACCCGTTTAAGAATAACAGAGCCTGAAGGCCCATATGACTACCAGGACCGAAGAACTAGGTCTGAACCACTCTCTTGAGAGCTAGGAGACCGATCCTACAGATTTTGTCAGAGACGATCACTGGTAGGCAACGGGCAGAATGACAATTACCCCTGAGCAGCGGGCAGCCACCACGTTTTCTCTCATGGCAATAACGACGTTATCAGAGGCAGTTACATGTCATTTTCTACACACGAGTACCCTCTATAAATAGGAGGTGGAATGACTAACTCAGCATGATCCTTTTTCATACGCGCAAGTTTTGTATCCTTTGTGTCGTTTCCCTTAGTTATCTTCTGAAGCCTTTACTCATTTGTAAATTCACTGTTTTATTAATGGAGTTGGCTAAGAGTATTCTTACTCTTAGCTACGTGGTTTTTTTCCTATTTTTAAGAGTTTTTCTACGTTAAATCACTTTGTCCATCGCTTTATTTACATGTTATTATCGTTCCCCAATTATTACAAATCACAAAACATACTCCGATAATTTCGAACTTGTTGATTGTTAGTACCCAGGTATTTTAGACCACTACAAATACAATGTATATATTTAAAAAAAATATAAGTAAAAAATTATAATAATAATAACAATAATTAATAAATAAATAAAACAAATATATAATATATAAATTATTTTAAAAATTATTTTTTAAAAACACAGACACTCTCTCTCTTAGGATTGCTACGGTGGCGGAAGGAAAGTATACTTCTACCCTGTTACATCCTTGTCCGGACGATAATATCAGGACACTTGGGTCACTAGTCAGAAGCGGACTCCCAATGTTTGAGATATCCTTAGAATTCAATAGTGAGTATGTACAAGCACGATTCGATAAATGGGTTTTTCCAATTTTCAAATACTTATTCTATTTATAGTTGAACTAATTTCCAATTTCTTATGATGTTGTCGCAATCTATATACTTAACTAATAATATTTTTTTATGTTTGAGTTTCTGGACTTGAGTTGGGAATTTTTATTCGTTTTTTTGTAGGCTTTTTCTTTGTTAGGATTGGGTTATTAGGTTCTTAGTCGAATTGTTAAGTACTTAAATGCATATTTTTTTGTTGCAGATTTTGAAGCTTACCAAGTCTCGCATCAATCGGTAATGCGGTGAACATATAGTTTTTTGTTAATTAGTTATTGAAACATTTTACTCGAGTCACATTGTAGCTTGTTTTATGATTCTTTTAAATTGTTGAAGTAATTAAAAGGTTGTTGTTCCTTTTAAATGATATGATTGTTCCTTTTGATTGGTTAAGATTATGTAAAAGTGAGATAAATTACTTATAATGCTGTTCATTTGGTTGTATTACCATTGCAATTGAAGTTAGGGATGACAATTTGGGTTATCTGTCCCGCTATCCGTGAAATAATCGTCCGTTTAAGATGTATTTGGATAGTTAAACAGTGATGGATGTGTGACGAGTTGTAAATTATTTATCCGCCTTAAAGAGAATGGGTAGTGATTTTACATATATCGTCTCACTACCCGCATATAAAATAATTTATCCATTTATATTTGATTATATATACTTGTAAACTTGACCTTAGATAACAAAAATTAATCTTGGTTCTAGTTCTGCATTTTCAAATGAAAAATTATTGAATATTATATAATTTTCATTACAGATATGCATGTTGTTTGCTAAACTCGTATTTCATCAAGTTTGAAAGGATTAATTTCTTATTTTTATAATATATTAATATTTCAAAAAATCTATTATTTTGTTCGATATACAAATTTTGAATCGTAAAATTTTTTTAATTTTATATTGATATTTTTTATTTGTCTCGTTAAGGATATTAAAGATTCTTAATTCTAAAATATTAATTTGTGTTTTGTATGAATTATATTTAACTATTATGATATTGATTTTTTAGATTAATAAAATATAAAAAAAAATTATAAACCAACAACCGTTAATTTAACGGTTAACCACTAACTTTGGCGAGGCGGTGTATGAAGGGAATATGGCGGGATGGGGAACATGTAGGCGGTAAGTTAAACGGGATGGGTAGCAGTTAGTGGTGTAACCTTCTATCCGCCTCATCGTCATCCCTAATTGAAGTTGGTTATCTTATGTTTTAAAGTTAATTTCTTTTTGTATCTCATGATGCTTTTTATTTTTGTATCTAACATTATGTTTTTTTAACATGTGTTGCCAAATCAAATTTTAAAACTTGTGAATTATTTGTGTATACTCTTATAAGTATACACCTCAACCATGAGAAATCCAACTTGTGTAATTCAAATATTTGAAAAGTTCAATTATTATTGGCCATTACATTACTTATAGCGTGTTTGTTTTCCCGAAAGTTTCGTGATTTTGATAAATTTTATTTCCAAAATTTATTTGGCATCCATAGTCCCGTATTTTGATCCTTTTGACAAAAAGATCCCTCCAATGTTTTCCAAATTTGGCAAATTCGGTTCCGCTATACTAATCCACAAACTTTGTAAATCATTTTAGACATACACATTAAACTTTGATCATGGGTTTAGCTATAATTTGCAAAGTATAAGTACTAATTTTGTTAAAAAATCAAAGTATAGGGACTAGTTTTACAAAAACTTTGAAAACTAGTAATATAAGAAATATTGAAGATTAAATTTGTCAAATCATACAAATTATTGGAATCTTAAATATCATTCATCTAAGTCAGTGTAATGTCTAGGAGGCTACTTCAATTTGTACTAGGATTTTTCAAATTTGCAAATCAAATGTCTTTACTAGACACATTGAACCCATTTGTTGAATCTTGTAGATTTCCTCGTACAAATTGCCATGCAATAATGCAAATTTTGCGTCCTTTTGAATTTTGAACTGTTCGAAATTCAACCGGGTAGGTAAGCCAAGATAGGCTATTCTAATTTTAAATGTCTTAACAATTACAATTATATTTCGAACAAATTATTCGAATGAACATGAACATATATATTAGCATTTAACCAATGTTTGAACATGAATTTTTTCTCGATAAAAACAAACGAACATGAACAATGCCTGAATAAGAAATATGAATGAATATGAATATATAGAGTTTGGTTCATTCAGATCAAATAGCAACCCTAGTTTTACTACATATGGGTATTGATAGGGTTGTCTTAAAATTGAAATCATATCTAGGTTAAATACAATTATTTTTGTTAACTACTAGTGCATGCTCTTAAATTGTGTTTAGATACGGAAAACATTATCGTGCTTGATTTTGATAATAATATCTAGGTTAAATAAAATTTTATTTGCTAACCGTTGGTACGAAAACTTAGGTAGTTGTTTAGTTATGAGAACACATTCAAGTATAATTTATTTCGATTCATAAGATAATGTTTACTAAGCATCTTAGATACTATAACTAACCTATATAATAAACAATTGTTTTTAGTTTCTATCAATAATAATATTTTGCATGACACAATTTGTCAAACACAATAGAAGGAACAATAAGTTTTTTTGATAACAAATAAACCCAAACAACATGAGAGTAATCATCCACAAGAATCAAATAATAGGAAGCTCCACAAGTGGACGGAATAGAACTTAGAGGAAAACTATCTCTAGTATGCTTGGCATGAAAACATGTTGAACAATCATGATCAAAAGATGACACAACAATTTCAGTAAGATGAGAAAGAATAGAGTTTGAGGGATGATTCAATCGTCAGTTCCATAACCAGACATCATCACGAACAGTCATAGCATGGTGCGCTTGAAGATTCATCTATCGCATAAATTCATAGACTCTATTACTCTAAACTCCCACCTCAATCAGGGTTTTCGAAATTAGGTCTGATACCATACACAATTGATTAGTAAATATAAGTGTCATTGAGGAATTTTCAAGAAAATGGCTAATAGACATCGGATGATGCTATAATTCTGGAACATATAAAACATTGAAATGAACCAGTCCATCAATAATAACCGCACTACTGATCTGCACAGCCATCGATATCATCAACGGTTTAGATGATTTATGTTTTAAAAGGTAGGCCATCAATCATTTTTCCTACCGCATATTTGATGCAATAAAGCACAATCCTTGTGAGGAAGTTGAATCATCAGGTTCCTCACACGGATTGTGCTTTATTACTTCAAATATGTTGTAAGAAAAATGATTGATGATTTGCCTTTTAAAACATAAATCATTTCCTATCATTTGGAAATGTAACCAAACAATGAATAATAGGAGACAAATTATAGAGCATGAAGATATCATCTGTCATGTCATGATTAACATCAAAATCTATCATCCGATTACCATGGGAATTTGGATTCTTACTAGTGTGTTTTACTTAACATTGGACGAAGATTTCGGCGCATGATCAAGTAGTGACTAAGAAATTCTACTAATCATCGGAAAATATGGTCATACTAGTAGCCGTGCAACTATCCCATAAGATGTCGAAACTACATTTGATGTAGGCTGACCGCGACCACTACCTCCACGTCTAGCATTCCGACCACGTCCTCACCCACACACACCACCACAACTCTTCTCCTTCCCCAATAGTTGTAGAACAACACTAGGATTCTTGACAGAGACCTGCAGACGATCACCCCACCAGTCCTGATACCCATAAACCGCATATCATACTCTCAAGGATGTGTCCTGAACACTCACACGCAGCGCATACCACCACGGAGCTTTCAGGCTTACTACCAGACAACTTATGCGATTGTGCAACAAAATCCATAGTGTCTTTTCTATCATCTTGTGTTTTCGTGACTGTATGGTGACGCTCATCAAAAATAATTTTTTGATAAACTTGATTAAGCTTGGGTAATGTATCATTGGCCAGAATATTACAACGAATTATGCTAAAAACTGCATCATCCAATCCCAATAGAAATGGGTGGATATGTTTGTTCTCTTTGTATCGTAAAAATTTCTTAACGACGTTACAATTGATCCGCCTACAACAACCATGGAATTCCACATCATAGGTTCCAAGTTAAGTCCAAAGTTTATTAAGTTTACCAAAATATTCCACGATTGAATTACCACCTTGTCGCTACTTCGCTAACTCCTCCTTAAGCTAATGTATGTGTGATTGAGTTTCCATAGAAAACGTTCATAAAATTCATCCCAAAGAATCTTTATTGAATCAAAAAAAGTTATTGTAGACCGAATATGATGATCCACAATGTTCAATTATTGTCGATAAAAATCGATAACAACAAAATATAGACCATTTTTATGGGTATGGATCAAATGAATGTTCTCGAAAAAGAAATACGAAAACAAAAGAGTGGAAAACCCTTATGTAAAAGAAATGATAAAAAACCACAACGGCCGTAGATTTGGAATCCACTAAAAACAAAAGATTTGTAGATTTACAACAAGAGAACAAGATGTAGAAACCAAAAGAAAAAAAATCATCTTATGGTGCCATAGTCATCAGTTTTCAACCGAAAAAGAAGTGGATAACATCACCATCAATAGCTCATTCAAAACTCTCTCTCTTTAATACATTAACCATATTTATATAAATATGTAGTTAAGCCCAATTATAACTCTCCCATTCATCAATAATGAAGTCCACTAAATAAGTAACTCGTTTCAAATACTATCAATAGCTACAAGTCAAATCAATCATCAAAATATATTGATCTGCTTGATTTCTCAACTCGAGAATAACTATATAAAAATAGGTGTGTACTTAAATAATAAATTTCTCATTATGATATCAAATACCCATGGCACCAACAATTAATTTATTGTTGCCAATATTCTGTCAACCCCACACGAGGATGAGGTTCCATGATATTTCCATCAATAAAGTCAAGTTTACGCTTAGTTCGTAATGTCATTCTCGTAGCATGAGCCCACTCATTATAATTGTCTCCTTTAAGTACAATAGGATGCAGAGACATTCCATGATGGCCACCCGAGACCAAAGTCCATGCATGTGGATCACGATATACCGTCCCATTGATGTCAAATGAGAAAGTGGTCATCCTGATGGTTCTTCTTATCCGAGACGAAGAGTGTATTCTGAAATCACCACCTAAACCCCGGGTTGAAATCTACCAAATACAACAGGTGGAATCCCTACATGAATTTGACCACATTCGTTGCTGCTCAAACTGTATTTTGTTGCTTCCACCCATAAAAAATGGCCGACACACTAACGCCACCGAAGGATATGCAGTGTACATTTGATCTCGTCTAATAATGTTTTAGAGCGTTTGTTTATGATCAGTCAATTTCTTATATAATTTTGAGTTCAATTATTGTGGAGACACGAGCGATATACGAGGTTAGACCCACAATGTGTGAGCTTACGTCATTGGGAGAGCATAGCTCTACCTTGGTTTCCACTATAATAAGCATAGGTTACAAGTACAATCAATGGATAATGATAATCCGAATGAAAATGGTACGAAAAACGATCGAATTCACTCCGTCGCGCCCGGAATGAGGGTACTCGTGACTTTTCGCCACAATGTCACGAGTCCATGCAAAATGTCGCGAATCCATACAAAATCTCGCGGATGGGGATGCTAGTCGCGACTACACGGGCCAAGTGATGAAAAGTCGCGAGTCGGGTGTCCACATGATGAAATCTCGCGACTACGAGCCAATAAGTGTGTTCTCACAACTTTTTGAGCATAATGTCGCGAGTCATGGGATTCGATAAGGGGTCTCGCGACTTTTTGGCAAAAAGTCGCGGCTACCTGCACAATGTCGCGAGTAAGGGCTTTAACAAGGGCTCTCGCGACTTTTTGGCAAAAAATCGTGACTGGGGCATTATCTCGCGAAAACGGAAGCTTTGGGAAACGTGCCAAGAATCTGAACCCTTCCAAATGCATTGGAGCTTGTATTTATAAAGAAATCAAGCACAACTTCACTTACTTAAACCCATGAGCCCAATTTTACTTCACTTAGCCCAAAACATTTAAATAACATCTAATTATATTGTAATAAATGTCATACCGTCTTGAAGTTTCGGGAATCCATCCCAGTCGAGAGTTTAGTCGGAAATGCGATGAGAAAATACCGGAAAACCTCGTATATCTGTTCTTTGCCTCCAAACAGTGAATACGCAGCCACATAACATCATTGCACCCAACCGATGTACTTCCGGGTGGCAAAATACGAAAATACCCCTGCCCCGTCCGGGGCCGGAATAACCCAAAATATCTCAAAACACTTACGGGAGCCTTATATGAGGTCCATCATGCCTGAATTACGAGAATACCCCCGAAAACACATCGTGATAGACATATCAAAATACCGAAAATACCACATAGCCACGTCGGACGAGCCCCGAGGTTAACATAATTACATAAATAACATTGGGCAATATCAATGTTGGAGAAAATGGGTTTGTTTGGTACAATGGTAATAAATTGCGGTGAGATATGGTGAGTTCAACTGTACTGAGGTGAACTCATTTAAAACAGTTTGGTAAAAAACTGTGGTGTAGTAATCGTGATTTTGGTAAAAGTACATATTTACCATTAACATAAAACAAATGTAATATACTCCAATTAATCGATTCATAAATTTAGATAACATTCATAAAAATACATATTTACCCTTAGACATTTAAAATGAAATTTAATAACATTAATTTTGCATTTAATATCAAAATAATAGAAAATAATAATCTATTGCAAAATAATTATCTAAGATATAATATCAAAATTAATGGAAAACATATCTACAATTTTTAAGATACGTCAATACAAACATTACAAAAATTTAGGTTTATGTTGGACTAAATTTAATAGCATTTATATCGAAATTAATGAAAAAGTTATCTATAATTCAAGACAAACATTACAACAATCAGGTTTATCTTCGACGTCTAACGGAATGAGATGCAATAATGACATTAGCAATCTGATCTCTGATAGCATTCATAGTTATATCATTGTCTAATTCATCATCTATATAATATGATTCTTGCACCGGCATAAATGGATTTCTTTCAATCGCAACTGCTATATGATCTGGATCGTCTTTATCTATCTGAAAATGAAATCTTGGATAGACATCGTTGTTGGCACAAGTGCAACTTGAGTTTTAATATATGTTCGTCTTCTAATGGATGTATGACCATTAAATTTCACTTTCCACATTCCTATAGTACGCTCAACAATTGAACGTAACTTAGAGTGTCGGTGGTTGAATACTTAAAATGGATTTCTTTCAATCGCAACTGCTATATGATCTGGATCGTCTTTATCTATCTGACAATGAAATCTTGGATAGACATCGTTGTTGGCACAAGTGCAACTTGAGTTTTAATATATGTTCATCTTCTAATGGATGTAAGACCATTAAATTTCACTTTCCACATTCCTATAGTACGCTCAACAATTGAACGTAACTTAGAGTGTCGGTGGTTGAATACTTCATTGGGTCTGTGATAGTTAGGGGTATCGAAATGTGCAAGATGGTAATACATCCCTCTATAAGGAGCTAGAAATCCAAATATATTTGGATAATCGACCAAATAATATTTTTCTGTTAAAAATCAACAATTTTTGTACTTAGACTAGTAAATAAACATTCAATTTAGAAGTGAAAGTTACTTGTAGGTAGCATTGGAACATCATTCTATGATCACGTATAGTCTCACGTAGTATCTTAGAATCGTGTTGTGAACTTTCAGCTTCTGCTAGACAATATGTTATGTTGAACTCAAAGTCACAAACAATCATTATCTTTTGGGATTGTTTCCAATGTCGTCATATCCAAGGAAGTTTCTTATAATCTTATATGTAAGCAAGTATGTGTGTACCCTCGATGCACCCATGCAATCCTATAATTGTATACTAAGTTAAGAAATGTTTAGAATAACTAAGATTTAAAGAGTTGGGAATACCTTAAAAAATGGTCAAGCCTGAGGATCATGCTCGATGCTAAGGGGTGGCAACATAGGATCACTATATTATCGTATCCAATCACGTGACATTTCAAAGCAGGCGCGGAGGACATAGTGAAATGATCGATGAATTGTGTATGTTGACCGTTGAAAATCAACAGTTATAGGATTACGTCGAGGTAAACTTAATCCAACAACCATCATAAAAGTACCTACTTGCTCTTGAATAAAGCAACTACCAATACGGCAAAAACTATATCGATCACCAAGTAAAATGCATAGTCAATGAAAGACATTTGGCCTCATTCGAAATGTGTGTAGATAATCTCTTCAATGTCTATCTAGTATGAATTTCAGCTATTGTGCCCCGTTATAGTCCCGTGTATTTTGTGGGATTGAATAACTCACCTTAGCATATTTAGAATGTAGCGTCACTTCATACAAGTTTTGTCCGATAACCATCCAAATTTTTATTTTAATTTTATTTCTCTCTAAATCAATTAGATCATTTCAATTTGACATAATACATGTACAAAATAAATAATACAAATATAAAGTAAGCTTCAAAGTACTAAGAAAAAAAATCTCATATAATGCAATATGGAAACTAAACAAATCCACGATTAAACTCATAAATTATTTATATCAATTATTTATATCGCATCTAGCAAGGGCATACATCAATAAATCAAACTTCTCCTCAACTGTAGTCGTACTTAGAAAACAAGTTCTATTGAACTTGTTTTCGAAGAGTCAGATACATCGTAATAAAACTCACTGTCATGCACTACACCAGGAAGTTCAAGCCAGACCTTCAAACAACTATCAATCTGTGATGCTTCGAAATCAGTAGAGGAAAGTTCCTGTAAAGAGGAAGTGAGACTATTCATAGAATCTGTGTTGCCCACATTTCTCTTCCGTTTCTTTTTTTCTCTCCGTCATTTCTCAACTCTAGAGGACTTTATAGCGGGGGAACCATCATTGTCATCTCCAAATGAGAGTGGAACATATTCACTCTCTCGGTTCGGAGTCATCCTAGAATCAAAGCATGTTTTTCTTCTAAATTGTGGTTTTCAAAGTCCGTATTATCAAAACTTTGCGTCTCTGTCACAATAGGACATGAATCTGTACTTGCATGAGTGAACATATGTTCACTGGTTGCCACAATACCAGTGAACATTATTCTTTGGTCTTCCTCTCCGGCTGGTCCAAAAATCTTGAACTTAAGATGTCTATTAGCTTCCTACATAATAAGTGAAAATGTAAAATTTAGCATCATATTTTATGCAATAAGAAAATTCACAAATTTAATTACATTCAATGCCTCCGTCCACCAGCTTTCATCAGCTGTAATACTCCATGTTCCTCTGAGACACTTGAGTCTGATGCTGAAGTTTTCAATTTCAACCAAACAACCTATTCTTTTTTAAAACCATTCCACTTATTTTTAAGTTGGTGTCTTGAGTAAGTTCTACCAGTCGTCTCATTGAATTTAGTTATCACATTCATCCAACCAACCTTATTCAAAAAATCACATTGTCTATTCCCCTTAATTACTTATTGTGCATATAATCTAACAAAAATCTCAACCAAATGTCTATCCCAGTACGTTGGTGTTCTAAAATCAATAATTTATGACTCTGTCATAACTAATTATCAAAGTAATTCAACACATCATAAATAAATAAATGAAATAAGATGGGAATGATAACAAATGGAGAAAAAAACTTGCATAATTGAAGACGAGTATGGTTACCAAAGTTTAGCTTATTCACTTGTTGTTCCTTGAACAAGTAGCAAAGCTCTTTCAAGTTGCTCCCTCATATGGATTCTCTTAATAGAGTTGATGGTCTTGTCCTATTATGTATTAATAGAAATTCAGTCTCATTGTTCCCACAAATTTTCCTTGCCAAGCTATATGAAACAGATTTCCGGAAGTCCACAGATAAATTATTACTAATTGGCCGAAGTGAGAAGTAAAAAGATTTGGATAAAGAAAATGTTCATCATACACCTAATCAATCTAGTTGGTTCATTGCACAAGCAAGGCATGCGTCTGTAAGCCCATACATATGAAAACAATAAAAATAACTTTTACAATTCATAATCAACACTAGCAAAAATGTATTTATCCAATTCCACGCAAACCGCCACTAAATCATACACCTAAACCTTAACTTTTACAATTCATAATATTCAATCATATTTTCGTATGTCGGAACATAGTGGCCAAATAAAACCAGAGTAGCAAGAAGAACATCACCTTAACTACAATCTCAATTATCCAGTTCAGATGTGTCTTCAACTATGTTAACACTTTCCGTTGGATGTGCAATAGAGAGAAAAAAGAGAATTGCGCTAGGGTTTTAAAATTCATAAGAAAATAGTTTTTTTAGTGAAAGTGAAAAGGAAAAAGGACATCAATTTAACTTCACCAAATACGTTTGCACTTCAACCCCTAAAACTAACTACCTTTCACCGTCATTTTTGAGGTTTACCTCACCGTTATTCGAGCTTTATTTTGTTTATGTCCAAAATATCACGGTGGGTTCATAACATCGATGTTTTAAACACCAAAACAACACAAATCCAATATCACGCACTAAAGTTATACCTTCAATAGGATTCGTTGGCAACAATATTGGAATAGCCGAATTTCGAGCTCTAATTTCATACATGGGTTTAGAAAACAAACCATAAACTACCGGTGCTGGAACATTTTGGAAAAAAATTGGGATTTAGGCAAAAGTCATATATGTCAATGGGATAAGCGGATGAAACTCCTCTGAAGTCAGAATTACTGACGACACATTATCTAGATCCGCCATGCTCCGATACAATGAGAAAATCAACAAACATTGCAAATTGAAGAAAACTTAGGAGCAGACAGTGCCTTCTTCGACGAAAGGAAAAAAATGTCTAGACCCGTTCAACCTCTAACATAAAAACATTAATATTATGGGGATTTTATAATTTAGTCCCTAGACAATACCAAAATTACGGATACTCTCTACAAATTCTTAAATCTTAACTTTGAACAGAGCTCGATGGAATACTGTAAATATTATTCAAATTATATGAATCTGACATTGTTGTTAATACAATCTATGTTAAACGGACACCGCCACGGCGCCACGGGGATTCGAGGACTCGGACTCGGGGATTCAGATTTGTTAAAGAGTCCGACTCGTTAATATCAATTATTTTTTTAATTAAAATTTAAATTTTAAAAAAAACATTTGTTGTTAACATGGTTTATAATTAATAATAAATAAAATTATATTTATCTAATTATATTATACAAAATAATAAATTACTACCACAAATATANTTTAGGTTTACCTCACCGTTATTCGAGCTTTATTTTGTTTATGTCCAAAATATCACGGTGGGTTCATAACATCGATGTTTTAAACACCAAAACAACACAAATCCAATATCACGCACTAAAGTTATACCTTCAATAGGATTCGTTGGCAACAATATTGGAATAGCCGAATTTCGAGCTCTAATTTCATACATGGGTTTAGAAAACAAACCATAAACTACCGGTGCTGGAACATTTTGGAAAAAAATTGGGATTTAGGCAAAATTCATATATGTCAATGGGATAAGCGGATGAAACTCCTCTGAAGTCGGAATTACTGACGACACATTATCTAGATCCGCCATGCTCCGATACAATGAGAAAATCAACAAACATTGCAAATTGAAGAAAACTTAGGAGCAGACAGTGCCTTCTTCGACGAAAGGAAAAAAATGTCTAGACCCGTTCAACCTCTAACATAAAAACATTAATATTATGGGGATTTTATAATTTAGTCCCTAGACAATACCAAAATTACGGATACTCTCTACAAATTCTTAAATCTTAACTTTGAACAGAGCTTGATGGAATACTGTAAATATTATTCAAATTATATGAATCTGACATTGTTGTTGATACAATTTCCTTAAAAATACGAAATGGAAAAGCCAAAATTCTTGGAATGAACAAGAGTCAGTCAAATGTCAACACGCGGGCAACATGAGAAGAATGGTAAGGTAGTTTCCACCTCCTTTTCACGAAACCCGTTGCCGTTAGGTCGCGCGACGCAAGAATAAAGACATTTCTCTTCACACCTTCCTCTTCGCCAACGCCTGGGGATTGACTTCCCAAGTCTTTGTTTGGTGAGGTGTGGAGAGGAAAGGAGAAGGGGGATAGGGAATGAAGAACAAGAACAGTGGCAAGGTTTCTGCGAAATGGATTCCCATCTTTTCCATTTTTTTCTTCACAATTGGCATGATTTTCACCAACAAGTACGCCAAATTTTATGATTTTTCTGTTTCCTTGCCTTTTGAATCATCTTTTGGTTGTGGGTTTTTCAACTGAAGGGGTTTCTGATCTGCAATTTGTAGAATTTGGGAACCCTTGGAATCTAACAATATGCTAATAACACAAAAGAGAAGGGACCAAGAATGGAATATCGTTGCCGATGATTGCAACACTAAGAGAAAGGTTTCTGAATTTATTTCCACGTCTTGCTGCCGTGAGATTCTGTTATTTCTCAATGAGATTCATGTTTGTAGTGATAATAAACTCTGTTTCTTTTCTTCTGTGTATACAGTTTGGTTTCATTTGTCTTAATAACTGTTTTTCATACATCAGAAAGTAGATAAGGACAAGAATGCTATGAATGAAGTTTACAAAACGCATGAAGCTATCCAGTGAGTTTATTGCTTTCATAGCCTGATTTCTAGATGTTTCGATTCAGTTGCCTGTAAGTTGAGAGAGTTTTTCAGGTCACTGGACAAGTCAATTTCATTGCTGCAAATGGAACTCTCTGTTTCTAGAAATACTCAGGAGAAAGGGAGAAGTGATAGTTCATCTGTAAAATATGATGATATTCCCAGTAAGAGCAAAGCTTTCATGGTAGTTGGTATAAATACTGCATTTAGTGGTCGAAAGAGACGTGATTCTTTGCGTGAAACATGGATGCCACAAGGCGAAGACCTTCGAAAACTGGAACAAGAAAAGGGAATTGTTGTTAGATTTATGATTGGACACAGGTAAATTAACTCTAATGCTTTTGCTAACTTGCATAAAGCAGCACTGTGTTTTACTTTTTTCATGTTGTGTCAAACGAAACTAATCGAAAAATGGCTTTACGTTCTTGATTTATCAAGTGCGACATCTAATAGTATACTGGATAGAGCTCTAGACTCTGAAGAATCGCAGCATAAGGACTTCCTCAGACTGGTAATACTAAGAATTCTATGCACACTCTTTTTTTATCCTCATCTTTCAATTGATTCTTTTTATATATTCGAGCCTTCTGAATTTATAGGAACATGTCGAAGGATACCATGAATTGTCTGCAAAGACAAAGATATTCTTTGCCACTGCTATATCTCTATGGGATGCTGATTTTTACGTCAAAGTTGATGATGATGTTCATGTCAATTTGGGTAAGCAAATAACAAGCTTCTTTTTTGCTTTTGTACCAACGAAATTTACTGATCAAGATCTTGCTTCATTAAGGTACATTAGCTGCGACTCTTGCGCAGCATCGAGCAAAGCCAAGAGTTTACATCGGTTGCATGAAATCCGGGCCAGTTCTTTCTCAAAAGTAAGTTCAACAACTTCCCAAGTGTTTTAATCCCGTAACCAGATTCGTGTTCCAGGAACGTGAAGTACCATGAACCAGAATACTGGAAATTCGGAGAGGAAGGGAATAAGTATTTCCGGCATGCCACTGGTCAAATTTATGCGATTTCAAAGGATCTAGCCACCTACATTTCAATTAACCAGTAAGTAATTACAACTCTTTACTTGAAAACGATAAGCTTTTAATCTACATAAACTCACAGGCACATACTCCACAAATATGCCAATGAAGATGTTTCACTTGGTTCTTGGTTCATCGGTCTAGAAGTCAAGCACATAGATGATCATAATATGTGCTGTGGAACTCCACCAGGTTTCGGAACTAGTACAATAGCTTCATCCCGAACAAATCAACTAAACTACCCTTTGTTTATATATGCAGATTGTGAATGGAAAGCTGAGGCTGGCAGCGTTTGTAGTGCGACTTTTGACTGGAGCTGCAGTGGAGTGTGTAAGTCAGTAGAAAAGATGAAGTTTGTACATGGACGATGTGGTGAAGGAGAAGAGGCTCTTTGGAATGCGTTAATATGAGAAGCAAGTTGGTTTTCTTGCAGAGATTTTGTAGACAGCAGGTTGAGGATATGCATTTTGTATACTATGGGGGGGGGGGCAACAAATTCATTATGAAACTATAAATTTTATTATATTAAATACAAAATCTTATGAATCTATGTTGGTTCAGCGTGATGCAGCCAGACTCACCACTAGTCAAGCTATTGTAATTACAATGTAAATCTTGCGGGTTGGAATACAATTCAAGAATTTTATATTGATTTGAATTGGTATATTGCTTGTACGAATTATTATTTTTTAAAAAAAACTTTTTAAAATTTATTAGAATAAATAAATTTCATAAAACATATAATTAATTAATATTTAAATTTATTAGAATTTTATTCATAAAATCAAATTATTATGAAATACTTTTAAAAAGAAACAATATATACTTATAATTTATAATGGTAATTAAAATGATATCTTAAATTAAATTAAAATACAATAAATAATGAAAATTAGATTTTTACATCTTTATTAGGTAATATAACACAATATAATTAATTATATGATTTAACTATCAACGGATTAATTAAATAATACACATTTTTTCCATACCGCTTTAAAAGTGTTAAATTTCTAGTTTATGTCATGTCAAGTATCCCCTCATGTGAATGTTTTCTTTGCAAGTATGTTTGTGAACCGATAACCATTTTCCGAACCGTTATGTTATCGGTTTGATCGGACCGATTTAACCGATCAGTATCGAACCGTTATATATTTACAAACAATTTACAATTCAACCACAACATAATTCACAATT
Organism: Utricularia reniformis; assembly: GCA_009725065.1. Classification (NCBI taxonomy): domain Eukaryota; kingdom Viridiplantae; phylum Streptophyta; class Magnoliopsida; order Lamiales; family Lentibulariaceae; genus Utricularia; species Utricularia reniformis. The sequence continues at coordinate 208,137 of RWGZ01001491.1, forward strand.
TACAATAATAGTTTTGTCAAATGTTCGATCAAACAAGTATAATTGACCGGATAGCAACCCGTTCACATTTAGATATTCAAGTATAAGAGTTAAAAATAAAAGTGAAATATCAAATTCAACGTCTTTCAAATCGCTACAACAAAAAGAAAACACCAATAATGAAGAAAAATAAAAATGAACATGTATAATTCTACATAATTACTCTTACAATAAATTATTTATATCACCATTTTAACCAAATAAGTTTCACAAAATTTCGAAAATTAAAATAAAACCTTACATAAACCCTAAACATACAATTACAAAAAATTAAATCACATACATAACAAGAAGTAAAACAATCAATCAAATATACATTTACAACATCAGACCCTAATATTTTTTTAGTTGTTCGTAGATGGAACTAGTTTTTCATGTTCCTTCTACCTTCTCGGTTGATGCATTAATTGAATTCTTACCGAATCAATGATTAAATTATAATTTGAAAGAGTATGACACCTTTATTAGGGTTTATAAGGCTGATTCTTGAGTTACTAGAATTAACAAGAAGGAAAAAAGGATGAAAATGGGTGTTGATTTCAAATTAGGGTGTTTTTAAATTTAGTGGGATGTTTTATAAACATGTAGCGGTTGGACCTTCCGGTACAAAGTTAATAATCCGAAGTTTGGGGACTCATTTTACTATTATGTAAAATATGAGGACCAATATTAAGTAAAACAAATGGTGAGATGGATTTAGAACTTTAGTGATCTTAATTGATATGTTTTGTAAACTTTGGATACTAGAATTTCCAAAAAGGTAAACTTTGAATACTTAAAATGTTGAGATAAATACAAGGATCAAAATTTTAAAAACTAGCAAAATTTAAGGATAAAAAATACCATTTTCTCAATCTTATATGTAAAATTATCCCTAATATGTTACTTTATATAGTTTGTTATTTAAGAGTAAGTGTACTCATGATGCTAATATGAAGAAATAAGTTTGATTTGTAAAGGTTCCACTAACACCAAAGTAATTTGGAAAAATTTAAAAACGATAAAATTAAAATTGAGATGGTCTAAGAGCAAGGAAGTTAAATCGATCGGTACCGTTCGTACCGGTCATAACCGGTATGAGTGATTTTTCTTATATATCGGTGGTATACCGGTGATATATCGAAATATCGGTATACCGGTCATAACTGATGTTTATAGGTACGATTGGTATACCGGACGGTATACCACCGGTATGACTACCATGTCTAAGAGACGTTAATTATACATAATATTTAAATGCAAAAGTTTAATAAAAAACAAGAAAACACGGATTTTTTAAAAATTAATTTTCGCAACCTATGGAAATAATAATTTATTAGTCGAGGGAAATAAAATTAACAATTGAATGTAGATTGTCTGGTAGTTCTTCACTTTTTACCGGCCACCTGATCGGCAGGCGATGGAGAACTCCGACGTGTTCGGTTCCTCTACGACGCCTCTCACTTGGCACGACTTTCTCGAGCGGATGCGTAACCCCTTGGCAACCGACTTTGTCAAATCCATAAAAGGGTATTAATAGTTTCATTTTTATTATAGTTCTTGATTACATTATCAGGTTTTAAATGAGCTATTTAATTGTGTGCTAGTTATTTCTGGAATCGTGTTACTATGGGTTTGTTCTGATTCTAAAATTGTGTGCAAATTTTACTATTGAAACATAGAATGAATTTTCAATGGAAAATTCGTTACATAGACCAAGGTCATGTTCCATTTGCGTGTAACTACTTACTCTATGTTTTTCAGTCACTTAGTTGCTGTTAATTAGAATGAGTCATGGATGGACCTTTTGATTATTGGCTTCAACATAATATTGAGTATCTTCAGTCTTTAGTCACATAATATTGAAAGGTCCTCTGTATCTTTATCTTGAGCTCAAATGAAATTTGGAAACTTGCAGTTTTATAGTGTCGTTTTTGAGTGAAGCACCCGATGCTGAGAGGGACAGCAAATCTGTGCAGGAGTTTCTTGGAAATATGGAAGCAGCATTCAGAGCTCACACCCTGTGGGCAAGATCTTCAGAAGAGGAGTTGGAAAGTGCTGGCGAAGTGAGCACAATTCCTTATTATCTTGGATTGATAACCCTTAAACTTCCCTTTTCTAATGCAATCATCTTAAACTACAGGGACTGGAGAAGTATGTCATGACGAAGTTATTTACTCGTGTATTTGCTTCAATCCCTGAAGATGTCGAAAATGATACGCAGCTAGGCCATAAGATTTCATTGTTACAACAGTTTGTAAGGCCAGAACATTTGGATATCAAACCAATCTATCAAAATGAAGCCTCATGGTTGGTGAGTGAATGAATTGAATCCCCATTCATTTGTTTTTTTATGAAAGCTCTGGTTTTTAAATGTAACGAAGTAATAAGTTTACATGGTTGCAGTTTTCTAGGTGTAAAGGCTTAACTGAGCTTTAATTCTTCTATAATGACAGCTTGCCCAGAAGGAGCTTAAAAAAATAAACATGTACAAGGCACCAAGAGACAAACTTGTGTGCATATTAAGCTGCTGTAAGGTCATAAACAACTTATTGCTGAATGCATCCATTGCATCAAATGAAGAACATCCTGGTGCTGATGAGTTTCTACCTGTGCTAATATACGTCACTATAAAGGTAATTATATTTTACTCTTGCCCCCTTAATGCTAATACTTGTTGAGCCTCCTTCATGCTGGTGCTTAATGCATGTTGAAATGATGGCCTTTGTTCTGTTTTACATCGTTAAATGGTATTTAAGGTCCCCTAAGTTTATATGATTTGGCAAATTTGGTCCTTAAAGTTTCATAATTTTGACAAATTTATTCCCCAAAGTTTTTCAATGACAAAATTAGTCCCAAACTTTGAGTTTTTGCTACAAAATTAGTCCCAGACTTCGTAAAATTTGGCAAATCCAGTCCCCCAAAGTTTAATTTGTGTGGCAAAATTGGTCATCAACTTTAGGGGACTAGTTTTGCCACATTAGGATCAATTTTTTCCTAATTTGGAAATTTTGTGGACTATTTTTGCCAATACATTTAATGTATGGGGATTTAAGATGCCAAATTAAAGTTTTGGGACCAAATTTGCCAAAATTACTAAACTTTGAGTATCAAACATATCATTGTCTCATTGTTTTCCTTTTGTGATTGGCATTGGAGCAGGCAAACCCGCCTCAATTGCATTCAAATCTTGCATACATACAAAGGTTTAGACGGGAAACTCGGTTGGTGTCCGAGGCAGCCTACTTCTTTACAAACATGCTCTCAGTGGAGTCATTCATCACCAATATCAACTCGAAAGCTCTCGCAATGGACGAAGAAGAGTTTAAGAATAACATGGAATCATCTGAGTCCCTTCTTTCTGGTCTCATGGACAGTCCAGAAAAATTCAATAACCAAACAGATGAATATCTTCTACATGTTCCCAGTTCTGATACTTTGGCAATGAAGCCATCCACATCTCCGAAATACGAAGACTCGAAACACCTTAAAGAATCATTTGATGGGAAAGATGATGATGCATCAGTGTCGAACTTAGAGGAGAAAGGAGCAGCTGAGTTGTTGAAAGATGAAAATTTGAGCCAAATATTAAACAATTTTCCTTACTTGTATTGTAGAGCTGGAGATCTCACCATTAGCGATGTGGAAGATCTTCTCAACAGGTACAAGCAGCTCGTTGTGAAGTATGTTTGCTTGTCAAGAGGATCGCCATTGTTGTTTTCTTCTGAGCTTTCTGATGATACCAACAAGGCTGAGGAAAGTCTTTTATCAGTTGAGAATTCATGAAATAACATTTTTTGCTATAATGTGATTACAGTTTCTAGTCAAGACTGTAAATTCTTAGTGGGTAAAGCGGTATATTTTGGGAACGCTGATATGGTAAATTAGTCATTTTAATTAAATAAAAAATCATATATAAATCACGATGATCAATTTTGTTTGTTAAATAATTTTAAATTTAAAGTTAATAGCATAGTTGAGATGGCCGAGTTGGTCTAAGGCGCCAGATTAAGGTTCTGGTCCGAAAGGGCGTGGGTTCAAATCCCACTCTCAACAACACTTTTTATTATTCCCTTTGTTGCAGCACCCTGTGTTTTTTTAAAAATTTTTAAGTATATTGAAATTCCCTAAAATCAACTTCTAAAAAGTAAGTTAAACCATCTTGTGAATTGTAATGATAGTTTAATAAAAAAAGTTGTATCACATTATTCATATTTTTTAAAAATATAACTAAATCTATTGAGAAAATTGTATAATTAGCTCCCCAACTTACTATATGTGTTGATGAGAACTTTAGGATCGGGTACCTTGTGATGGGTAAGATCCAGCAACGATTGAGCAAATTCAAATAGCGAAAATGAATCCTTACAGCCCACTCACAACTCTAAAGAAGAACGGCCCGATGTTCAACTATATGACCGAAGTTGGCCTTAACGAAATAAAGCGTTTTCTGCCAGCTGGCACCTGAGTTCGGTCCGAGCGGTTACAGAACGGTTACAACTCACGTTTTCCACGCTTCGGGTCTTCCCACGTTTACCACGCTTCGGGCCCGATCACGCAGATCACGCCTCGGTCCCAACCTCGTTTTACATCCCGCGATAACAACCTCTAACAANATGATCAATTTTGTTTGTTAAATAATTTAAAGTTAATAGCATAGTTGAGATGGCCGAGTTGGTCTAAGGCGCCAGATTAAGGTTCTGGTCCGAAAGGGCGTGGGTTCAAATCCCACTCTCAACAACACTTTATGTTTTTTTTAAATTTTTAAGTATATTGAAATTCCCTAAAATCAACTTCTAAAAAGTAAGTTAAACCATCTTGTGAATTGTAATGATAGTTTAATAAAAAAAGTTGTATCACATTATTCATATTTTTAAAAAATATAACTAAATCTATTGAGAAAATTATATAATTGGCCCCCCAACTTACTATATGTGTAAAAGACATGCCTTCAATTTACGAAATTGCAAGAATATCTTTTATTTTTTACCACTAACATTTTAGTACACAGCTTTCCTTCTATAAGTTGAAAATCATTTGAAAACCCCTGAAAAAGTACGCAAATAAGAAAATTTTGAAAAATTATACAAAGTTTACCCTTGATATTCGAGAATTGTATATCAAATATTATATATTTACGAGTTCATTAAAGTATCAATGATAAACATATTGAAAATTTTAAATGTCTTATGTGCATTTAATTGAAACTAGGGAGCTAAAAATACATATTTTTACTTTAAAAAATGTATCATATTTGCAATTTCGTAATTTAGAAAGCATGCTCTTTACACCGCCCGTAAGTTAAGGGGTCGTGGGCAAACATCACTCTAAATCTAATATTCAAAAAATTTGATGATCATATAAATCTAATTGTACTTCATTTAGTCTAAGTACTATAATTTCTTAATTATATATATTTTTAAAAAGATATGCACCAAAATAATTTAATCTGATTTTTAAGGTAAAGTGTTTAAATTTGCCTGAACATCTAAAATCAATTTGAAAATGAAAATGAAAATGGAAAAGACTGGAAGATCCCCTAAGAAACTTCTAGAATTGATGCTCTTTCTCATTTGTAAAGAACGAGAAATTCTCTGATATTTGGAAAGATGTTATTTTTTTTCGTTGGAGGCTTAGAGAAGCAAGCTACACAAGTGTTGAAGAGCGGACTTGGGCAGTGTATTCGGTGCGGATCGCCGGCCGATCTTGTAGAATACGAAAAGGTATTGAAGCTTTTCTTCGTCCCCGTTTGGCGTTGGCCTGGGAAGCAACCGCTGATGCGTTGTCAAGACTGTAATCTTTTCTTTCCGAAGTCGATTTCCACGCTTGGGCTCGATAGGGATTTACTGGAGGCGAAATTAAGGTGCAATTTCTGTGCTCGGAAGGTGGATCCCTCTTTTAGGTTTTGTCCCTTTTGTGGGTCGGCTTTGTGAACTCTTTTCCTTCTAAAATCGTGCTCTTTATGAATAAAATCGATGTATTTAGAGTTCGAAATTGAGATCAACCAGATCTTTGTGAACAAAAATATACTTTGGTACAGATTTAATTGGAGATTGGTGAAATGGGAGATCATGCTCGGGGTGAATTGATGGGCAGGCTAAGCCTTCTATCAAAATATCCAAAATACCCTGGTTAAATAACTCTATTTTTTAAAACATTTGTGAATTAACTTATTTTTTGAAAATGTTGGCTAAATAACCCTATTATGAAAATAGAAAAATTTAATTTTTATTTATTTTATTAAAATTAACTACTACAAATTAAAATATATTATATAAATTAATTTTTTTAAATAACAAAAAATAAATAAAAATTTATTTCAAATAAAATAAAATTCCAATATCAACTACTTCATGGGTTTCAACTCGTACTATTCAATTTAGAAAATAAAATAATAAATACTATTGATTATTAATCAAATTTAAGAATCATTCAATAGTCAAATTAAATTATTAGTGAGTTATTGCGTAATAAAACGATTATAACATATAATCTATAATATAATCTAATCAAATAAAATGCATATTTTATAAATTACAAAATATGATTATAAATTCGATCGGTTTAGTGATTTCAACGGATCGATTATTTAGTTTTTCTCGAACTAATTTATTTCTTAGTTTATAAAATAGAATAACAAATATCATTAACTATTAATAAACATTTAAGTATCATTCAATTCGCAAGTAAAATCATTAGTGATTTATTACGTAATAAAACGATTATAATGCATAAACGGAATCATAATCAAATAAAATACATATTTTCTAAATTACAAAATATGATTATAAAATCGATCGGTTTAGTGGTTTTAACGAATTGATTATTCGATTTTCTTGATTGAATGCATTTGTTAGTTTAGAAAATAGAATAACAAATTTATTTACTATTAATAAAAATTTAAGAGTACTTCAATTTGCAAGTAAAATCATTAATGATTTATAGCGTAATATAACGATTATAACTAAGGTTGTTCATTCGGTATTACCGAACCGAAATAAAAAGTCGAATACCGATTAACTCAATAAATTCACTACCGAATATCAAATTGAATTTCGACGATTCGGTAAAAAACCAAATTATTTGTGTACCGTTCGGTGTTTACCGAAATGACCGATTAGAATATGAAAGAGAGTAAAAATGTATTCTAACTTAAAACACATTTAATTAACCAAATTTGGGCAATAAATCTATCTATTGAACAATAACAGACATAATTTCACAAAAAATATGACTTTTACAACAACAACAAACAATAAATAGCGAATTAACTAAGTAAAGTGAATCGAAAAGGCTTGAATGATATACCATGACCATTGATGAATCAAAATAATATAACACCGGGGTCGATTTTGTTTATGAGGAGAATTTGCCCTAATTTTCAATTAGCCGAGACCTCCCTTTCATTTTAGGATACGAAGAATTCCAAATTCCACTAAGAATTTAAATATTTGGAAAAAATAATTAATAAATTGAATTCGGTATTCGGTAAATTGCCGAATCGAATACTGAAATGGTTAAAAAAATAAAACCGAATACCGAATCGATTTTTAAAATTCAGTAATGAAAATAATTTGATATTCGGTTCTGTAATCGGTAAATACCGAATAGTGAACACCCCTAATTATAACGCATAATCTATAACATAATCATAATCAAATGAAACAAATATTTTCTTAATTATAAAATACGATTATAAAATCGATCGGTTTAGTGGTTTCAAGCGATTGATTATTCGTTTTTTCTTGATCGAATGTATATTTTAGTTTAGAAAATAGAATGACAAATGTTATTAACTATTAATAAAAATTTAATAGTTCTTCAATCTGCAAATAAAATCATTAAAAATTTATAGCATAATAAAGCGAGTATAACACATAATCTATAACGGAATCATAATCAAATGAAACACATATTTTCTAAATTAACTTGTAGATTGAATGTATCTTAAAAAAATTTATTAGTTAATGACACACTAAACCGGTCAATTTTATAATCGTACTTTGTAATTCATAAAATATGTGTTTCATTTTGATTATGATCCCGTTATAGATTATGCGTTATAAACGTTTTATTGCTATATAAATCACTAATAATTTTACATGCAAATTGAAGTACTCTTAAATTTTATTAATAGTTAATGACATTTGTTATACTATTGTCTAAACTAAGAAATACATTCGATCGAGAAAATCGAATATCGATCCGTTGAAACCACTAAACAGGTCGATTTTATAATAATATTTTGTAATTTAGAAAATATGTATTTTATTTGATTATGATTCCGTTTATGCGTTATAATCGTTTTATTACGCAATAAATCACTAATGATTTTACGGATTGAATGATTCTTAAATGTTTATTAATAATTAATGATATTTGTTATTCTATTTTCTAAACTAAGAAATAAATTAGTTCGAGAAAAACTAAATAATCGATCGGTTGAAATCACTAAACCGATCGAATTTATAATCATATTTTGTAATTTAGAAAATATGTATTTTATTTGATTATATTATGTTATACATTATATGTTATAATCGTTTTATTACGCAATAACTCACTAATAATTTAACTTGCTTAGTGAATGATTCTTAAATTTGATTAATAATCAATAACATTTATTATTTTATTTTCTAAATTGAATAGTACGATCGGTTGAAACCACTAACGCAGTCGATATTGGAATCTTATTTTATTTGAAATAAATTTATATTTATTTTTTGTTATTTAAAAATATTAATTTATATAATTTTTTCAATTTTTAGTAGTTAATTTTAATAAAATAAGTAAAACTTAAATTTCTATCTCTTCAGAATAGGGCTATTTAGCCAATATTTTTAAAAAGTAGGTTAGTTCACAAATGTTTTCAAAAATAGGATTATTTAACTAGGGGTATTTTGGCATAAGGCTATTTAGCCAATTTGCCCGTGAATTGATATAAAACTAGTATTACGAATGCGTACAAAATGCCAGAATTGTAAAGAGATGAAAATGGAGGATTGTATCAAAATCTATTAGTGAAGAATTATAATTGAGTTCTTTATATATACATATAATCATATTTAGAGTACAATTTATAAATTATAATGTGGGAGTTGTGAACTATTGGGTTATTCTAACCTATATTTTTATACCGGTCAGTACACAAAATACCGGGCGGTACCGTATTTTGATCAGTACCGTTCGGTACTGGGTATCCGGGTTGACCCGGAAAAAATAAATAAAATTTATTTTTTAAAATTATTTTTTTAAAAAAAATTTTTAGTGCGTCCGATATACCGATCATACCAGTATGAAAACATTGATTCTAACATATTATAGATTGACTCAAATTTCCAACAATAATCCGAAGACACCAATGGGTTGTAACAACAAAGCCCAGAGACGATCCAATAACAAAGCATTTAACAAAGCAATTATGGAATAAGGGAGATAAAAAGATGAACAAAAACATGTTGAAGGAGACACATAGAAAGAATCCAAAAGAAGAATAGCGAGCAAAAGAGAGACATCATTCTCATCAGAAAGACATACTTCACTCCTATAGAACGGTAGCGATTTTTTTGTATTGACTTAGAGTCTGATGCTTGTGTTCTACGTTTTTCTCTGTCATTGTAACCTGTAACACAAAACGAGAGTTAGTGGATTGAGAGTGGTAATGCTCTCCGTGGTATTTCTTCGGGTTTACTCCGGTTTCCACGTCAAAGGATCGTGTCTCTAGCAACCTAACTGCGCCTGTAATTTCACTTGAATCTTGATCTCCTTGCTTCAAAGCATAGGTATCAACGAAGGTTTTTTCAAATACTGACAGGCCAACAAAGTGGTGGCTCATGCAAGTCGGCATTCAACATCTAAAAAGATAAAGAAATGAATCAAGAAATTATAGGATCAAGTTTTTTCAGATTCAAACATGTCTACAGAATCTTATTCTATGATAAGATTATCCTCTACAAATTATCCAGAATGAAGAGGAATGATGGAGGATCTACTCTATTGGACAATAATGTATGAACCAGTTGAGTTCGAGGACAAGAAACCACAACAATATACAAAGGTCAAGTGGAAATTAATGCACAGACAAACCGTAGGTTTCATAAGGCAATGGGTGGATTCAACATGTTATCATCATGTATCAGAAAAAATCGATGCCAAGTCTGGGAGAAATTATCAAGGATCTTTGAGTCAAAGAGCATTCAGAATCAAGGTTCTCTACTGCATAGACTTCTTGGCATGAAATATAAAGAATGGAATAATATGATTGAATATATAGGAAAGTGGCTAGAAGTCTCAAACCTATTGAACAAGTTGGATTAATCCTAGAAGAAAAACTGAGTTGCTTATTGCTATACTCCCTACCAGATTCGTGGAGTCCCCTGGTCATGATGATACACAACTCTGATCCAAAAGAAGGCCAGAAACTCGAGGTAGTAAAGGTCTTAAATGAATAAAATATGGGAAAGAAACAATTGTCATAGTTGCTGATAACATGGACAGATCTAAGTAGATGACTAACTATAAAAAAAGAAGGAAGTCAAGAGAGAAATCTCAAGACAAAAGTCCCAATAAATAGACTATGATTCTAGAAAAGAAACTAGAACATGCTTCTATTATAAAAAGATAGGTCACTTAAATAATGACTGCAGATATTGGTTAAGGATAGACAAACCTAAAAATTCATCAGAAAACACCACTGCCACTACACAAGAAGAGGTGTTAGTTGTACTAGCAACTGAAGATACACAGTATCATGGTACGAATGGAAATGAATGGGTAGTAGACTCGGTCGCCTCCTATCATACAATCTCAATAAATGATTTGTTTACTACATACATGACTGGCCAATATGGGAAAGTGCACATGGGAGATGATGATGAAGCAGAAATTATTAATATCGTAAACATACATGTCACCACAAGTCTAGGAACTAATTAATACTCAGACAAATAAGACATATACCTAAACTAAGAATTACTCTGTTATCATCACATGTTTTTGACAAAGAGGGCTATGTGAGCATTCTTGGGAATATCGCATGAAAACTAGTCAAAGGAGCAATAGTGGCAAACTCTTGAAAACACAATCTATTGAACCAAATTTCAAGAAATGAAAACTATGATAAATGCAGTGGTTACATGTAATGATCTAGATCCGTGGCATCGTAGACTAAGTCATCTTTCATAAGAATGACTCCAACACCTTAAAAAGAAGGGTCCAATACACTGTAAGTCATTAAATATATCATGTTTATGTAACACTTGTCTTGCACGTAAACATCATAGAATAAGCTTAAAAACAAGTCAGAGTACAAAACAAGAACCCCTAGGACTAGTCTTCTCAGATGTTTGTACACTGGACATTGAATAACATGGAGGGAAAAGACACTTCATCTCATTTACATATGACTGCACTAAAAGGAGTTAGATATATATGATGAAGAACAATGATGAAGCATTAAACTTATTCAAACAATTACGTACTCTAGTAGAAAGAGAACAATGAGCAAAATTGAAGTGTCTTAGAATCGACAATGGAGAGGAGTATACATCAAAGGAGTTTGAATCATATTGCAAAAATCTGGATATAAGACATGAGATGACAGTACCAAGAAGCTCTCAACATAATGGTACGGCAGAAAGATTAAATAGAATTTTATTGGATAAAGTGAGATGCATGTTGAAGAACGCTAAACTATCAAATGAATTATGAAGAGAAGTTCTACTTACAACATGTTATATTAGAAACGGATCTCTTACAATAGCCCTCAATTTTGAGACTCCGGAAGAAAAGTGGTCAAGAAAGAGACCAGGATACAACCATATTAGAGTGTTTGGTTGCAAAATAATGGTGCATATTCCAAAAGAACTTAGAAAAAAAAAGATGATCACACACAAGAATGTGTATTAATTGGATATGTGATGAAAAGTTTGGATACAAATGTTGGAATCTCTTAACATGGAAGGTCTTAAGGACTAGAGATACTATATTCGAGGAAGAAAAAACTATTGAAGACATCAGTTCACAAAAAAAAAAGAATAAATCATGACTCATTTGGAAATGACATCACAACTACATGAATTAACAGGGAGTGATACTAGCATTTTTCAAATACCTCAACCACAAGAAATCCCACATAACACTATACATTTGCAGGAGCATGAAGAAGGATTGATTGATGATGAAGAAGGAAGACAAATATAACAAACAACTGTAGAGATGGAAATTGGAATTATGGAACAATCAATGCAAGAAGCCAATCAAATCAGGAAATCTAAAAGGGTAAAAATTCCATCTTTAAGATACTCACCTAATGATGTTACTTAATTGTGATGTTACTTAGTCAAAAGTAGACTCATACATCCATCAATTTTACTCGATTTCAGTTTTAGTTATCAGTTCGATTAACCAAAATTAACAATGATCTATTTATTAGTTTTAATCAATTCGATTATAGTTTTTAATTATAATTTTACATAACAAAACTGGATAAATTAGTCGTCAATTTTATTCGGTTTCAGTTACCGGGTTAATTCTTCTATTCGATAAGTTATTTAGTTTAAACGAACGATTACACTTTTAGTTTAGAAAATATAATAACAAATTAACTAAAACTCTAAAATGTTTCACACTCGTAAAAATCACAACAATCAATTTAACATATAAATGTAATTTGTAAAATATATTTACATAATTACAATTATATATAAAAAATAAAAATTATAAGTACCTAACATTGTTGTATGGATAATAGAAAGTTATTTATAAAAATAAATTGATTATGTGTACAGAGAGACAGCTGATCTGGAGAAAATAATGAAGTTTTCGAGTGTATATGGTTGGATATAAACTTTCAACCGAATACTTATAAATGACAATGAGAACTGCAAAGAATCAAAAACTTCATTTTAAATTAGGGATGACCATTCGATACCACATACTGTAATACTAAAATACCAAATATCAATTTTTTTACAAAACCTAATATCAACCACATTCCAATTAAATTATGGTGACGATAACGAAATACCAAAATTATTTCGATATTTAGCTATTGGTACCAAAATTATGATTATGTTATATTATTATTGTTAAAATAATTATCGCATTCATCTTATATAATTTTATTTAAATAATATTCAAATGTCACACATTGATCTTATTTTTTATCTCAATTATAAAACAATATTCAAATCTATTATTTTCTTATTCAATATTACTTATTTACAAAATAAATAAGTAATATTTAGTTGAAAGTTGAAAGTTTGTAAATTATTACAAAATAAATGTGAAAATAATATTTCAGTAATGTAGAAATTTATTTTCAATTTTTATACTTACTGTATTTATTATATATCTTGTTTAATATTACTTAAAAATAATATTTAATAAATTTAATATTCATCATTTTTAGTAGAGTTAGAAATATTTGTATATTTTAAAAATAATTGTAATGTAATTATGTATTCATATTTTAAAAATATATACAAAAAATAATTTTGATATTCGGTATTATATCGATTTTTTATCCAGTTACAAAATTATAAAAATTAAATACAAAACCAAATTTCGAATACCGAATAACAAATATCAATTACTTATAAAACAAAATTTTGGTATGATATTCATTATTTCGAATCATCCATATTTTAAATGTTGTAACATAAATGAAGATAATCGTACGGCAGACGAACTTTCATTGGAAGACTAATATTTGAAAATGAGAATGAGAATGAGTGTATCAAATGTTTCTTATTAATACAAATACTCTAAGTGTCGATAATCATAACACATATGTGCTTTCATTAAGAAGAGAATCCAAAGTTCACACAAAGGGGCCAGACTTGAAAAGTTTTCATAACTTTGAGGACTAAATTAAACATACTTAAATTCAATGACCAAAATCGCTACAAATTCAAAAATTTAGATACTAAATTAGCTATACATCATTTCAAAGACTAAATTCACAAAAAAATTCAAAGTTTGGGAAATAGTTACAGCGTCAAAGACCAAATTTGACAACTATGAAATTACGGAGACCAAAGACTTCATTATCAAAGTCTAGAGATTTCGATTGCAAAAAATACAAATTTTGGACCAAATTTGCAAAACACATACAATATTGAGTACCAATTTAGTCAAAAGTGAGAAAATAAGAATTTTAATTTGACACAATTATAAAAATATGAAGATCAAATATATCAAAAGTAAAAAATTACTATGATTAAATTTGAGTGTCTATCAAGAAATTATAGTTTTTATATTTATTTTGTACATTATTAATAATGTACGTTGCCTGTACCCATCCTGTTTAGGTCAGATGCGTACATTGTTCTTCTCAATTGATGCATCGACAGACCAATTAATAAGAGTTTTTTATATTCCAATTAATAATATTTAAAAAAATCCTGTGAGCCGCTGGCTGCGGTTTATAATACTTTTAGATTATATTATTTAAATAGGTTTTTTACTCCATAGAAAATATTGGGTACTTTTAACCTTTTACCCTAATAACATTTTATTTTTAAAAAAATTTACATTTTGTATACTTTAACAAGTATCCATATATTTAATCTACATTACTCATTTTAAATTTTATAATAAATATTATATTTTTAAATAATTTAATATCATTTAAATTATAATTACTTCATTTTTGTTCAATCAATTAATTATCTAATTATGTTTATATTAAAATATTATGTATCTAACGTATTCAGCGTTGTTAGTGAGTCTACTTTTACCCTTCAGCTATCTTCCATAAAAGGCCAAGCAACCAAAAGCAAATGTCCCCCAATTGGCTTCAACACCGTTGATTTCTCTCCTCATCTATGGTTATCGACGCGGCGGAGGTGGTGAGAGAGCTCCGGTTGAGTTTCTCGACCGGAATAACAAAGGATTACGATTGGCGGATCTCGCAATTAAAAGGTTTTCAAAGAATCGTAACTTGCCATGAAAAGGAGATTCTTCACGCTTTGAGTTCTGATCTCAATAAACCAGAGTTAGAAGCTTATGTACATGAGGTACGATTCTTAACTTAACCACAGTTAATTTCTTCATCGCATTCTCTCTGCAAATAATAATAAAAAGAAAATAGGATTCTAGGAATTGATTCTGTTCTGTTCTGTTCCTCTGATTGATGATTTCTGTTCTGAGTATATCTTACAGTCAAATACCCCGCCTTAGAAAACTGTGAAATATTAATGAACTCATTTAATTCTAGACTTACCAACTAGGGCTGTTTCTATCAATTTCACTAATTTATTGTGGTAATAATTATTAATAATATCTATGCAATATATTTATTAAAAGTACTTATGTAGTTGTGTAAAAGAAACTAATCCAGTGTTTGGGTTCATGAGCGATTTGATCTATAATATGATTCGAGATTCAACTTGATTAATTTTCAGGTATGAATTAATTAAAAATAATATATAATATATAATATATAATATAAATATATATATATATTGATTATAATATTTTTGTATTTAGAATCAATTCCTTAAAAATTGAGGTTTAAGATTAGTTTCATTAGAAATTTGAATTCGAACCTAACTCATCTAGAATTCAAGCTGAATTTGATTGGCTCGCTATGGTATGGTAGTTTTGATAGTAGTAATAAGAAAAAAAATCAATTTTAGTCGAGATGGTCAATAAACCATCCATAAACTAATACTCTAATATCGGTCTACCTCGATAAAATGATAATTCGATATATCAACCTATTTAAAACATGAAAAATATATGTGGTATATGTCTATTTCAAAATAATGATTAATATATAAAAAACTCATAGTATCTTGAGATTTCGGTTTTTAAAATAATATATTATTGATTTGATAAGTTTTTATATTAGGATGCATTATTGAATTGAGTTTAAAGTGATTTTATTTTCTGTGTATTAAGTGTTTGGTTGGTAAATGGACGGAAAGCAACAATTAACTAAGTATAGTTTGTCACGTGAGGAGTGGAGACAAATTTTACGGAAACATGTGACTAATCACGTGCATGTTTTATGATGAATAACATTTTGGAATGGGATTCCTATAAATGTGAAGATACTTTGTATGGTAACACTAATCACGTCCTTTAGTTACACATGTCGTTGTCTCTAAGCGAAATGGTGTTTTCTCACATTTATGCCAAACATTGATATTCTACAATTTTGTGAATCCCATTCCCTTATTTATTTCGACTTCAGCTCTAGAAGTCTATTATTAGGGTTTTGATTAGTTGGTTAAATACATATAAATGTATTGTCATATAAGATTATCGTGGTATAAGTAATCGTGATAATTTTTAAAACAATGGTACAAAGATTATGATCTTATCAATTATTTTTTTGTCTTTACTTTTAGTTTAATGATTTTATAAATTATGTTTCATTATTAATTTATGATAAACTTATTATTTTGAAAGTTAACTTTTTAAATGGTTATATATATTTTTATAATTTGACATTTTATATTTTTTGAGATTTTCTTGAAATCTAATTAGAGATAAAAATGAAATTTAACAATCATCAATTTTCTAACAGATGATAGATGTCTATGCCCATTATATTGTTCTTTTTTGCATTCTAATAAACACAATTTATATCGATATTTGATTTGTACAAATAGAACCACAATATATTTATCTTTTGTGAAGTTGAGACTCGTTCTAATGGGTCAAGTATGAGTGTCAGACTCGTTCTACTGGGACACTCGTACTTTTCCAAAACGCTTTCGGGTACTTGATCAGAAACTCATTAATAAGCTATTTATGGCAGCTATACTTCTAACTAACAGAATTTGACTTTTTTTGTTTGATAAAGGTATGGAATTTAACTTACATTGGTGGTATACCACATGACATATAGTTAAATCAGTAAATATCGATTGTAACTAATAAATTGGTATTTCAATATATCATCAGTATATTAATAGATATCGAAAAAATCACTCATATTTGGTTAGAGCGGTACGAGGTACAGACTTCCTTATAAAGGATATACATGTTGCTATTAGGCTACTTCACCTAGTGTTATTCAAGGAACGTCTCATTTCTGTTTGAAATACGAAGACAAAACAAAGCTTGCTAGAATAGTTTAATCTATTTTTAATGGTTATGTAGTAATAAAAATATTTATTTATTTGAGAGTAAAATTTTGAAAATGATGAGTGGTACCGAGTCGAATTGTAACAAGTCGAATTCCCGAGTGGATGCTACACTGATTATCGCACTGACAGCCTTTTATGCTTTAACTTTATTTTGTATGCACAATATTTCTTTATATCAGTATAATTGGTAATAATCTGAGTCAGATATTAAAATATTGATTTTTTAAAAGTTAAATTGTATTGTAGATTGCTCCATTGACATCCGCATGCACAAGGGCGCTCAAAGAATTAAAAAGATGGATGAAACCTCAAAGAGTAAGAATTTATTCTAATATTTTCATACCTGACCAACAGTAAACCCGATCGGTACATAAATTTTTCAAAAAAAAAAATTATTTTTAAATTTTTTTTGGACCGGGTTGGCCCTGAAAACCTGGTACCATATATACCCATGCCCATGCCATGCCGTCTGATTTTATTCGCCATTATTGATGTTGTAAGTTTGAAACTGTGCAGGTGATTCCGTCGCTTATTGCTTTTCCGTCTTCGGGAAAATTAGTGATGGAGCCACTTGGTGTTGTATTAGTAATATCAACGTGGAACTATCCCCTCCGTCAGTTTTCCATTTAAACTAAACAACAAAGACAATTAATATTAAATATGAAATATTAATAATACCATTTTGGTGCAGTGCTATCACTTGAACCAGTGATTGGAGCCATTGCAGCTGGGAACGCAGTAGTGTTAAAACCATCAGAAGTTGCTCCTGCTACTTCCTCTTTGCTCGCAGATCTTATTACTCACTATATTGATAACTCTGCTGTTAAAGTCATTCAAGGAAGTGTACCTGAAACTGCTGCTCTTCTCGAACAAAAATGGGATAAAATCTTTTACACAGGTATCCTCTATCTCTTCCACTTTACAATACAACTACTTAATCAATTTCATCCCATCAGGTAATAGCCGAGTCGGCCGGATTGTTTCGGCTGCTGCAGCGAAGCATCTCACTCCTGTTGTGTTCGAGCTCGGTGGCAAATGCCCTGTTGTTGTCGATGAAAACATCAACTTAACAGTACATATACACTTCTTCATGTTTTCTTCTGTTGCCTGCAATTTAATGATCAGTAGTATTCGATGAAAGGTTGCGGCAAAACGAATAATTTCGGGGAAGTGGGGATGCAACAATGGACAAGCATGCATATCTCCTGATTATCTTATAACTACTAGAAGTTATGCATCTAAATTGGTGAGCTGATCAATGATCATATCATCTTTCTTACATTGTTTTGTGCTCCAGTGATCCAATTGGCATCAAACAGGCACAAGTTCTTTCAACTGAACTGGATAAATTCTATGGAAATGATCCTCTTCAATCACATGATCTGTCTAGAATAATAAACATTCACCACTTTCAACGTTTGCTGAAGTTAATGGACGACGATAAGGTTACCGGAAAGATAATCCGAGGAGGACAATGCAATGAAACCATTCTGTAAGTTTAGCTTCAAAAAGTATGGTAAAAATCAGATGTTTACGCACCTTTTATTTCATTTACTTTCCCATTTTCTTGCAGTAAGATTGCTCCCACTATTTTGTTGGATGTCCCACAGGATGCTCTTATTCTAAAAGAGGAGATCTTCGGCCCATTGCTTCCGATCATAATCGTAAAAGCTCTTGCCAAATTGCTCCTCTTATCTTCTTGCACTTTTCTTAACACTGAAAATAGTGCTTCTTCTCATTCTGTGGAGGTTGATAAAATTGAGGACTCTATTGACTTGATCAATGCAAAAGAGAAGCCACTTGCAGCTTATCTATTCACAAACAACCGAAGGATCAAGGATAAGTTCATCAGAAACGTCTCTGCCGGTAGTGTCTGCATCAACGATACAACTATTCAAGCAAGTCTTGTTTCCTTCAAAACCATTCACATTTAAATACATATATCAAAAGTACTGATGTTACTAAGTTTCTTTATGAATCAGTTCCTTGTTCCAAGTCTTCCATTTGGTGGTGTGGGAGAAAGCGGCATGGGAGCATATCATGGCAAGTTCACGTTCAATGCATTCAGCCACAAGAAAGCGGTCTTAGAGCGGTCCTTTGTGCTTGATTTGGATGCACGTTATCCACCCTATGCTTCCTGGAAGATGAAATTCCTTAAAGAAGTTATTCAAGGACACCTTGCAGGTGCTGCACAGGCTTTCCTCTGTCGGTAGACAGGACAAGGAAGTTCATTTAATCAGATCAAGAGAACTGTTTGTAATGTAATGTAATATATTTGATAATAATCATAAGTTCTAGCCAAAAGTAAAACCTGTGCCAAAAAAATCGAAGACAAATGCTACTTACTAACCACTCTACGGGAGGAAGTAGATCGAGTGCATCACTTGCATTGCTCAGATGGTGAAACTGCGAGCTTCTCGAGTTCGGAATGAGCTTGAAAAACATCTACATTCGGCTTCTTTTTCATTTTCTCTTTTGGAATGCCACTGCCTATGTTGGTCCTATGTCTCTCCTTTGCTTTGTCTAGATTCATCTTGGCCACTCTTGAGTCATTAGAAGATGTTGCAGGTGGATGCGACCGAAAAAGTGAACCAAAATGATTAGTAAAACCTGTGTCTTCAGAATCCACAATCAAATCCTTTGTATTAATCGGAGTTAACATATATTGTTTTGGAGCTGATGTCCTTCTCTTCTTGATCTTCTCACCGTGCTACAAAGGAGTATACACATTTTATACAGTACCGTAGAGAACAAATGGTCAGATGGATGAAGTTATACCGTAGCCAAGGTGCTTGACATCCTTTCTTTTGCTCTGCGTATGGCACGTTTGATTCCTTCGGTATCCATGAGACCTGTACGCCACAGCACCACGAGCTGCGGAAGGAAAGTATCGTCATTATAACTTCTTAAAAGGAACTGATTCTAACATTACAGTAATGGCTCATCATACAAATAATAATTCAAAACTGAAAGCCCATTTTTGGTATACGGACGCCATCTAATCGAGAATGCCAAATCTACACAGAAATGAACATGAAACGACTGGAGGCCCGTTGAGAGATAGTTGAGAGAAAACAATGCAATATTTCTCTTCTAATAGAAGATTTTACTTCTTCAGTTTATAAATCAGAAAGCCTGCAAGATTCTTTGTTAGAAGAACAGATGAAAGAAGAACCAATAATTTGAAACATGCTCAAACATGTGGCATACTAAGCTTTCTCAAACAATCAGCGGAATACTTCCTACCAATCTAGATGAATTTTTCAAATGGAAAACTTATCTAAAGGAATTTTTCAGCATGACTCCAGTTTTATGAGTCAACTAGCACAACAGCACATATTAGCGGAAACAAAAGTGGCCCATTAGGTACCTCTTGGTAGAGCCTCTTAAGTAGCGGACGTGAATCTTCCTCTAGGCACTGAAGTGAAAGGGATTAAATAAGTCTAGCATCCACTTTACAAAATCTACTCTCCATTTTATTCTCTTCTACATTCAATTCTCTCCTTCCAAAAGGCACATATTTATTCATGCGAGGTATTCTGGAAAAAACGGAAACATACCTCCACATAAAGGTCATATAAGTCACAGATTTTATTTCCCAAAACTTCATCCATGTGGTATTTACACTCGACACCACCTTCTTCTTGGCCATCAACCTGAACAACGGTGGATTTTGCAGCAAGCTGCACAACCTCCGAGTACAACAAATATCAAGTGTCAAAATCCTTAACAGATCCTCTGAAAGAATCCGGATGAGAGTTTAAATTTCTACAATATCTTGTGCATTATGAAGAGACCATATACTGTAGGTCTTAATACAGGAAGAAAAAAAAAACAGATTATGTTCCTTACATCTGATTTTAGACATGAAACCCGCAGCTTAACCATCTCCGCAACTTCATGTTTTATTCTGTATCTGGATTTCCTTCTCTTGTTTTGCAGAGAATCCAACTTTAGCAATCACTTTGAGATTTCTCTGACATAAGGGCAGGATTATTAACTAGTTAGAAAGCAACTGATAAGCAACAAGTATTGCTCATTTTAACCACAAGGCAGGAATCAATATTATCAAGGATGTCCAGACTATAGATTTAATGAATTATCCACTTTGAAATGGACAGAACAAAGAAAATTCACAATAAATCTCCCAAACATGGCTGGCATACAGCTTCTGCTTGAGCTAAAAATTGAAAAGAAGAGCATTTTTAAAACAAATCCTTCATTAATTAATGATCATATATTGATTAAATCATGCTACTTGCCCACTTGCTAGAATTCCATGAATATTCATAGTGGGCCATAGAATAGAAGTTTTGAAATTTTTGCAATTTAGTTCTCATGAAGCCCATTATTCTATTATAACCAGAATGATTGATGGAATATAGGGAGCAATAATATGCCTATACCCACAGTATGCCAATCAGAAATCAATAAAACCCAATGACCATGTGGAAATTAACTAATTAAGATGATTGAATATACCTTTAGCGTCCTGACATGCATCAAGTGCCCAACAATGCTCATTAAATGATTTGTCAAATCCTTTGGTACTGCCACATAGCCACCTTGCTGCTGCCACCGAATTAAAGTGAGAATATGCTTCACAAATAAATGATCTATGTCCTATGATATAATTAGCATACTAATACCGCTAATCTAGCAACTTTTGCTAACTTCCGCTTTATTTCAGGAGGCAATCTCTTTTTGACTGCATGGGATGTATTATCTGGATAATGCACTTCCGTTGAAGGTGGCCTAGCTGTTATCCACAAAAGCATGGCATTGATAAGTTGCTGAGGCAGCACACTATACAACGATAGTNGTGCCCACTTCGGCAGGTGGGGGAGCTGGTTGCTCCCTCCTATCTCCTTCATTTCGCGGGGCCCTGCCGCCTCGGCCCCGCCATCTCCTTCTTCGGCCCTGGCCCCGGTTCTCCTGACCGGGCTGGCCCCTTTCCTGCTCGGGTTGGGGAGATCTTCGGTCTCCCGCCCGGTCATTATAATGTCGGGGCTGACCCCGATTATCCCTTCCCCTTGGCCTGTGACGATCGTCACCCTGATGGCCCGCTCGGGGGGATTCAGCCCGCTTGCCCCTTTGATCATCGCGATCGGGCTTTTCCATGTTCATCGCCGCTACTGTCTCTCGCAGTAGCGGGCATTTCAAAGTTGGGTGATCGCGGTTGTGATGCAACTCGCAATAGACCCGATTGTCCTCCTTCTTCGGAGGAGCGATCTTTTCAGCCACAGCCGCCACTTCCCGCGGCTGTTTCTTAGGGTAAGATACCATATGGTCGCCTGCGGGATCAGAATTCCCGCCAGGCTTTCGATACCCCGCTCCTAGCCCTTCATCCACCTTGATGTACTTGTTGATTTTCTGAAGGAGCTTTCCCAAGGTGGACGGTGGGCTCTTCACAAGGCTGGCCGAAAAGCCACAAGGTCCTAAGACCTGTTGCAAGATATCGATTTTATCTCGGAGCACCAACTTGATACCCCGGGCGGTTCGGTTGAACTTCTCCATAAAAGAGCGGAGACTCATCTTTGCCGAGATATACTTCATGCCGTATAGTTCCTGCCTGCTAAGAGGCGGTCCTACGTTTGCAGCGAACTGCTCCGAGAAAGCCAGGACGAATCCGCCATACGACTGTATGGACCGGGCCGGCAAGTTCTTAAACCAAGTCTGGGCATCGCCCTGCAACCCTGCTGCAAAGATGCGGCACTTCAATGAATCGGAGGCCCGAACGGTCCCTATCCTTAACTCAAAACATGCGACGTGATCAATCGGATCACCATCGCCTCGGAATACGGGTAACCCCTCCGGGTTACGGTAATATCGATCGGGGACTACCGCCCAAATCTCCTCAGAAAACGGGAGCATCAAATCTTCCAATGCGGCAAATACGCCTCCCGATTGTTGGGATGACGCCTGGGCCACATGTAGATTGTGCCACCAGTCATCATCCTTACTCCGCTTGATCGGGGCACCCATGGCCTGATCAAAGAGTTCTGGATTGCGCTCCAAATTAGGATCGCAATCCCTCTGCGTTCGCAGGGCCTCCGACTCCCTGGTAAGCTCGTCTATGCATCTCTGCATTTGTTCCTGGTTCGTCCCAGGGACGGTAGTTGGAGTTCTAACTGGAGGAGGCGGAGTGGATTGGTATCTCGGCCTCCTCATTGTTATTCCACGCCTAGCAATCTCCTCTTCATCGGAGCTCGGCGCTTCAGGGTCGCTCTCGTACCCTCTGTTGGCTGGAACAAGGCTTGTAATAGCCGGTGGTTCTGTTCCACTTCTCTCCGACGTAACTTCCAGAACAACTTTCCTAACAACAGCTTCTAGATCCTGTAAAGAGAACGTTGAAGATGGAACACTGCTGGGAAGCGTGTCACTATCGTTCGTCGAAGTTGCAGTCGCCATGCCTTTGATTATCCTATCCCAAGTAAAGACCTCAAATGGGAATTAAAACTCGTCCCCATTGACGGCGCCAAACTGTTGTGGTTCGAAAACCAGGGGTGTCAACAGTCGACCGGTTCGTTGCAAGATGAACTCGGTTATTATTTACTTATGTGTGGAGAACGTTAATGATTCAAAGGTAAATGGGGCGCGAGGATTTAGAGTGGAAAACCTCGGAAGCGAGGAAAAAACCACTTGACTAAGGGCTAAAAGAAATGTCCTTAGTCGGTTCAATAATCGAATCCATGATCTTACAATGCATGTTTGTTCGATCAACAACAAAGAGAGGAAAGACAATCGAAAATAAATCGAGAGAAATTCGTGATGCCCAAGCTCTGGAAAGAAAACCGGAGAAGAAGTCCTTTTTCCATTCTCTAAGTGTCATTTTTATACTCCCACTGTACTGAGTACAGTAGGGTGTCGTTTTGTGCCTGTCTTTTGCAGCTAGGCCGGCTAACGTTAGGCGGAACAACCGCCGGAAACGGCCTCACACAGATGCACGGTGCTGGACCTTTCGGCGCTGCCAGCCGGCTACTCTCTGGCCTCTAGTGGCTTGCACCCATTGCTGAACCATGCTGCTGACAAGTTTGTCAAAAGTTGTCGTCGCATGTGATGAACAAGAATGGCCCGAAGTAACATCTGCAATAAGTGGACCGATCGGTCTGGGCACATGTGAGGAACTGGGCCCCACATCTCGGGACCGGTCGCCAAAGGCGATCAATCGGGCCAAATGATATAAACGGGCCCTTTGCTAATCGTGGGCTAGATCCGACCCTCCAAGTTCGGCTTGCGTTGTTTGGGCTTGCGTTGTTTGGGCTGTTATGGCCAAGACTGGCCCTGACCATGTTCGGGGTATCGGGTTCCGGTGATCTCATCAATTGCATCAAATCAAAACAAAGCTAAGGCTTGGATTTTACTACGTCACCATCTTGATGAAGGGCTAAAAAGTGATTATTTAACGGTAAAAGGTCCACGTAACTTATGGAATTATTTAAAGGACATATATTATCATCAGAAGACAGTAATACTACCAAAGACATGCCATGATTGGCTAAATTTACGATTACATGACTTTAAATCCGTAAGTGCATACAATTCAGCATTATTCAGAATAACATCACAATTAAAAATTGTGTGAAGAAAAAATTACTGATGAATTGTTATTAGAAAAAACATTCTCCACATTTTCATGCATCTAATATGATATTTCAGCACTAGTATCTAGAAAAGGGGTTCAAGAAGTATTCTGAATTAATATCTTGTCTTCTTGTTGTTGAACAAAACAGTGATTTGTTAATGACAAATCATGAATCTCGTCCTACTGGATCAACATCATTTCTTGAAGTAAATGCACTCAAAGTTGATTACTATATATGGGTAATAATCAAGATTTCAGACCCGGAAGAGGACATGGATATAGTGGTAGACGTGATCATGGTTATGGACGAGGAAATCATAGAGGTTATGTCAGAAATACAAATTTCAACCAAAATTGAAAAAATAAGAATAAACAAATGAGAGAACAAAATAACAGAAATACTGAAAATATTTGTTATAGATGTGGTGGAAATAATCATTAGTCACGTGTCTGTCGTACTTCCCAATATTTGGTTTAGTTATATAAAAATTCTTTAATTGAAAAAGAAAATATGAATAAATGAAAGATTAAAAAAGCACATCTTGTATATAAGATATTGGAAGATCCAATAAATTCAAGTGATCAACCGTCAACTTCATATGATTTTACTCATTTGGATATTACTGATTTCTTCGATCCAAAAAGATTTCCATCTTTGATGAAACACAACAAATATGAAATTATTATTGTGTTTGTGTATATGTATTTCTTATTCCATTTGTATATGTTTTCAATTTTAAATGTATACTTATTATTTATTGTATTTTGAAAGGTGATTATGTATTATATGAAGATTGATGAAGACATATGTCTAGCTGACAGTGCAACAATTCATATGATATTAAAAAATGAGAAATATTTTTCTACTATTATAAAATTGCAAGCAAATGTGAATATAATATCTGAGACAGTAGATTTGATTAAAGGTTCTGCAAGATCAATAATTATATTGTCGAATGGGACAAAGTTTATTATTGAAGATGCATTATTATCTTCTAAATCGAAAAGTAATTTGCTTAACTTCAATGATATACGTAAAAATAATTATAATATCGAAACAAGATGTGAAATCGATGTTGAATATCTTTATATTACATCTATTGTTAATGAGAAAAAATCCATAGTAGAAAAATTATCAGTTTTGTCTTCTAG
This sequence comes from Utricularia reniformis, assembly GCA_009725065.1. Taxonomy (NCBI): domain Eukaryota; kingdom Viridiplantae; phylum Streptophyta; class Magnoliopsida; order Lamiales; family Lentibulariaceae; genus Utricularia; species Utricularia reniformis. The sequence goes on from RWGZ01001491.1 coordinate 233,994, forward strand.
ATTATATTATTTTAAGTGATATAGAAATTAATATGAATCAGAAGTTCAATAGTATCAATGGTCATCCAGGATAAATTATGATAAAAAAATTATAAATAGTATGCATGGTCATACATTAAAGAATTAGAAAATTCTATTGCCAAAAAAACTTAATTATTCTTTTTGTTTTATTGGAAAACTTATAAGAAGACCATCACCAAATAAGTTTGACAAAGAATGTCCTAAATTTATGGAAAGAATTCAAGGTGATATGTGTGAACCTATAATACCATCAAACGGATCTTTTAAATATTATATGTTATTAATTGATGTATCTATCAGATTGTCTCATATATGTTTGTTATCATCTAAAAATATGACATTTGCAAAATTATTGGCTCAAATTATTCGATTATAAGTTCAATTTCCAGATTATATGATTAAAATGATACAGTTAGATAATGCTGCAGAATTTATTTCAAAATCATTTAATGAGTATTGTATGTCTATTGCAATACATGTTGAACATTCAATAGCATAAATATATACACATAATGGTTTAGCATAATCACTTATCAAAAGAATACAATTAATAGCTAGATCATTACTTATGAAATCAAATTTACTATCTTCTGCTATTAATTCGTTTAAGACCAACCAATTATTATGGTTACTCTCCCTTACAACTCGTTACTGGTAATCAACCAAATATATTACATATAAGAATATTTGGATGTAGAGTTTATGTTCCGATATATCCAACACAAAGAACAAAAATGGGTTCACATACAAAATTAGGAATATATGTTTGTTTCGAATCTCCATCAATTATTAAATATATTGAACCTATAACTAGAGATGTATTTACAGTAAGATTTGCTGATTGTAACTTTGATGAAACAATATTCCCAAAACTATGGGAGAAAAACAAATGTTGGAAAAACCTCAAATTATTTGGAATGTATATGAAATGCAATATTTCGATATTCGTGCAAAACAATGTGATAATAAAGTTCAAAAAATTATACATTTACAAAAAATTTCAAATCAATTACATTATGCATTTACAGACATGAAAAAGATTACAAAATTTCATATTCCAATAGTAAATGCTCCTGCACACATTGAGAATTCTTTAGATAATTCTACTTCAATTGTACGAAAAAGAGGTCAACCAATTGGTTCCAAAAACAAGAATTCAAATAAAGCGAGAAATAATAATATAGAAGTATTTGATGAAATTTCTTATCAAAATAATAAAGTTGAAGTAATAGAGAAAAATATCAATAACAATGATGATGTTATTGATAATGAAGAAATTTCAATTAACTATACAGTTGCTCACAAATTATGGAATCGAAGTCAGATTGAAATCGATAATGTATTTGTTTATACGATTGCAATAGATTTAATCAATGAAGATGATGATTATGAACCCAAATCTATCAAAGAATGTAGAAAACGAAAAGATTGATTAAAATGGAAAGTACAATTCAAAATGAGTTAAATTTCTTAGATAAACGTTAGGTTTTTGAAAGAATAGTACAAACACCATAATGAATACAATCGGTTTGATATAAATGAGTGTTTGTAAGAAAACGAAATGAGAAAAATGAAGTTGTGAGATATGATGCAAGACTTATTGCTCAAGGTTTTACTCATAGATATGGAACCGATTATGAATAAACATATTCATCACTAGTTGATGCAATGTATTGAAGCCCCAAAATATTTATTCGATAAAACTGAATAAAACATTGTATGGATTAAAGCAATAAGGAAGGATGTTGTATAACCGATTAAAAGAAAGTATCATGAAAGAATAATTTATGAATAATCCTATAAGTCCATGTATTTTTACAAAGAAAACAAAGTCCGGTTTTGTCATTGTTACGGTTTATGTTGATGATTTAAACATTATTGGACATCATGATGAAATTGAAAATACCGTTGCTTATTTGAAATGAAAGATCTTGGACAAACCAAATTTTGTTTAGGTTTACAAATTGAAGATTTATCCGAATGATTTTTCTTACATCAATCTAATTATACTGAGAAAATATTAAAACAATTTTATATAGATGATTCATATCCACTAAGTTCACCTATGTTTGTTCGATCATTAGATCAAAAGAAGGATTGGTTTCGTCCAAAAGAAGATACTAAAGAGATACTTGGTCCAGAAGTACTATATTTAAGTGCAATTGGCGCATTGATGTATCTTTATAATAATGCAAGACATGATATTGCATTTTCTGTAAATCTATTAGCAAGATTTAGTTAAGCGCCAACACAAAGACATTGGAAATATGTGAAACATATTTTTAGATATCTTCAGGGAACTTAAGACATGTGATTATTGTATTCTAAAAATATGAAACCAAAATCAATTAATTTAATTGGTTATGCAGATGGGAGATTTTTATATGATCTACATAATAGTAAATTACAAACTGTATATGTGTTTACATTAGGTGGAAATGCTATATTTTGAAAATTAATGAAACAAACTTTTACAGCAACATTATCAAATTATGCAAAGTTGTTATGGTCCCTTTTTAGGGGGTACCAACAATCGTCCGGTTCGTTTCGCAAACGAACTCGGTTATGATTTATTTTTGTTGTGGAAGACGATTAAAAACTAGAAATAAACAGTGGCAAGACGATGTATAGTGGAAACCCCAAGAATTGGGGTGAAAACCACTTGACTAAGAGTAGATTATACTCTTAGCCTGTTCACTAATCGAATAATTCATAATGAATACAACAGAGGCTTAATGAAAATGACAAGGGAAAGAAAGCAGTAAGAACTCCGGCAGGGTAACGGCCTGTTCTTACGCGTCCAAAAGGTCCTGCTATTTCCGTCGTCGCGCCTTGTATTTATAGAGTTTACGGCGTGTGTAGATTACGCTCTGTAACCGCATCTGACAGGTTTTTTAGAAGATGTTATCGCGGGATGTAAAACGAGGTTAGGACCGAGGCGTGGTCTGCGTGATCGGGCTCGAAGCGTGGTAAACGTGTGGAGGCCCGAAGCGTGGAAAACGTGTGCCTGTAACCATTCGGACCGAACCAAGAAGCCAGTTACCAGAAAGCGTTTTATTTCGCCTTAAGGTTATCTTCGGTCCTCTCGTTAAACATCGAACCGCTTTTCCTTAAGTGAAAAAATGGGCTGCGAGAATTCGTTTCCACCACTTGAATTAGCCCAGTAATTAATGGGTCTTGCTCATCCCAAGTTACTCGGTCCTAAAGTTCACATCACTAGACCCTTGGGCTTGATTGCCGTCGTGGAGGCGATACAAGGCCGATCACATGATGTTTCTATATTCATGAGAACATGGGACCGTACCTGTAGGTAGTGAGCGTCCAGGGGACCGATCTTTCCCTTAGTGTGTAGGAGTTAATTGTATTTAGAACTAAATAACGTATATTTAAGTTATAGTTTTATCTTTGTTTTTCTTTAAATATCAATATCCCGATCTGCGCCTCTTCATATTCGATAGTTCATGAGGCGTGATGAGTGCGCTTTGTACTGTCACTGTCTTGGGCAATATTACGACTCTTTGTGCCCTCAATCCATTCCAAGTTCAACCCCTTTCAATCCAGTTTCTCTAAGGTATACACTTATGGCTCCTCATAAAATGTGATACCCTTCCATGTCTGAGTTGGATATTGAGGAGTTTAGGTCTAGGTTTTTTATTCCGGCGCATTATTCTATCTGGAAGGGATGGGAAGATATTCTCTGTTTCCTTCTGGTGGAAATGAATGTGCCGGCATCGGCCATTCCGGTCAGTTACGCCTCTCTAAAGTGCGGGCTTCGTTTTCCGCTACATCCCTTTGTAGCGGCCGTGCTTAAGGAGATTCACTGCCCCACTTTTGCGTTGTTCCCGGGCATTTATGTGTATATAATAGCGTTCATTTTTTATTGTTACCAACAGAATCGAGCCTCGACCCTGGAACACTTCTTTAACCTGTTCTTGGTAGGATCCCGAAAGGGGAAGGGTCTGTTAGGTTGCCGCAAGTTGTATTATATAGCGGTGCGCACCAAAGAGTGCGCAATTGTAGATAAACATGAGTCTCTCCATGCGTGGGAGGTCTGCTATGTGTGGATAATAGTCCCCAAAGAGGATCTATTGAAAGTATGGCCGCGCCTAACCCACCAACGCATAGGTCAGTTGGACCGAAGTAGGTTCAACCCCTCCCGCACGGACACCGCAAATACGCTTGCGATGTTCCCCCTTCCCGAAGCACGCCTTAGGTGAATAGATCTGCTTCGGGAGAAAAGATTGATAGAGCCCTAGCCCCGAAGGGGGTGTTCTCTAGTTCAGATCCATCAGAAGGATCGGGTATGAAGTAATGTTTTTAGTTTATACATTCCTGATCCTTATGTATTTGTTTTGCAGATTCGACTGAGACAATGCCAAGCTCTCGCTTCAAACGCATGGCAGCTGCTTCGGTCCGTCCTTCTGAAGGACAACGTGAAGCATCGGGCAGCGCTGAGGGGAGCGAATCAGCAACGGGGGGTACGCTGGTCCCTTCGGGGTCCGGGAACCCCCCGATCCAAACAACCGACGCTGGCACGCTGACCCTTCGCTTCACAGGGCAGCCTTCAACTGGAGATGGGCCTGCGTTTCGGGTATTTGGAGTGGTAGAGGAGGTGATAAATGCTCGGATTCGTTCTTTGAGCTTATCCAGCCTCTATCAAATCGGAAATGCCTCCGTTATTAGTACTAAAACTATTGCTTTATTGCTGCAGGGAGCCGTTCCCGTGGAGAAGGTTCTCCCCGGTCCTCAGCTTAAGGTGAACGTCTCCATGCCGCCGGTCCCCTTAGGAAAAGGGAAAAGGGCGACCGAAGCGGAAGCCCCGCAGGAGCTGAAAAGGCTGAGAAGGGGGGACAGCGCTCCGGTCCCCACTAAGGGGATCGTTTTGAAGGAGCCTGGATCGGGCCCGAAGACTAACTCCGACTGGGGAGTTGCTCTGGGCCTGCTGGACAGGTTCAGTAAGGGGAGGAAACTAACCTCTTAGAGGAGTGCTTTCCTAAAGGACTTCCGCCTTTACAGAGAGCAGAACCCAGAGAACGTCCAGGCGGACGTGACTGGGGAAGAGATTATGGAAGGCTTCCTCGACCTCACCACTAAGGTAACTTTTACTTGACATGAAGGCCCGAACTTTTACTTAAGAGTATGTTATCTTATGCAGATGTTAAGGAAAGCTTTCACAACTGCTATCACCGTGAAGAAGAAACAGGGTGGTAGCGTTGTATCCCAACAAGTCCAAGATCAACTTGACCTTGCAAAAAGGCAAGTTGAGATCAAGCATGGTGAGTTGGTCATGGTACGGGAGGACCGTGACCGACTGGACAATGAGTTGCTAAGGGCCGGGACGGAGGTCTCACTCTTAGTTGATAAAGTCTCTGAGCTGGAGAAGACATGACAAACAGCTCAGGGGCATATTGCTGACCTGGAGGCCAAGCTGCGGGCCAAAGATGAAGAAATCAACGAAGTCCAAGGTCGGGCCCAGGAGAAGAGGAATAAGCTGAACGAGCTTCTCCTTCGGGCCCAAGAAGAGAAGACCGCCTTGGAAGAGGAGTTGACAAGGGCCCGCATTTCGACCGAAGGTTCGGTTCGGGAAGCGGTTCTGGGATTCGCTCGGTCCCCTTTGTTATTCGCTTTAGCGGATAACATACATGGGTATATACTGTCAAGTATTTGGATAACATGCGCCAGCAAGTTATTCAGCAGTTCGGTCTTTCCCCTTCGGACGAGCGATGGAAGATGATCGAGCCACTTGAAAAAGATGGCAAGTTTGAGGTTATTCCAACTTTGGAAGAACCTGTTCTGGAAGAAGACCCTTTCTTCTACCTCTTTGAAGAGATGGAGAGAGCGGTCAACCAAAAGGTGGCCGATCAGGAAGAAGAACTGAAGCAGCTCGCGGCCCGGACCGAACCGCAGGAGCCGGAGATTGAAGATAGAGAAGAGGGGCAGATTAGCTAGATTTCTTTTTGTACTTTGTATCTGCCTTACTTCTTATTTTCAATATAATTCTTTTCATTCAATTCATATCCTTTAATTGCCAGAACGAAGTAATGTAACGAACTTCTCAATAAACTAATAAGTTTTATGTTAACGAAGTTGTTTTAATCACCAAGTGTAAGATCGGGGACACTTACAGGGAATTAACCATCGGTCCCAGACATTATGCTTGGTTTATTCGTATCAATTCTGATTGGATCGGTCGTTTTACATTGTGTATGGGTCACTCTTATTTCGTCCTTCGAGTCAATACTTGATTGGATAGGTGTAGTCTGCGTTTAATATGAGTCTTAACGAGCTTCGGCCGAACCTTGGTTCTACTAAAGGCCCTTAGGTTTTGTTGGCCAAGCTTTGCTCATAATACGTCTTATATTAGGACCGATCTTATGTTTCGATATGCTGACTGCCATTCCTTTTATCGTAGCAGATGTCATAGGTACAAAGAGTCATTCCTAAAGACTGAATGCCGTTGAAGGGAGTGTTTTAGTTCGTAATGAGATCTGGGAGAATCACAACTCATCCATGGGGCTGGGCAAGTGCAGGAGCATCTGACTCGTCAGAGCGGTCACTACAACTTAGGAGCCTTGCAGACAAGAAGCTTCGGTCACCAGTCCAGATTCGTCCTAAGCCACCCAACTTCAAGATCGGTCCATCATTCCAATAGAAATAGTTTGTATTTGTACTTACTTGTTTTCTACTTACGTTTAAGAGAATGTATTTCATTGAGTCAAACACATTAATCGAAGATTCACAAGAAATATCGCCTTAAATTCATGATATTCCAAGTTTGGGAGACCTCTATACCATCCAATGTTTCAAATTTATACGCACCTGATTCCAATTTCTTTGATACTCGATACGGTCCCTCCCAATTTCTGTCCAGCTTTCCAACGTTCCTATGCACTTTAATGCTTTTGAGGACGAGATCGCCTTCAAAGAATTGTCTTGGGAGGACTCGCTTGTTGTGGGCCAGTTCCATAGTTCGCTGATAAGCATGCATCCGTGCATAAATTGCATCTCTCTTTTCTTCGATCATCTCGAGGTCCAATAATCTCCTTTCACCATTCATATGCTCATCGTATTGAGAGATCCGAGGTGATCGGATGGCAACCTCCACCGGGCTAACAGCTTCGGTCCCATACACCAATGAGAAATGTGATTCCTGGGTTGTTGAGCGAGGTGTAGTTCGGTATGCCCATAGGACCTCATAGATGTGTTCGGGCCATTTACCTCCAAAATCTTCTAACTTGGTTTTCAATTCCTTTAGGATAACATTGTTAGATACCTCCGTAAGTCCGTTAGTTTGGGGATGGGCCACCGATGAAAAATGCTGGATGATGCCCAACTTGGTGCATAAATCCCGTATGCTCTTTCCGCGGAACTGAGTCTCATTATCAGATACGAGCGCCCGGGGAATCCCGAAGCGGCTCACAATATTTCGCCATATAAAGTGCTTGATCACTTTCTCTGAGATGATGGCTACTGCTTCTGCTTCAATCCATTTCGAGTAATATTCCACCGCTACAATACAGAATTTTTTTTGCCCTATTGACCGAGGAAACGGTCCGAGGATGTCGATCTCCCATCTGTCAAACGGACAAGGCAATGGGGTGATCGATAAGGGAGCCCCAGGCAATTGCGGGAGTGGAGCATGGTATTGGCATATGGCACAACGTTTAGTATATTGTTTGGCATCAGCAAGCAGTGTTGGCCAAAAATATCCCGCTCTGATGACGCGGTGGTATAAAGATCGAGCCCCTGAATGAATGCCGTATATCCCTTCATGAACATAAATCATGATAGCTTCAGCCTCAATAGGAGATAAACAGCGCAAAAGCGGGCCTTCAAAACTCTTTTTAAACAGGCGTCCATTGACTAAGGTAAATCTCTTAGCCCGGACATCTATTTTCCTGGCTTCAGACTTATCTTCAGGGAGATAGCCGTTTGAGAGGTATTTTATAAAGGAGTCCATCCAATTGGGTTCTCATGGAGATTCAGTAGCATCAATATTCAAGCTCTGGAGTTCATGACATAGAGCCCCGATCTCTTCAATAGACTGTTCGGTCACTGGAATCTCAACCCAAGGTCGGTCCTGAATATGGACCGAAATAGTGATTGACTCTATGTCAGGTATGCCCAAGGCCAATCTGGCAATTGCGTCGGCAACCTTGTTTTGCTCCCGTGGCACATGGTCAAGAGAGAATTCACTGAACTTTTTGGATAGTTCCAGGACTTTGGCGCAATATAACTTCATCATCGGATCATGAGTTTCAAATATCCCTGCGAACTGTTCCACTACTAACTTCGAGTCTGAGAACATTCGTACTCTGCTAACTCCCATTTTTCGAGCCAAGGTCATTCCTGATAATACTGTCTCATATTCTACCACATTATTTGTTCCAGCAAAAGAAAATTTGACTGCGGAATGAATAAGATCACCTTGCACCGTTGTCAAGGTAATTCCTGCTCCTCTTCCCCTGAAGGTTGACCCATCTACATGGATCGTCCATCGATCATCTTCTTGGTTAAGATAAATGGCCGATCGGGTCATTTCAACCACGAAATCGGCTAGAACCTGAGCTTTGATCGCCCTTCGGGGCAGGAATTCCAGATACATAGCACTGAGTTTGATAGCTCATTTTGCCAATCTCTCATTCAAATCCTTCTGTTTAAGGAGCACGTTCAGAGGTTGATCCGTATAAACATAGACTGTTCGTCCTTCAAAATAATGTTTCAGCTTGGACACAGCTTTTTTCAAAGCTAGCATGAATTTCTCCAAGGTGGAATACATGGTTTCAACATATACCAGCGAATGTCTGACATAATAAACCGTTCTATGAATGTCATCTCGTATGGTTACCAGAGCTGCGCTGACGGCAACTTCTGATACCGCAAGATATAACCCCAACGATTCATCACAGGTTGGACTTACCATCACCGGGGGAGTGCTTAAATAAGTCTTTAGCTCGAAGAAGGCCCGATCGCATTCTTCGGTCCAATCTAGATGGTTTGCTTTTCTTAGCACTCTAAAAAAAGGTAAGGTCCGGTCTGTGGATTTCGAAATAAACCTGCTCAGTGCGGCTAGTCGGCCAGTAAGCCTTTGAAACTCTCTTTTGTTTCTCGGAGGTTTCATATCAATGATAGTTTGTACCTTTTCATTGTTAACTTCTATGCCATTCTCTGAAACATAATATCCTAAAAATTTTCCACTTCGGATCCCGAAGCAGCATTTGTTTGGATTTAGTTTGAGCTTATATTTTCGGCATACTTCGAAACAATGAGACAAATAAGAAAGGTGGTCTTCATCATTCATAGATTTAACAATCATATCATCAACATACACTTCCATCATATGGCCGATCAACTCTCTAAAGATTTTGTTGACCAGTCTGTGGTATGTTCCTCCAACATTTTTGAGACCGAATGGCATAACCACATAACAATAAACTCCATATTCAGTCATGAACGATGATTTCTTCTGATCTTCCTCAGCCAAGAAGATCTGGTGATATCCAGAATAAGCATCCATGGTACTAATCATGGTGCTACCAGCAACAGCGTCCACCAGTCGGTCGATATGCGGTAAGGGGAAAGGGTCTGACTCACATCTTTTGTTAACATCGGTAAAGTCGATGCACATTCGCCATTTCCCATCCTGTTTGGAAACCACCACTGGGTTTGCAACCCATTCAGTATAGTGGATTTCTCTGATAAATCCCGACCGTAGCAGCTTATTCACTTCAGCCCGGATAATCTCGATCTTCTCAGGAGAATAGCATCTCCTTTTCTGCCTAATTGGCTTCGTTCCTAGCTCAGTGTTGATCCGATGTTCACTATCGGATCGGTCAATCCCCGGAACATCGTCCGGGGTCTATGAGAATATATCCGCGTGGCTTCTCAGCAGGTGGATCAGCTCTTTTTCAAAGTCAGGGGCTAGATGTGCCCCGATGCGAGTTGTCTTGGTTGAATCATCCTAAACCAGGTTGATCAATTTGAACCCTACGGGTTCCATTGCTTGCCTCGGGTGCGGCAACTCTTCCAGCAGATCCACCCGGGCCCTTTTAACCGGTGCCAAAGTTCGGCACGAGCTCATGTAGCATTGTCTAGCTACTTTCTGATCCCCCTTAACAGAAATAACTCCATGAATGGAGGGGAATTTGAGCATCATGTGATATGTAGAAGGGACCGCCTCAAACTTACTAAGGCCGGTCCATCTGATAATAGCGTTGTAAGCCAAGTCGACTTCAACGATAATGAATTCCAGGTCTTCCGACCGGTCCTTGGATGGCTCTCCAAGGGTAACTGGGAATAACATCTTCCCGCATGGAATAACGCTCCTTTGGTCGAACGACCAAAGAGTTATGTTAGCGATCGGGAGATCGTGAGCAGCAACTCCCAACATTTCGGCAACTTCGCGCTTCATTAGATTGCACGAAGCCCCAGTATCCACTAAGATTCTGTGGACACGACGATTCCCGATGACCCCAGTGATGGTCAGGGGGTCGTCGCATGGATCGGTGATCCCTTCCCGATCAGCCAGGGTGAAAGTAATGCCATCTCTGAAGAAGGAGAACCGTTCCATTGGATCATATTTCACCAGTGCCACAGCCTCGGAGCTCTCAGGGCTCTACCGCCACGGCCCCGCCATCTTCTTCTTCGGCCCTGACCACGATTCTCACGATCGTGTTGGCCTCTTTCTTGTTCCGGCGGAGGAGACCGTCGGTCCTCCGTCCGATCATTATAGTTTCGGGGTTGTCCCCGATTATCTCTTCCCCGCGGCCTGTGACAATCGTCACCTTGGTGGCCCCTTCGGGGGGATTCTGCTCGCTTGCCCTTCTGACCATTCCGGTCGGGCTTTTCTTTATTCATTGCCGCTACTGTCTCTTTCAACAGCGGGCACTTCAGGGTCGCGTAATCGCGATTATGATGGAGCTCGCAATACACCCGATTGTCCTCCTGCTTCGGGGGGACGTCTTTTTCGCTTACAGCCGCTACTTCTCGCGACTGCTTCTTAGGGTAGGAAACCCTATGATCACCTGCGGGCTCAGAACTCCCGCAAGTTTTCCAATAACCTAGCTCCATCGCTTCATCCACCTTAATATACTTGTTGATTTTCTGAAGAAGTTTTCCCAAGGTGGATGGTGGGCTCTTTACCAAGCTGGCCGAAAGGCCGCACGGTCCTAGGACCTACTATAGAATATCAATTTTATCCCGGAGCTCGAGCTTGATACCCCGGGCGGTCCTGTTGAATTTCTCTATGAAGGATCGAAGACTCATCTTTGCCGGGATATATTTCAGCTGATATAATTCATGTCTGCTTCGGGGCGGTCCTACATTTGGAGCAAATTGCTCAGAGAAGGCCAAAATAAATCCGCCATACGACTGTATCGATCGGGCCGGCAAATTTTTGAACCACATTCGGGCGTCGCCTTGTAATCCTGCCGCGAAGATGCATCACTTTAGTGAATCCGATGCCCGAACCGTTCCCATGCGTAGTTCAAAATCAGCGACGTGATCGATTGGATCACCATCGCCACGAAATGTCGGCAACCCCTCGGGGTTGCGATAATGCCGATCTGGGACTGCTGCCCATATCTCTTCAGAAAAGGGGAGCATCAAATCTCCCAAGGCGGCTGATACGCCTTCAGATTGATGGAAAGATGCTTGGACCGCATGCAAATTATGCCACCAGTCATCATCCTTACTTCTCCTGATTGGGGCCTCCATGGCCCTATTGAATAAGCCAGGATTGCGTCTCATATTAGGTTCGCAATCCTTCAACGCGTGCATGCTCTCCAACTCCCTGATGAGCTCATCAATTCGTCGCTGCATCTGCTCCTGATCATTTCCAGGAGCGAGAGTTAAAGCTCTGGCCGGAGGGGGAGGAGTAGATCGATATCTAGGCCTCCTCGTTGTTACGCCACGCCTGATGATTTCTTCTTCATCAGTACTATGCTCGTCAGGATCACTCTCGTATCCTCTGCTTTTGGGAACAGGGCTTGAAACAGCCGGTTGTTCTGTTCCACTTCTCTCCGATGTAATTTCCAGTACCACCTTCCTGACGACAGCTTCCAGATCCTGTAAAGTGAATGTTGGTGCTGGGAGACTATCGGGAAGCATGTCACTATCATTGGTCAAAGTTCCAGTCGCCATGCCTTTGATTATCCTATCCCTAGTAGAAAACTCAAATGGGATTAGAGAATCGTCCCCACGGACGGCGCCAAACTGTTATGGTCCCTTTTTAGGGGGTACCAATAGTCGTCCGGTTCGTTTAGCAAACGAACTTGGTTCTGATTTATTTTTGTTGTGGAAGACGATTAAAAACTAGAAATAAACAGTGGCAAGGCGATGTATAGTGGAAACCCCAGGAATTGGGGTGAAAACCACTTGACTAAGAGTAGATTATACTCTTAGTCTGTTCACTAATCGAATAATTCATAATGAATACAACAGATGCTTAATGAAAATGACAAGGGAAAGAAAGCAGTAAGATCTCCGGCAGGGTAACGGCATGTTCTTACGCGTCCAAAAGGTTCTGCTATTTCCGTCGTAGCGCCTTGTATTTATAGAGTTTACGGCGTGTGTAGATCACGCTCTGTAACCGCCTCTGACAGGTTTGTTAGAAGTTGTTATCGCGGGATGTAAAACGAGGTTAGGACCGAGGCGTGGTCTGCGTGATCGGGTCCGAAGCGTGGTAAACGTGTGGAGGCCCGAAACGTGAAAAATGTGAGCATGTAACCGTTCGGACCGAAGCAAGGAGCCAGTTACCAGAAAGCGCTTTATTTCGCCTTAAGGTTATCTTCGGTCCTCTCGTTGAACATCGGGTCGCTTTTCCTTAAGTGTGCAAATGGGCTGCGAGAATTCGTTTCCACCATTTGAATTAGTCCAGTAATTAATGGGTTTTGCCCATCTCAAGGTACCCGATCCTAAAGTTCACATCAAAAATTAATTGTCATTTATAAACTTAGTCATAAATGTGTATGGTTAATATCTATGATTCACCACATTCTAACCATTTGTGGTTTGTTATCTGGGAAAATGAAACCAACAATTTTATTTGAGGATAATGCAATATGTATTGCTCAATTGAAGAAATAATATATAAAATGAGATAAAACAAAACATATTTTTCCAAAATTCTTCTTCATACATGATCTCACAAAACAAAAGAATATTGAAGTACAAAAGATACAGTCCTACAACAATCTAGCATATCCATTCACTAAATCTCTTCCTATTTGAGAAATTTGAGAAATTTGTCCATCAAATTAGAATGCAAAGATTTCATGATTTTAAATAATCATCAATACAATAGTTTTTCAAAATTACATTATTACATATCAAAATAATAATACATTTTATCACATTCCACACCTGTAATCACATCTCGAAAACCCAGAATGATAAACAAAATAATCAATAATAATTCTAAGAGTAAGAACATCTGATCGATAAAGTTTTCAAGATTGGCTATTGCTTGCGAATACATCTTATCTAAAATCAAATTTTTCTTTTCAAAGCACTCATACTTAGAAAATAGTAGAATCAAGATAATAAAATCCAGTAAACTTACGAATTGGTCTTCAACTTATTAATACGATAAAATTGGTGTACGTCCAAGGGGGAGTGTTGTGAATTATACCAAATTATAAATGTATCACCAATATCAAAATATACAAATATTATATATTATATATAGATAAACATGTAATTAATACTGAAATAATGTTAGTAGATAAAATAGTGTTTTGCATAGTAATACATCATTTTCATGAATTATTAAATAATAAAATATTAATATTTCTTTCACGTACAAATCTCAAATGAATAAGGAAATTTATAGAATTTATAAACTTTCCCCTGAGCTTTTAGTAAATTTATAACGATGACAATCATAATATATGATTCTCAATTTTATTTTTGAATTAATTTTCCGTGCACAAACATTTATCCCAATTCTTGTGTCCCCTTAGCATATTTGCAAATAGTTTATTCGAATTAGTATTAGTTGGAATAAAATATAAACGATAAGAATTTTTAACAAATTAAAATACGAGCTATGTTAATATGTTCAAATATAAGCACGATTCCAAGTTTAAGGTTTTCCACATCAAACATTTTTAAATGTCCGAACACTTTCGTCGATGAGATAGGGATGATAATGGACTCTATATTGATTTGCATGAGTGATCAAAGGATAAAAATGGACTTATGAATAATGTTAAATAATAAAATAAATCATGAGTATTAGAAAATAAATACATGAATATTGTAATTAAACTATATTATTATTTAATGTTTTTGTTTGTAGCTAGAAATATCTATATTTATTTCAATATGAAGAATAATGATTTTCTTTCAATCTCTTTTGGTTTCTTTCATACCATCCATGTAAAATTGTTTTTCACGATTTGTGTTGTTTTCTCTTTATTCCTTCTACGATAAAATCACTCTCGGATCATTTTGTTATGTCTCATTAATACTAGAATTTGTTTTCCTATCCGAGATCTTGATGCGCATATAAACTAAATGACTCAAACATCTCAACAATTCAAAAAGTGTATGAGAATACTGGAAAACTATTGATTCAAATTGAAAACAATGATCTGATTTTGTTCAAACTAGTTTCGATGCAATAAAAATGTGCAATATTTGACTGATGATGTACCAATGGAAACCGACAAATTGAAGAAATTAACCACCGAATATAACATCATCCATATTATTTGGTGGAATACAATGGAACCCTAAATTCAATCAATTATACATATTGGGGAAAGACAAGCATGACTCATACATATGTGATCTCTAGCCTATATGTACAATGTGAATAAAGATATTTATGGTCTTACATAATATTCTTCTTCTTTTAAGACATTATCAGATAAAATGAGAGAATTATTTCACTATTGTTCGGGTCGTGCCACTTTCATTCAACCTGTACATAAAGTGATTGAACAATTTTGTTGAATTATTTCACTATTAAGCAACTTTGAAATCAATTAGATAATCTCACATTTCGTAGAGATATGTCATCGAAATATTTCATAGCACAACCAATCCCCCTTGGTCAATTTGTTGTACCATTATTATTCACTACATATCATTTCCTTTGTAGTATATTTCCATTTGAGGCTAATGTTCCATCCACGTCAGATAAAATACTCGACTCTTGTTGTAAATAACTATAAAGTAAAACCATATGTGAAAGAGTGAAAATGACATGTGTGATCTTCAAGTTACTTTAACAAGAATGTATAATTTCGCTATTGTAAGGAATATGATTGGGATTGTCCAAAGCACCCTAAAGGACCAGGTTCACCGATGTAAGAACCTAAAAATTTCTAAGTACAAAGAGATCGAAGGTAATACGAGATGTCGGGTCAAGAAGGGCTAACAAGATGGAAAGGTGGGTAGAAATGAAAAAAAGTATATGAAGAAGGACTAAGTAGCAATTAGGTATAAGTACCTCTATAAATATGAGTGGGAGGTGGATTAAGTTACTAAATCACTGGTTATATTATCCTAAGAAATTTATTATTTGATAATGCACATATTCCTATAAAGTTGATCCCGAATTAAGAAATGAAGTAAATCAAGATATATAGATGACAGATTTGATTTGTAACTTTTCGGAATATTTGAACCAAATTACTGATTTGGTAGACATTTATGCTTAATTAGTATGACCAATAGATCATTGTTTACTATTTGAGTTTCTTTACAAAAATGGACCAAATTGGGTTGGTCTATTTACAACCCAATTTACAAAGCTGTGGTCATTTACAAAGCTGTGGCTTAAAATTGGGTTGGACTCAATTTTTTTGGAATAGGAAATATGACGTCTATGACCAACGGAAGATGATCATTTTTCTTTCCAGCTTATAGTTCTTGTTCATTGGTTGCAAAACAACTTGATTTTTATAGTAGATTAAAGGTTACGGTCAAGTTGTTTTTATCATTTCTTTTACATAAAGTTTTTCTAACTAAAAATTAGATATTTTTATTTTTTGTTTTCGTATTATTTTTTCGAGAACTTTCATTCGACCCGTACTCATACAAGGGGATCTATATTTTGTTGTTGCCGATTTTTTACGGGCAACAACAACAAGGGGATCTATATTTTTGTTTTCGTATTATTTTGTTGTTGCCGATTTTTTACGGGCAAAATCGTGGGAACGAGCAAAACCACAAGGCGGTAAGCGTAATCCTGCATATTTGGCACAAACACTCGACTAGACTGTAGATCCACTTCTTGATATTTCTTTCAATATCAAGAAGAAAGATTTAGGATTTATTTTCATTCTCTTTTTGTTTCTTTTAATAATAAGGGGTGATGGAGCATATGAATATCAATAAACATATCAATGTTTTCATACCGATCCGGATCGGTATGAATGGTACGATCGATATACCGGACGATGTACCGGGCAGTATCAAATATTATTTTTTTTAAAAAAATAATATTTAATTAGTTTTTAGGATCGGATACGAATAAAACCAAAAACCAACGCTTATATACCTGGTACCGGCGGTACGAAAAATGTGGGATACGGAACGCTTGGATGAAGCGTTATAAATATGTAGACATAACACATGTGAGAAGAATAAGATGTAGATTGGATTATAGAATAATATACATTTTATATCTAATTCTTAGAGAACCAGAGAGGAAACATAAGAACGTTAAAACAATTATTTTTCCATGAAAACAAAATGAATAATAATGTCTAGTACAAAGTGCAACTATTTATATCACTCAACTGGAAAATGAGTAAACAACTAGAGAAATGCGAGTTCAAATACCTTCTTCAAATTAGATAAAGCAAAACATACAAGTTAAGTATATACACTCACATCTTTTAACCTTCAACGCCCTTCGGGTTACAATATTGTTTTTCCTTTTGCTTTTTACCTTTTTCCATGTAAGCTGCTCCAACAGCTTATCTGTTTACACCATAGCCAGAAAATAACAAATTTTCATCTCAAGGCATTGTTTTCCAGTCAAAATGCAGGTTATTGAAACCATTCATTGCTCCAAGACCACTCAGCATTTGCACCTGATTGTTCATATCTTGCTGCTGTTGATTCATGCTCTGATCTCTTGTTATCGTCATGTTCCTCGATATCGAACTATTCCCCATAGCAGCTCTCATGCCCGAATGACCAATATTATCATTTCCCAAATTCCCACAGCCTGCGTTCAATGCCAAAATCCCATTCTTTGAATCTCCACCCATCATTCCACTTCCACTAAGCTGAGAAGACATCATGTCATGTATTATTTTCTGAACTGAACTTTGTGTATCATTTGCATCTGCATCACCAGAATGCTGCATAGAGGAGATATTTGGGGAGTGATTTGAGTTCAAATTGACTGATCCTCCTGTAAAGCTAATATTAGGAGTTGGCTGAGCATTATTAGGGGGTTGGGTGGTGGAAGAACCTGGGGATGAGATCTGAACACCAGGGACTGGATTTTGGTGTCGAGAATTCATCGAGTTCTGATGAATACTGTTAGACGATGTTGATCCCGGGTTTACATTTTTATTGACACTCTGCATGCCTGCAGCTAGGACACGATTATCGTTACTCGAGTTCTGAACCCCTGTTTGCTGTTGCTGACCCTCTTGCAATTGAAGTTGAACTTGAAACGCAGATGCAGATGCAGAATTCATCCTCCGTGGAAACTTGGCCAAGCTCTCTGTTCAAAGGAATTAACAATAACTTAGGATAACTAAAATCATGCCTTATTACAACAATATTACGATTAAAGAATTCTTAGAAACGATGCAGGACAATAAAAATCGTAAATTCACAATATCGTAAATGACATCGCACTAAGCTCAGTAACAGAATTTCAAGCAAGTTAAATCTAATGTGTTAACTTTCAAACCAATTTTACTTATGGTATAAAACCACCCACAGTTTTGTTCTAAATTTAGGAACTGGCACTAATTGGACAAGTCACGCAAAATGCCCCATATAAAAGAAGGTTTTTTTGTTTAACTAACAACACCTATTGAAATTAAATAAACAAACTAAGCAGATGCCATTAGAGAAAAAGTGAGCAAGCTTAACTCACCTACAGGACCAATATCAGTTTCCCGACTATAATCAATGAGGTCTTTCATGCTATTCACAACTTCCGATATCTGCAGACTCAACAGTAAACACACAATGTTACCCATCAATCAGAAATAAATGGTATTAAGTGAATTATGAAAAATGCCATTAACTAGAAATGAAGTGATATGTCAGAAACATACAAGAATCATGGTCAATGATATCAATGAAAACGGTGAGCATAAGGTCGATGAATAAAATTCAAGAGTATTTTATAATATTTTGCATACACATAGGCACATGTTTTTTCTTAGAAAACTCAACGCGATGAAAATATAGCACGTTTGAATGCATAAACCGAAAAATAGCTAAAATGGATATGCATTAAGTAGAATAGACTACCTGTAAACATCTGATATATCTCTTTGTATATCCCAAGTCGTTTACCAATGGAACTTCCAACGCTTTGGTCAGCTGATTAGCTGAGGCGACAAACCTGAAAAAATTCATCTCATTTACATGGTTCATCGTACAAGGGGCTCCAATGCATTCCAAAAATAGAGATATCCTTATAGTTTCGCTAAATACTCCACAACAGTGGTTATAAGCATGTCCATTGGATACCGAAAGCAATTAACTGATACTTACATATTGCAGTTGTTTTGTTGATCAGTAACGGAGGGGCCAGTTGATGAATTCTGTGTTGCAGCTTGGTACTTCTGGGCTGCATCCCGAAGTTGCCTTGCCTGCAGTTATAAATGATGCCAATTGAGGCGACACCGATGGGAGATCATATTAATCATGTTTTAGACAATCTAGGAAATACTAGGCAACATGAATCCTGAAAAAAATGAAAATACAGGAAAAATGGAACCAAATAATTCAGTTTTTATTAATAACCTGAGGAATCAGCAATCTTCTAGGAATAAGCTCATCATGACGCCAGGCACAGAATTCCCACGAACATATCTACCAGATCATTTATATAGAGAACGATGAGTAGAGCATATGTGTGCAAATTAAAATGCCATAAATCAACAAAGTAAAACCATAAAGCAACCTTCAGATCTGGGGAGAACACAATTCGAAGTTGACCATCACGAACAACACGAAGCTGTTCAAAAACACTCTCCTGTATGGCTTTAGCGTAATCAAGAACAATTTGCCCGGAGGAATTCTGATACTCTCGCGGCATATCAACATATAGTAATTCTTCAATAGTCCCACTTTCGTATTTTATTTTGAAGAGTCTGGGTAGAACCTCAACAGTGGCCTCTAGAAAAACAAGGGGCTCTAGTTAGAAGGTAGCCTAACTCAATTAATAAGTGTGAAGTA
The DNA here is from genome assembly GCA_009725065.1 of Utricularia reniformis. Taxonomy (NCBI): domain Eukaryota; kingdom Viridiplantae; phylum Streptophyta; class Magnoliopsida; order Lamiales; family Lentibulariaceae; genus Utricularia; species Utricularia reniformis. Next base: position 253,404 of record RWGZ01001491.1, read on the forward strand.
AATAAAATTAAAAACAGGTTCTAGTTAGATGATAGCGCAAGGCCACAAGGTGAAAATGACAACCATGAAGAAAACAGAGCACCACCTGAAATTCAACAAGAGATGGAAAACATAAAAATGAAGAAGAATAAGAATAAGAAAGCAACACACCAAATCCACGACCAGGCTTGCGATTGCAGATCTCACAATGCCAAACATCCTGCATATATGAAATCAGAATACAGCAAAGATCAAGATACAAAACTAAGACACTATTCAAGTAAAATCTCAAGTGCTGGTTTTACCAAAAACAAAATTCACATTTAAGACCAATAATGGTCAAGCACAGATAAAGCAATAAAATTGACTGAACTACCAATGTAATACCCTAGTATTATTGAAATTGAAAGACCACAAACAGACCTGAGGGAAAACACCATTGGTTTGGCGACCACTTCCATACATTGAGACACACCATTTCTTCTTGGCATTGGGTGCAAAATATTCAGCAACAAATTTCCTCCAGAACTCAATGTTATTGTCCTAAATAAGATCATAAAGTTCAAATCACTGGAAATTAATAGTGTTTAGAGAGAACGAAAACACCAAATGCACGCAATTTAAAAAGAATAAAAAAATAATAACAGTATCCTACTTCAGGTCTGTGTTGTTGTTGATACATGTAATGAGTCAGCCTTCGAGCACACATTCCAGGCTCATAGACTGGTTTAACTGGTGGTCTCATTGGCAAGCTCTGTGACTGAAACTGTTGCTGTAGAGGGGATCTTTGATGAGGCATGGCTTTCAGAAACTGTTGTTGCTGTTGTTGGATTTGCAAAAGCCTTTGTTGATGGAACATCTGGGCAGCCGCTGCAGCCTGAGGTGACTGTCGAGACAAGAGAATCTGCTGTTGCTGCTGCAGTTGCTGTTGTTGCTGCTGCTGCTGTTGTAAAAAAACAGATTGATCTGAATGCTGCGGTTCTACTTTCACAGGACCTGCATTCCTCATGTTTTGCATTTGCTGTGATTCCAATTTTACAGGGGGAGCATTCCTCAGCGCCTGTAGTTGCTGTTGTGAATGCTCATTGGGAGTGCGCGGCTCCTGCTTCACAGAACCCAAACCCCCCAAAACAGGTCTCAATGATTGAAACTGATGCTGCTGTTGTTGTGAACCATTTGGGATAGAAAAAGGGTGCATTTGCTGTTGATTATGCTGAAAATTATGCTGATCAAGCTGCTGAACTTGTTGCTCTGTCAACATCTGGCTTCCAGAGGGATTTAAGTGTTGCTGTTGTCCAGGGACTTGACCAGATGAATTTGCAGTGGTAGCGACTGGCGAGGAGACATAAGAAGAGGAAGGAGTATTAAATACCATCCCATTTCCAACACTAGAAAGTGGATTCAATTCTGCCCCAACATCAAAAAGACCACGCCCATTGCTAGAGAGACCAGAACCCGAACCCGAACCCCCATTTACATAAGCCTGGTGAAGCAAAGATGATACACTTGAGCCATTTCCAAGCATATTCATACTATTGAACTGACTGTGTGGTGACACCATCATAGAAAAAGAGTTCTGTGAAGGCATTCCACCACCCTGTCCACCCAACAACCCAGAATTTGATCTTAAAAGAGAAGGGGGAACTGATTGAGCTCCACCAAGCGGAGCAGACGGCCCTTGTGGGACCATATCAGCTCGAACTCTATCTAGTTTTCAGATGCACTCAGAAAACTCGACCCGTGTTACACTTTCAGAACAGCTGCAACTAAGAGGCCAACTCCCACAATAAGTGATCAAAATTCTTGATGTAGATTAAAACAAATGAACAATGTTCAAAGGCAAGGGTCAGTGAGCACGCCTAGCATTATTCAGGTTCAAATATATCGTATATGAAGTAAAAAAGGCTAGCTCCAGTAGCAAACAACATATGTTTTGCCCTTTGTTACTCAAGCAGTAATCTTTCACCAGCACTTTATAAATCCCTACACAGTACAGTCATTTGAAGTAAATCACTATTCCAACACAACAATAAATTAAAGCCAAAGTTGCATTAGACAAAACAACGTAGCAAGACCACCAATCCCCAAAACTATTAACTAAAACAAAAAACAGAAAAGCATGCTGTCCTCAATCTGAGAACCAGACCAAACCCAGAAAACCTAAAGCTATTAACGAAAACAAAACTGCAAAACATTCAAAAATCTCAGTCAAATCCGAAACCGTGACACCAAATCCACCCACAAAAAAGTTAAGACGAACAATACTAGTATTCTTCAAAATTCATACAACAAAAATCCACCCCTTCTGAACTTAAACAAAAGAAATGAAGCACTAACCACGGGAGTGGAACATAACAAGCTCGAACTCGCTTGAACCAAGTTGCAACCCTACAACACAATAAGCTATCAAGTTAAATGCTGCGACCTTGTTCACTGCTCATTGTTCCCAAGATTGAATACGAAGAAATTTAATCTCTTCCCATACAACCCACAAAACGAGAGACGTAGATGACTTTATTGTATCTATAGATGGATTCAGAAATCTTGCAGCAAAGAGCTAAGAAAGAATGAACCCAATGTTTTAGAGAGAGAAACAAGTGTGATTTATTGTGGACGCCAAAACTCCATTAAATCGGATTCAACTTTTGCTCTGTTTATCGCTCTCTCTTTCCATAAGTCAAATTCCTTTCTCCCTTGGCCTTCTCTCATCTAATTATACCATCACCGGTATATGAATGTCATGTATCTACATGCTAATTCACAAATGCAAAAAGCCAAGAGGAATAGGTTAATTTGTTATGTAACATTTATTATACATTTCAACAAATATATGAATATAATGTATGCCTAATTTACAAATTTCATAACTTTAAAATAGTATAAAAATTGTGTCTCCAAAATTTATAAATTGTATATAAAAACTCAAAAGTTGATATAGCGTGTATTGTATTGTTAAGCGCAATTTTTAAAAATTGTAAACATCATCTCATTGAAGTTTAAGAATTAACCCGTCTTGTACGAAAACTATTTATATTTAATTATAACCGTCGTTAGTGTTTTAAATGTGTTCATAGTTTGTATTTCAACTATTAACATTAAAAAGATAGGCTATGTATCCAAACTTTGATAAATTTAAAAATAACACATGAATTATCAAAACTAATAATAAAAATGTAAGAAACTAATACTTTTCATTCAATAGTTATTTTTAAACGATTTTGAAACTTCTTAAGCTAAATACAATATTTCTAAACTTTAGGAATATCGTATTTATATTATTTTAAAATTGGAGATCATCGTTTTAATTTACTCTTAAAAATAAGGAATCTTGTAAATTATCAACTTGGAAATAGCATATATGGCATATACTATCATCATCATTTCAAAACGAGGGGAAGAGACACGTAGAAAGAGCGACGTGTGACGGCTATTTAACAGAAAATCAAGAAACCGTTAAAAGACAAAAGGAGGGGCTAGTTAAATTTAGTCAGTTTCTGTCATTTAAACATTTTGAGTTATTTATTTTAATTATATATAACGTAATTGAAAACCCTAAAAAACGAGGAGATAACGGCCGTGAAAAGAAAAGCCATTTCATAGGTGCTTACAGTTGATGGGTTTCACCTTCTCTCTCCAATAAAAAATCTATTTGAGGTCCGCTCCTCTGTTCTTTGGTGCACTGTGATACCGTGTTGATGCTCATTGAGTGGCTCCTAAGATCCAAGTTTTTTAAATTGTTTTCTAAAAATGAGAAAAAAAGTTCTTTAAATTTAGAAATAATTTATTAATCTTAAACATAATATATATCTAATTATTTGACACAGTGACGATTGACGAAATGTCGAAAACTGAACGGAGGTTTTCGATCTGCAACACTAACCGTCCATGGAGATGATACACCGGAGGCTTTCTCCGGTGAGCATATAATCGAAAGCATTGTTGATCTCCGAGAACGGAATTCTGTGAGTGATGAACTTCTCCAACTCAAGTTTCTTGTTCATATACATTTCAACCACAGACGGTATATCACTTCGTGGCTTGTAGTTACCAAAGAAGGTTCCTTTCAAAGTTCTCTCGTTCAGTAAGTTGAGTGGATGAGTTTTAAACGCGTCGTCTTTGTTTGGTACTCCGACCAGTACGGCGACGCCCCATCCCTGTAATCATTACGTTGAGTTGTGTGAATTTTACTTGTTTTGAATTTAATCAGCAACTTACGTCATGGACGCATTCAAAAGCAGATATCATCGCGTTGACGTTTCCTGTACATTCGATGCTGCGATCTACTCCTCCATCTGTCATCTCTTTCAAGACCTGGTTCATATTTTTGGGAGGATCGAGAAAAGAAAGACTTGTTAGTGTTCGACGAAATGCCTTAAAGAATGCAGGGCTGGTGTTCGATGAAATGCTCCATACCTGTTGAACAGGTTTGTCATAATCCTTTGGGTTTACAAATTCGGTTACTCCAAATTTCTTTGCTGCAGGCAATGAACAACAGCGTTGATTGAAATGAGAGAATGTTGAAAATGGAAGGTGAAGTGAGTTTTTTTCAGAGCCAACCTTGATTGAATCTGTTTACATTCAAGTCTATACCAATGATTCTTGAAGCTCCAGAGAGACGAGCACCTTCAGCAGCCTACAAAACAGTTGATTTCTCATTGCATTACTCCTAGAAGATGAAACACAAGTTGAGTTTTTCACCCACAGCAAGGCCAACTGCTCCCAGCCCGAAAACAGCCACAGTAGAACCTGCAGTTGGTTTCGCAACATTGAGTGCTGCACCAAGCCCTACAACCCCAACAACACACATAAGTTAGGGAAGAAGGGCTAATGAAATTCAGGTTAGATATTGGAATTATACAGTTTGCCCGAAATTACGACCGGATAGCGTGAATCAAATCTTTTATATATGTGGGTTCCTTCCCTTAATCCCGTTGGTTCTCGCTCCTCATCGTAATTTCGGCAAGACTCTATAATTTCAACATGATATAAGAGCTGGTTCGGTTAATTTCAAGTTGAAAACTTGTGGTTAGACTGGAGGAGTGTTGGAATTTGTACGACATTGCTAAAAGAGATGAGATTGATTTGGTTTATAAGGATGAGAATTCCATCACATATTGGTTTATTCAAGTTTTTTAAATGCGTGGGTTCCTCCTTTTAATTTCATTCGTTCACGTTCTCCCGTCATAATTTTGACCTGACACTATAATTTCAAAATGGTATCGGAACTGGTTCGATTCATTTCAAACCGAAACTTTATTTAAAAGTACTGAATTTGTCCCATATTGCTAAAAAGAAGTGGGATTGACTTATAAGGGTTCCATTCGTTCACGATTTCGACTAGACTCTATAATTTAAAAATTAGATAACATCATCATCCCTTGTGAAACAGATTCAAAGTGTTTCACTTGTTATATTCGTGTGTTTTGTTTGAATTACCAGTTGATATTCCGCAGCTGAGGATGCAAACAGTATCAAGAGGGGCTTCTGGGTTGATCTTTGCGACACAACCTTCATGTACAACAGTGTATTCACTGAAAGTTGAAGTGCCTAGAAAATGGTGAATTGGTTGCCCGTTTTTTGAAAATCTACTTTTTCCATCTTCGATCATTGAACCTCTGTCTGTGTTTATTCTTAACAGATCACACATATTACTCTCCGCCGATTCACAGTGACGGCATTGCTTACACTCTCCGGTGAAAATGGGAAGAACATGATCCCCAGGTTTCAATTCTTCAACGCCTTCCCCAATACTTTCTACTATTCTGTTATCAAGAAACCATAATTCTGAATCAAATGGTGTTGAATTTAGCACAGATATGCAGTTATAATAATTACCCTCCAGCTTCATGGCCGAATATTCGAGGGAACAGAGGAGTTTGCCCCTGCAATTTCAATTGAGATTCGATTAGAAGACAAAAGAGGGTAATTAGTGGATCGATTGAAGATCACCTTGGCTTCCCAGAAGTAAACGTCGGTATGACAAAGGGAGGTGAAAAGAATTTTGAGGCGAACTTCTTTCTTCTGCGGCGGCGCCACCTCAACTTCCTCAATTACCAGTGGTTTTCCGGCTTCCCACGCGACGGCGGCTGTAAGAAGAATTGTTGGAATTATATTGAAATTAGTACGGGAGATTAATGATAGAATCCACATATTTAAAGTATTCGATCAATCTATTATATGGATGAAACTCTTATCCTATAAATCTAATCAAGACCATTTTTGAACAAATTCCAACATTTCCTTTTCCTCGTACCATAAGTTTTTGATTTGAAATGAATCAAACTAATTTTGATATGTGGAATTTGAATTACAGAGTCTGATCAAAATTATAATGGGAGAACGTGTGAACGAACGAAATTAAGGATAAGAAACCATACATTTATAAGATTTTATGGATGAAATTTTTATTTTTATAAATCTAATCAACTCCACATTTTAATGATGTGACAAATTCCAACAAGAATATAATGAATGAAGCAATAGGAATAAATTACCTCTGCAGCGTATGACTTGGCCTTGTGTGCTCGACATTGTATTTTGTTCATCTTGGAATACAGTCAGGGGAGTTATATATGTACAGAGATAGATGGCTACGTGGCATTTTGGGATTAACAATTCTCCACGTGTCAGATGAATTGGTGTGATTTTGGACAAGTTTGGCGAAAGAAAAGGTCAGTTTCAGGTTAGAAACTGAATGTCTATTGCAAGACAAGTAACAAATTGTTCTGTTGATTTTATTCTAAAAGAATAGTAAGCATGTAAAGCCTTTCCATTTGCATACAAAAAACAATGTTTTAATAAATAAATGATTTATAATAATTGTCAACAAAATTAATTTGATTATATTATGTTTGTAAGAATTCTATGAACTGGCAGGAAAATAATGGTTTATATTGTGGTTCTTTAAAATAATCAATAACATGGATGTAAGGCTTCGGGTTTTATATGATATTTTAATGTATAATTTAAATTATTAAGCACTGATCAAGATAGGAAATGAATATTGAGATTCATTTTTGTTTAATAAATAAAAGTAAGAAAACTTCAAGTTCATTGTTTAGTGTTGGTATCATGTGATTGGAGGCATTTGATGCATTTTTCTTGTTTACCACGTGGTTTTGTTTGGGATAAGTATGTATTGTAAGTGTCATTTGATGAAAAAATCAAGAAGAAATTGCAGCAAGAAACACCAATTTTCAATAGCCACAACCAGCTAAAATTTTAAGAAGTATAGCTCAGTTCTAAAGGTATTAGAATTGTAGTTTAACCAACATATGCATTTATGTTACTGTATGTTGTGACTTTTAATGTTAGTATTGTAATTGTTGTATGATAGTGATTTTTACATTTACTAAACCTTGTGTGTCCATTTTTAAGAAAATTTTATGTTGTTGGAAAATGAAAACAGATCAATAAGTTATGCTATGATTTTCAAGAACAGTACATTTATTCATGCAAACAAGATAGTCAAGTTCATGGTCTGATTTCATATGTTTTGAGAGCTCTTATGAAGTTTCTTATGTTTATCAGTTTTAGAACATTAAAATGACTTTCACATCAGTATTTATCTTATTTTTGGATTTCATTTGAACTATCAAAAAGGCAAATCTTTACAACATCCACATACTATTGTCACATATTTTAAAATTGTTTTCACGCCATGTATGTGTTTATGTGAAAATTCGGGAGTTTTTGGACGCACAACTTTTATAACATCTTATTAAGAACATGAGTTCCGTCAAGATATGTGTTGAGAACCCTTAAACCGAGTACCAATGATGTGTTCTTGTTGAGAACTATTAAACCGGGACCAATGATGAGTTCTAAACCAAGATGAATGTGGTCAGGCTCAAGCAAGGATTCGACAGCTGAAATTATCAAGTTTAGGATCGGGCCGGGCAGACAGCTTAGGGTTCGACAGACTGCTTCGGTCCCGGAGGACACCTTAGGGCCAAGCAGGCAGCTTCGGTCCCAACGGACAGCTTAGGGCCAAGCAGACATCTTAGGTCCAAAAATATAGGATCGGTCCCGGCAGACTGCTTAGGTCCCGGAAAACAACTTCGGTCCCGGAAGACAGCTTATGGCCAAGCAGACAACTTCGGTCCTGGAAGACAGCTTAGACCCAAGCAGATAGTTTCGGTCCTAGCAGACAGCTTAGGGCCCGGCAGACTAGATGCTAACCCATCAGCATGCGTTCCACACCTCAGGCTCAACTACGTTTTCCAGCATGTGAAAACAACTTCCAACAACCTTGTCAGAGGTGGTTACAGGGCGTGGATTACACGCATCTCCCCTCTATAAATACACAGCAAAAAGATAAGCTCAGGATGACCCTTTGGAGGGCAATTTCGACGAACCCTAGCCGCTGTAATTTTATTTTCGCTGCTCTTATCCCCTTTGTACATTTTCATTGGTTTGTTAATGAATTTGCCGTAGAGGTTCTCCTCTCGGCAACGTGGTTTTTTTCCCCTTTCTTAAAGGGTTTTTCCACGCTAAAATCGTCTGTGTTATTTCTATTTCTATATTTCAAGTTGTCTCCACAAACAACAAATAAAACGGGTTTTCAGAATCTGGTGACTGTTGGTACCCCCTAAAAAGGAACCACAACAGTTTGGCGCAGTCTGTGGGGACCGATTTGTGGATTTGCCCATTGAGGTCTCTATCCCGACGAAGAATACGCAGGCGACAAATCTCGCAATCGGTAACAAATTCTCAACAGATAATGGAGTATGCTTTTTATAGGAACTATATTCTTTCACACAGGAATATGAGTTAGTCTTGGACGGCGGGGGTTTTGGACGGGTTTGGACTAGTGATAGCTCTGACTAAGTCGAGAAAGTCCTAGAACTTACCAAGAACTTAATTCCCTGCAAGAACTCGCTGGCCAAATCGAAAGTGTGAGAAATGTTATTTTCCGAGGTATTCGTTCTATCGACATGCTGAGAAAAGGGAATATAAATGAGAAGCTCATCCAAAAAAAAATAGGAGCCTACATTGGGACTTATAAAAGAACCGGGGCTCCCAAAACTGCAGCCTATCTTTGGACTCATAGAAGAACAGAGGCTCTCTACCCAGCAGACATCCATGGATCTGAAGGGTCGGGTTTTTCGTGATTGGTTTCCGTTCATAGCGGCCTCGCTATGACAAAACCCAATGGGCTAGTGTTGAGAACCCTTAAACTGGGTACCAAGGATGTGTTCTTGTTGAGAACCATTAAACCGGGACCAATGATGAGTTCTAAACCAAGATGAATGTGGTCAGGTTCAAGTAAGGATTCAACAGCTGAAATTACCAAGTATAGGATCGGACCCGGCAGACAGCTTAGGGTTCGACAGACTGCTTCGGTCCCGGAGGACACTTTAGGGCCAAGCAGGCAGCTTCGGTCCCAACTGACAACTTAGGGCCAAGCAGACAGCTTAGGTCCCAAAATATAGGATCGGTCCTGGCAGACTGCTTAGGTCCCGGAAGACAGCTTCGGTTCCGGAAGACAGCTTAGGGCCAAGCAGACAGCTTCGATCCCGGAAGACAGCTTAGGCCCAAGCAGATAGCTTCGGTCCCAGCAGACAGCTTAGGGCCCGGCAGACTAGATGTTGACCCATCAGCATGCGTTCCACGCCTCGAGCTCAACCATGTTTTCCAGCATGTGAAAACAACTTCCAACAACCTTGTCAAAGGTGGTTACAGGGCGTGGATTACACGCATCCCCCCTATATAAATACAGAGCAAAAAGATAAGCTCAGAAGGACCATTTGGAGGGCAATTTCGACGAACCCTAGCCGCTGTAATTTTATTTTCGCTGCTCTTATTCTCTTTGTACATTTTCATTGGTTTATTAATGAATTTTCCGTAGAGGTTCTCCTCTCGGCAACGTGATTTTTTTCCCCTTTCTTAAGGAGTTTTTACACGCTAAAATCGCTTGTGTTCTTTCTATTTCTACATTTCAAGTTGTTTCCACAAACAACAAATAAAACCATTTTTCAGAATCCGGTGACTGTTGATACCCCCTAAAAAGGAACCACAACAATATGATATAGCTATAATAAAAGATTTATCAAGATGAGGTGAAGCCGACCATGTCGATGGTTTGGTCGTGCTTTATGTCAACTTCTGAGATTAGAGGATTCATCTATAATGATTATTAATTATTTGTGATGCATAAGCTACGGGTTAAAAGAGAACCATAACTGTTATCTAGCAACCATGCACGGAAATAAGAACAATTGTATGCAAGATTATATGTTTATGATTATATTGAATGTCATTGATTACATGTTCATATGATTTTACACCATTGATATTATTCTAGTTATCTCTCATTACTCTCCGGACATCTTAATAAAATATTGTTACATGGGTAGTAAACAATATTTTATAAAACTAAGTATATAATCAATGACAAGATCAAGCCAAGGGACTAAATTAGTAGATGTAAGAGGTTGTGTAAATAAAACTAAATATGTTTTATGTTGCAATGATCTTTAGGATAATATAATATAACTATGTATATTAATTTTCGGTTATGTATTATAGTTTCATGACAAGAAACAAATACATTATGGTTAATGTATATAATATATGACTATATATATACACATTTGAGTACAATTTGACAACACTTTGATGAGAATTATGGTTAATATAAGTTAACATGACAAGAAGCAAATGCATCTTAGTCTGCCCAAGGCAGGAAGCCTGAATATATTCTATCTCCACAGTATCTAAACAAACCTGCAATTTCAGGGCACCCCTTTGGATACGGTACTGATCTATGAAATGGATCACGACCAATTCTTTTACGACGTAATGATCTCGAACATCCATAAGGATCTTTTTGAAACTGTGTTCTAACTAAATATTCACCTTTTAACGCACTTTCTCTTGAATTTGGTGAAGATGGAGTGCCATTATAGAAAAATCTGTATAAAGGAAATCTAACAGCTCTTCTATGAAGATCAACAAATCTCTTCTCTTTAAAGTCATAGCCCACAACCTGAATAGAAAAGGGTTAAAAAAGTTACAGTAAATCATTCATAGGTAATATGAAGAATGAAGAGTTACTGTTATATTCTGTGGATATGAACCAGTGAGCTCCCGGAATCGACATAAACTGAAAAGAACATTTTCATAGCTATCTCTTGCGTGCTCTTCAGTGAGAGCTCTGCTTCTCACATTATCTCCTTTGCCTTGATAATTCAAACGCAAACCAATACTTTCACTTATACAGATAAATTCAAGGAATGTATGTAAAATCAATGCATAACAAATCGACTATAAATGGAAAGGACGAGCCGAAATCCTGAAAATATGAGAAATTTATGGTAGACCAAAGTGAACAATACTAACAGGAGGCTTGGTTTTCTTGTTTGGTGTAATTGACTACAACATAAAAGACTTGATACTAGAAAGGAAAAACAGACAAATCAATAGAAAGTTTGGTCACTACCGGCAAATATTCAAATAATCAGCACCAAAACTTCATATCAAGATACAATTTTCATTAGTTATCGAAAGCAATACAAAAAATTAATGAAAACATGGGATTATTACGCAAATTTATCAAGGAGCACAATGAAGAAAAATCGCTTCGTGTTCAAACAACTAAATATTCTTAGTTATGAATCTAAAAAATAGGATAAGTTCATTACCAAACCATTTTTTCGTCTCTGCGACAGTCCAATAACTTTGAGCTTCGCTTCGTGGTCCGGCATCTTTACGAGTCTCACCTCCACTAAACAAGAGCAATGATAAATTATCACTAGCTGCAATCTCAACACCCTTTTGTATATGAGTAACAAAAGATGCAGCTTGGCCTTTATGCTTCTGATATGACTCCAAAAACCAAGAATTCTCATTATCTACCTTCTCACAACTGCTACTCACATAAACTGAATGTCCTGCCACCATTACAAGATTCTTAAGACTAGAAAAAGGATAAATTTCATCATCAACATCAACGTTCCACAAAGATTTCATGTTCCTCAAACTCCCATCATATACAGAAAACATAATGATCACTGTAATCCCAATTGTCAAGAACATCAATATTAAAAAAATGGGGTGAAGCTTGTAATAATTCGAGATTCTATTTCCCACTGATTTTATCATTCTCAATGGAGTTCTTTTCGGCTTCCGTGACTTTTTAGAGATTCCAGATTCTAAGTCAAAATCTCCCCGTGGGTAAGCCTGTAATGACAATGGGCTGTTACTAAAACCAGACGTATAATTTATCTTCATACGATACAACAAATCCAAGCTCAAGGAGTTTAGCGAGCACAAGAGGAATCGAGAATCTCACCAGATCTTCGAAGCTTATGATTTATGGATCGAGAAATCAAGAATCACGACAAGCCACGAAACTCGATAATGGAAAAGCCCTTACCGAAACTTCATTACAGACTTCGAGCGGCATCTCGAAGTGGAATTCGAAAACTGTTCAGCAAATCAGACTTTTGCCCAGATGAAATTGGTGGTGGGTGAATGTACAAATTTCCCTCTTTTGACTTCGATGAATAGATCTCATATATATATATGATTTTTTTTGTTTCAAATATTAATTGGTGATTTTTATAAAAGTGAGCAGCAAAAATTAATGAGGAAATTAATTAACGTAGTCTTCATCAACAACTTAATCAATGCAAAATTTCTAAATATTATTAAGACAAATAAATGCTCTTACAATTAGTTAGTATTAAAATATATGATAGTAATGTTTATAAACTAAACACTAAACCAAAATCAATTTTACTTTAAGCCCAAACACAATTTATGCTATTTTCGTGAACCTTATTGAAAATATATTTTCCACTATTTTAAACATATTTCCCAGACATTTATTGGATACAAATATATTTTTTTATATTTAAATTAATTATTATTTATTTGGAATTTTCATGATTTAAATTTATTATTATATATTTATATTAATATAGTTCGTCAATGAAACAACAAGCGGTATGCCAGTAACATTGGGGATACTATAGTCTATAACAATTATCTCGACATTTTACCAGTTTTAAACATTGATTATCGTCTATATTTGTCGTCTTAATTTATTATTTTGTATAATACGATTAGATAAAATTATAATTTTATTTATTGTTAATTATAAATTGTGTTAAACAAACACATCTTTTTTTGCCAAATTATCGGGATCGGATGTGGCTCCGATACATATTCTATTCAGAAGTGACTCTGACATGCATCAATGACTCTATTGATAAAAAATTCTATATAGTTTTATCATTTCAATTTTTATTCATATTTAACTATATATTGTAATTTTTTGAAGATTTTAACCCATAAAAATTATATGTAGTTTGTAAATTTTCATATTTCAATATTATTTGGATGAAATGAATACAATATATTTAAATTTTATATATTAATTAAAAAATAATTGATAATATTATGTTAAACTTTTTTAAGAAATTCGAGTATTCGAGTCCGAGTCCCCAAATCCCCATGAAGCTGTGGCGGTATTAGTTTAACATAGATTTTCCATTGATTGAATCTCGTCACATTTACTTTACATAGGCATAGATGATATTGGTGGTCGGTTAGACCACCCACAACGGTGTACGCTCAATCTGACTGGGCGCCCACCTATCAACCACCTTATTTTGTCCAAGGAGGCAGTTATTGAGGATATAGATTCCTCCTCTCTCTTCAATCAATTTAAATTAATTATAAAAAATATTATTAAAATATATAAATTTATATATTGATTTTATCAATAATATTACGATTGCTCGGTAAAATTATATATATATTTTACTTAAAAATAAAAATGATGAGTGTCAGAACATTGTGGTAGAGATGAGAGAAAAATTATTTATAAAATTAAAGAATGATAATACATACAGAGAGAAAACTGATGTGGATGAGGGAATTAAGTTTTCGGACGGATATAATTGGAGATTGTCTTAATAATAATATTAGGCACTTCGACGAACCACAACATCGTGGTTCTTTTCTCATACTTCTTTTATTACTTTTTCAATGAATCAATATATAAAATATTATACTTTCTCATTCCATCACAAGTAAATGCAACCAATAAAACAATTTCATTAGTGATGATAATCCTAATACCAGGCACTTTGCAATGGGTGAGGCCCAATAACGATTGGGTCGATTCATGTAATAGAAGCGAACTTGCGCAGCCCAACTTAGTACATTTAAGATGAATTTGCCCGATGTTCCGCGATGGGAACGAAGATAGACTTGGCGAAATAAAACGGTTTCTGACAGATGGCCCCATGGTTTGGTCCAAACGGTTACAAACTCACGCGTTCCACGCTTCGGGCCTCCACACGTTTACCACGCCTCGGACCAGATTACGCAGACCACACTTCGGTCCTGACAACGTTTTACATCACACGACAACAACCTCTAACAAACTTGTCAGAGGCAGTTACAAGGCGTGGATTACACACGCCTTCAACTCTATAAATGCAGAGCACGACGACGGAACAAACATGACCTTTTGGACACGTAAGAACATGATGTTACTCTGCCGGAATTCTTATCGCTTTCTTATCCCTCGTTATTTTCATAAACCTCTACTACTCTTGTAATGAATTATGATATGATTATTGAATCGACTAAGGGCTATTCCTACTCTTAGTCAAGTGGTTTTTTCCCCATTTCCCGGGGTTTTCCACTCTATATTGCCTTGGCTCGTTCATTGTTTACATTCTTTAATCGTTTTCCCACCATAAATAAATCATAACCGAGTTCATTTCTTAACGAACATGACGATTGTTGGTACCCCTAAAAATGGACCATAACAGTTTGGCGCCGTCCGTGGGGATTATCGATCCATGTGATGACCCTCTCACTATTACTGGAATCATTGGGAACTATCGGGTCCACAGGATCTTAGTGAACACCGGGGCTTCGTGCAATTTGATGAAGCGCGAAGTTGCCGAGATGCTTGGAGCTGCTGCTCACGACCTCCCGATCGCTAATATAACTCTCTGGGCATTCGACCAGAGGAGCGTTATTCCGTGCGGGAAGATTTTATTCCCATTTACCCTGTGAGAACCATCCAGGGATGGATCGGAGGTCTTGAAATTCATTGTCGTTGAAGTTGACTTGGCTTACAACGCCATCATCGGACGGAACGGTCTCAGTAAGTTCGAGACGGTCCGTTCTACTTATCATATGATGCTCAAATTCCCTTCCGCTCATGGAGTTATTTCTGTAAAGGGGATCAAAAAATAGCTAGACAATGCTACATGAGCTCGTGCCGAACTTTGACACCTGTTAAGAAGGTCCGGGTGGATTTGCTTGAAGAGCCGCCGCACCCGAGGCAAGCCATGGAACCCGTTGGGTTCAAATTTATTAATCTGGTTGAGGATGACTCAACCAAGACTACTCGCATCGGGACATACTTAACCCCTTTCTTTGAAGAAGAGCTGACCCACTTGTTGAGAAGTCATGTGGATATATTTGCCTAGACCTCGGATGATGTTCCGGCGATTGACCGATCCGATAGTGAGCATTAGATCAACACTGAGTTTGGTACAAAGCCTGTTAGGCAGAAGAGGAGACGTTATTCTCCCGAAAAAATTGAGATCATCCGGGCTGAAGTGAACAAACTGCTACTGTCGGGGTTTATCAGAGAGATCCAGTATACTGAATGGGTTGCAAACCCGGTAGTGGTCTCCAAAGCAGATGGGAAATGGCAGATGTGTATTGACTTCACCGACGTTAACAAAAGCTGCAAGTCGGATCTATTTCCTCTGCCACATATTGACCGACTGGTGGATGCTGTGTCTAGCAGCACAATGATGAGCACCATGGACGCTTACTCCGGATACCATCAAATCTTCCTGGCTGAGGAAGATCAGAAGAAGTCATCATTCATGACCGAAGATGGCGTCTATTGCTATGTGATCATGCTGTTCGATCTGAAAAACGCTGGAGCAACATATCAAAGGTTGGTCAACAAAATCTTTAGAGATATGATCAGCCATATGATGTAAGTATATGTTGATGACATGATTGTTAAATCTATGAATGATGAAGATCATATTTCTTATTTGTCTCGTTGTTTCGAAGTATGCCGCAGGTATAAGCTCAAATTAAATCCAAACAAATGCTGCTTCGGGATCCGAAGTGGAAAGTTTTTAGGATACTACGTTTCAGAGAAAGGTATAGAGGTTAACCCTGAGAAAGTATATGCTATTATTGATATGAAACCTCCAAGGAACAAAAGAGAATTTCAGAGGCTTACTGGCCGACTCGATGCGCTAAGTAGATTTATTTCCAGATCCACAGACCGGGCTCTGCCTTTTTTCAGAGTGCTAAGAAAAGCAAGTCACCTAGACTGGACCGAAGAGTGCGATTGAGCTTTTTCAGAGCTGAAGACTTATTTAAGCACTCTCCCGGTGATGGTGAGCCCAACTTGTGATGAACCTTTGCGGTTGTTTCTTGCAGTATCAGAGGTTGCCGTCAACGCAGCTCTAGTGACCATCCGAGATGATGTTCACAGACCTGTTTATTATGTAAGTCATTCTCTGGTGTCTGCCGAGACCAAATACTCCACCCTAGAAAAATTCATGCTGGCTTTGAAGAAAGATGTATCTAAGCTGAAGCATTATTTCGAAGGCCGAACGGTTTATGTCTACACGGACCAGCCTTTGAAAGTGGTTCTTAAACAACCGGATTTAAATGAGATGTTAGCAAAATGGGCTATCAAACTCAGCGCTATGTATCTGGAATTCTTGCCCCGAAGGGCGATCAAGACTCAGGTTCTCGCTGATTGGATGGACCCCTTTATTAAGTATCTAACAAACAGCTATCTTCCTGAAGACAAGTCAAAAGCCAGAAAAATAGAAGTCCGGGCTAAGAGATTTGTCCTAATTGACGGACGATTGTTTAAAAAGAGTTTTGAGGGCCCGCTGTTGCGTTGTCTATCCCCTATTGAGACTGAAGCTGATATGATTTATGTTCATGAAAGGGTATGCGACATTCACTCAGGGGCTCGATCTTTATATCATCGCGTCGTCAGAGCTGGATATTTTTGGCCGACGTTGCTTGGAGATGCCAAGAAGTACACCAAACGTTGTGTCATATGTCAGTATCATGCTCCGATCCCACAGCTGTCTGAGGCTCCATTATCGGTCACCCCATTGCCTTGTCCGTTTGATAGATGGGGGATTGATATCCTCGGACCTTTTCCTCGGTCAGTGGGGCAAAAGAAATTCTGTATTGTGGCAGTTGAATATTATTCGAAGTGGATTGAAGCAGAAGCAGTGGCCGTCATCTCAGAGAAGGTCGTCAAACACTTCTTATGGAGAAATATTGTGAGCCGTTTCGGGGTTCCTCGAGCACTCATATCAGATAATATGACCTAGTTCGGTGGAAAAAACGTACGGGATTTCTGTATCAAGCTGGGCATCGCCCAACATTTATCATCAGTGGCCCATCCCCAAACTAATGGACTTACGGAAGTGTCTAACAAGATTATCCTGAAAGGATTGAAGACCAAGTTAGAAGATTTTGGAGGGAAATGACATGAAAATATCTATGAGGTCCTATGGGCATACCGAACTACACCTCGCTCAACGACCCAGGAATCACCCTTCTCACTAGTCTATGAGTCCGAAGCAGTTAGCCCGGTGGAGGTTGCCATTCGATCGCCCCGAATATCTCAGTATGATGAGCATATGAACATCGAAAGGAGATTGTTGGATCTCGAGATGATCGAGGAAAAGAGAGATGCGATTTACACGCGGATGTGCTCATATAAGCGAACTATGGAACGGGTCCATAACAAGCGAGTCCTCCCAAGGGAATTCTTTGAAGGCGACCTCGTCCTCAGAAGCATTAAGGTGCAAAGGAATGTTGGAAAGCTAGATAGAAATTGTGAGGGACCATATCGAATATCGAAGAAACTGGAATCTGGTGCGTATAAACTTGAAACATTGGATGGAGATGAAATCCCTCGAACTTGGAATGTCATGAATCTAAGGCGGTATTTCTTGTGAACCTTCGATTAATATGTTTGACTCAATTAACATACATTCCTCTAAATGTAAGCAGAAAAAAAGTAAGTACAAAACAAACTGTTTCTAATTGAGTGATGGACCGATCCTAGAGTTGGATGATTTAGGACGAGTTTGGACTGGTAACCGAAGCTTCTTATCCGCAAGGCTCCCAAGTTGCAGTGATCGCTCTGACGAGTCAGATGCTCCTGCACTTGCCCAATCCCATGGATGAGTCGCGATTCTCCCAGAACTCACTACGGACTAAGACATCCCCTTCAACGGCATTCATTCTTGGGAAACGGCCCTCGTACTTACGGAATCCGCCACAAAAGAAGGAATGAGAGTTAGCATATCGAAACACAAGTTCGGTCCTGCCGTGGGACATGTAGAACAAAAGCTCGGCCAATATAACTTACGGGACTTCAGTAGAACTAAAGTTTGGCTGAATCTTGTTATGGACTCATAATGAACCCGGGCCGTGCCTTCCAATTCAGCTGTGATCCCAAGGACGGAATAAGAGTGATTCATACACAATGTGAAACGACCAATCCAGTCAAAATTAATTCGAGTGAGTCAAGTGTAAAATTGGGGACCGATGGGTTATCACCCTATAAGCAACCCCGATCTTACACTTGGTGGTTAAACACACTCGTTAGTACAAAACACACTTGTTTACTTTAAAGGTCAGTTATAATAATTTATTCTGACGTTAAAAGGATGGAATTGAGAGGAAAAGAAGCTTATATTAGGAGAAAGGAACAAAGCAGGGATAAAAATACAATTTGAATCTAACTACCCTGTCCATCTTCCTTATCCTCCATTCTCTGCTCATGCGGTTCGGTCCGGGCCGCGAGCTGCCTCAACTCTTCTTCTTGATCGGCCACCTTCTGGTTGACCGCTTTCTCCATTTCTTCAAAGAGGTAGAAGAAGGGGTCATCCTCTATGACGGGTTCTTCCAAAAATGGAATTACTTGAAAGTTTACATCCTTCTCTAGAGGCTCGATCATCTTCCACCTTTCATCCGAAGGGGAGAGCCCAAGTTGTTTAGTAACCTGATCCCGCATGTTATCCAGGTACTTAGCAATATACATCTCATGTATGTTATCAGCCAGAGCGAATAACAAGGGGGACCGAGCGGATCCCAGGACTGCTTCCCGGACCGAACCTTCAGCCGAAGTGCGGGTTCTGGCCAACTCCTCCTCCAAGTTCGTTTTTTCCTCTTGAGCTAGAAGGAGAAGCTCATTGAGCTTATTCCTCTTCTCTTGAGCTCGAACTTGAACTTGGTTGACTTCATCCTCTTTGGCCCGCAGCTTGGCTTCCAGGTCCGAAATTTGACCCTGAGCTGTTTTTTCTTTGTTGTCCAGCTCAGAGACTTGGTCTGTTAAGAGCGAGATTTCCGTCCCAGCTCTTAGCAGTTCATTGTCCAATCGGTTCCGGTCCTCTGGTACCGCAACCAATTCACCATGTTTAATTTCAACTTGTCTTTTTGCAAAGTCAAGTTGATCTTGGACTTGTTGGGACACAACGTGGCCACCCTGGTTCTTTTCCACGGTGATGACAGTTGTGAAACCTTTCCTTAGCATATGCATAAGACAATAATGTTAGAACATAAAGCTTATGGTCTTAATGTCGAGGGAACTTACCTTAGTTGCGAGGTCGAGGAAGCCCTCAATTATTTCTTCCTCAGACATGTCCGGCTGAACGTTGTCTGGGTTCTGTCCCCATAAAGGTGGAAGTCTTCTATGAAGGCACTCATCTAGGAGGCCAACTTTTTTCCTTTCTTAAACCTGTCCAGTAGGCCTAAGGCAACACCCAGTCGGAGTTGGTCTTAGGGCCCTAGGCAGGTTCATTCAAAACAATCCCCTTAGTAGGGATTGAAACATTACCTCCTTTCTTCAGCCTTTTCAAAATCTTCGAGGCATCTGCTTCGATCGCCCTCTTTCCTTTACCCAAGGAGATCGGCGGCAGGGAGCCGTTCACCTTAAGGTCGGGGCCGGGGAGAACTTTCTCCACGGGAACGGCTCCCTACAGCAACAAAGTAATTGTGTCAACGCTAATGAAGGAACTATTTCCGATTTGGTAGAGGCTGGATAAGCTCAAAGAATAAATCCTAGCCGTTATCACCTCCTCTACCACTCCAAATACCTAAGGTGCAAGCCCCTTGCCCATTGAGGGATGTCCTATGCAACGCATGGTTAATGTGCATGCGCTGGTGGTCTGGATCGGGGGGTTCCCTCCAATGGACGACCCCGATGGAACCAGCGTACCCCCCGTCACTCATTCAGTTTGCTCCGCACTTTCCATTGCTTCCTATCGTCCTTCGGAAGGACGGACCGAAGCAGCAGCCAAACGCTTGAACCTTGAGCTCGGAATTGTTTCAGTTGAATATGCAAAATAAATATATAAGGATCAGGAAAGGACGGGATGAAAATATCACTTCATACCCGATCCTTCAGACGGATCTGAACAAGAAAACACCCCATTCGGGGCTGGGGCTCCAGTCCTACCCGCGACCCCTATTTCTACTAATATCTCCTCCCGAAGCAGCTTTGTTTGTTTAAGACGTGCTTCGGTGGGAGGAAACATCGCAAGTATGTTTGCAATATCCGGACGGGAGGGATTGAAACTGGTTCGGTCCAACTGGCCTATGTGTGGGTGGGTTATAAATGGCCACACCTTTAACATGTTCTCTTTAGGGACTGTTACCCACACATAACAAGACTCCCACGCATGGAGAGAGTCTTCCTTATCAACTATAGTGCACTCCATGGTATGCACCGCTATGTAATATAACTTATGACATCCTAATAGACCCTTACCTTTTCGGGACTCGACCAAGAACAAGTTGAAAAAGTGTTCCAAGGTCGGGGCCATGTTCTGTTGGTGGCAATAAAAGATAAACGCCACTATATACACATAGCTACCCGGAAATAATGCAAAAGTCGAGCAATGGATTTTCTTAAGTACGGCTGCTACAAATGGATGTAACGGAAAACGTAGCCCGCACTTCAGGAAAGCGTAACTAACCGGAATAGCAGTGGCCGACACATTCATTTCCGCTGGAAGGAAACATGGAACATCTTCCCGTCCCTTCTAGATGGAATAATGAGCCGGAATCGAAAACCTAGACCTAAATTCTTCGATATCCAACTTAGACATGGTTGGGTATCTCATTCTACTAGGAGCCGTGGTTTATACCTTGATGAAAATCGGTAGGAAAAGGTTTAAACGCAAAACAGAATGAGGACGCAAAGAGCTCGATTCTTCCTTCGCGAAATGACAATGAGGAGGAACAGTATCCGAAACCCTGATTTAAATAGTAATCTCCCTACCAATTGTAAGCTGCCATGTAGTACTATCATAGGTGGTTGCAGTCTGTACGTACTCATCACGCCTATTGAATAGTCAAATGTGGAAAGACGCAAGTCTGGATATTAATATTTAAAAGTGACACAAAAACATATGTTATGGAATTTTAAATGCAAATCCACTTTTTTAATTGACTAAGTGAAGGATCGGTCCCCTGGACGCTCACCACGAGCAGGCTCGGTCCTATAAACATTGCGTGGTCGGCCTTGCGTCGCCTCTGCGATGGCAACCTAGCCCGAGGGGCTAGTGATGAGAATCCTAGGACCAGGTACCCTGCAATGGGTGAGGTTCAATAACGATTGGGTCGACCCATGTAATTGAAACGAACTTGCGTAGCCCAACTTAGTACATTTAAGATGAATTGGCCCGATGTTCCGCGATGGGAACGAAGATAGACTTGGCGAAATAAAACGGTTTCTGACAGATGACCCCATGGTTCGGTCCAAACGGTTACAAACCCACGCATTCCACGCTTCGGGCCTCCACACGTTTACCATGCCTCGGGCCAGATCACGCAAACCACGCTTCGGTCCCGGCCACGTTTTACATCGCGCGACAACAACCTCTGACAAACTTGTCAGAGGCAGTTCCAGGGCGTGGATTACACACGCCTTCAACTCTATAAATGCAGAGCACGACGATGGAACAATCAAGACCTTTTGGACACGTAAGAACATGCTGTTACTCTGCTGGAATTCTTATCGCTTTGTTATCCCTTGTTATTTTCATAAACCTCTGATACTCTTGTAATGAACTCTAATCTGATTATTGAATCGACTAAGGGCTCTTCCTACTCTTAGTCAAGTGGTTTTTTCCCAATTTCCCGGGGTTTTCCACTCTATATTGTCTTGCCTCGTTCATTGTTTACATTCTTTAATCGTTTTCCCACCGTAAATAAATCATAATCGAGTTCGTTTCTTAACGAACCGGACGACTGTTGGTACCCCTAAAAAGGACCATAACAATTAGTATTAGTAGCCATAAAATTTATTAGTGCGCATATTGTTGATCATTCAAACCAAAAAAACTATTGCAACTTATTTACTCTCCAAGTGTCTCTAATATCAACAAGTTATATATCAATTTCATCCAAAAATTGTGTTATCAACTAATTATACATAGGAGATACATAACCTATATCAAAAGAAAACATGCAATTAATATTTAAGAAAATAAGTAGTTTTTATGCAAGAGTAAAAACATATGGCAAACGTTACTAAAGGAATGATGATGAATGAAGGTCGAGTTGTTTTTCCATTATTCATTAATCATTTTGACTCATATCCATATCTTGACTTTTATCTAATACCCTTCTTTGTGGAATTGAGATAATACTTCAAATGAATTATTATTAAAGAGAGAATGTGAGTAAGAGGACGTTTAAGGTACATCAAATTTATTTTGATGGCCTTTACTTCTTATGTGTTGTAACTTTATAATCAAGTTTCAATAAAACAAAACTCTAATGTTGGAATTTCTACATATGTTGTTACTCTTTGACCTATGATTTTGAATAAATATGTTTTTACTTCCAAGGTATTGACCATTGCAAATATCACAACTTCATGTTTCTCAACTTTGATAACATATTTACACAATGTAAAATTTGTCTCCATCATCATTCATTCATTCATATGAAGAGGACAACATCCCGTTTAATAAAAATGAAGATAACACAACAATATTGAGTTTTACTTGAGTTCGACTTAATGGCTTGAATTGAAGAGTCAATATCCCAAATTTGTTAAAAATAGGATATGTAAAATATTTATAAGGTTTAGAAATTGTGCAAGTAAAAAAAGTGTATTATTATCAATGTTTGAATACCGGCTTACCGGTCTTGTACCGGTCTTCGCCGATACACTGGTATATCGTCGATATACCGGATATATCGGCAATCTATCGGAATTTCTGTCATCTCGGTGAACATCGGTAGAAACGAAATTTCGGTAATCTCGGACGAAATTTTGTCCGAGATTAAAACACTGATTATTATATCACAAATCAACTTATAAACTTCATTAATGCTTGAATTTATTTTCTTTAGAAATTAAAACACCATCTAATCTCGGCACAATTCAAAAAACAATCAAACTCTGACTTAATGTACTCGAGAGACTCACGAAGGTCTTGATTTATTTGAAGAGTTAGGTTCATTCTCCATTTTCTATAAATTGATGTGGTAGGTCAATCTTGATTCTAAAATAAACCATTTTTATTTATGTATTGAACTCGTCTTGTATATCAAATGTTCTTTCCATGTTCCTTAATTTTTTTGTCGAAAAATGATGGGATGATAAAAAAATATGTTTTTCAACGAGTAGTGTTGGAAGTTGGAACAAGTATAAACCCTCTGGACAATACAATAATTTTGAAGATGATAAATTCATGGAGCAATCAAATCAGATTGAATTTACATCAACTACACACCACACATTGAGGAATGAATTTCAATCAAGAAACAAGAAACAAGAAAATCAAATACTATTGATGTTGAAAATAATTATAGGAAAGAAGGGTATTTTCACATTCACCTGCGTCTTTGCCGAGAGAAACTGGATGAATTATAAGATGACTGTGAGTGTGAGCCTCTATGATTTCTGCCTGGCGAATCTGAAGACATGGATCCTCTGAATGAAGCATAAGCTGCCTTGGCTGATTCAGGTACAGAATCTAATGGAAGGGCCTCCACGAAGCACGCTGCGTTTAATCTTGTCCTTTCCAACTCACCTTGTAGCAGCTCTGAACTGTACTGCTGAGCAAGAGCCTATAAATTCCATTCAACGGAAACAAACACACATCACACCAAACTTTTAAAATCCAAAAAATATAATGGCCTACTAAAAGAAAATGGAGGGGGTCCTTACAATCAGGTCATCTGGAGAAATGCTTGATCCTGAATGTCGATCATCAAGCACATCATCGCTTCCACGGACCGGCCGTCGCTGGTGACTTGGGGTCTCTGCAGACTCAGCAACAGTTTCGATTGCCTTCTCCAACAGGACTCCTTGTAGAGACTTCAAGGACTCCCTTGCATCATGCGTGAAGTAAGGGTTCAGAATAGTCTCAAAATATTCAAGCTGTCAAACAAAAGAATCAAATAATTAGAAACCAGAAACACTGCAGCTATTTTGGTCATTCTCCGTTGCCTCAATAATTT
Organism: Utricularia reniformis; assembly: GCA_009725065.1. Taxonomy (NCBI): domain Eukaryota; kingdom Viridiplantae; phylum Streptophyta; class Magnoliopsida; order Lamiales; family Lentibulariaceae; genus Utricularia; species Utricularia reniformis. Next base: position 277,908 of record RWGZ01001491.1, read on the forward strand.
GTCAGCCGGAGTTCATCCTAACTATTATCTTCCAAAATAACATTCATATATATTTCACTTGAATTCGTTACGTCAAACTTCTCCTATTTGTCTAAATTTACCAGTAAAGGTGTTGTAAATAAGTAGTGTTACATGGATAAAAATATATATATATTTCCCAGATGACATGAAGGGTAAGGTAGTATGGAAACTTGCCTCAAGCATGAGCTGAGAAAACCCATTAGGGTCCACTGCCCTCAGATCTTTGTCCATGTACTCATTGAACAGAGCAAGGACTATATCAATTAGGCCCTCGACAAGAATGCCAAGAGTCTTGTCTAACAGTGGCTTACAGCCAGCAAATACCTGAAAACATAGCTGGTTTACTAAATACGGAAGGTTTAATTTTCTATTATCAAAGTAGACAAGTACCTCTGCATGCACAGCTACTAAAGTATGGAGTAAGTCAACAGCGGCATCTCTCACACCCTAAAAGGTTTTTATACAAAAAAAATCACATAACCAACTAATAAATAGATAATGGGGAGAAATAAAAAAATGTGTGACCGACGACTGTCACCTTGACTGCAGGTGCTGCCCCCCACTGGACTCCAGCATCCAACAAGTAATTTGTAGCCGCTGACCTTATTAAATTTGTCTGGACAAACATGGAGAATGAGAAAGGTCAATTCTCCCTCGAAACTAATGCAAAATACAGACCTACATACTAGGAGCTGGAAGATGGTGAGAATAAGTGGTATATTAGGAGGGTGACCATTTCGTTTTTACTTATGTAAATATTTCTTCATACCTGATAGTTTATTCTGTAATACTTCTATAGAAATATAAACATCCAAACTACCAAAAATAAAATAATAAAAAAGGCAACGGTAGGATTGAAAGGGAAACCTACCTTAGCAAGAGTATATTGTTCAAGGACCTTGTCTTCAAGTCCAGAGAAAGACAAAATAAGATCATTCATGTCAACATCATCCTCATCTTTTACCCTGGGTTGGCAATAAGAGAAACAGCCATGAAATTAGCTTTTACATTGCCAAGGATTACCCTGTCACTAAAATCATTCACTAGATAATAGTGAACCAGCCATTGATCTTAACTTTAGAAAGAAAACAGACAAGCAGTAAACACGTAGCAAGCAGAACAAACGAAGTTCTTTAGACAAAGGATATTCGTTTTCCTCCTAGAAAATGAAGCAAAAAATCTCTTGAAGGAGATGAATATAATTTACATTGAAGTAAGTTGCTTTAAGTCTACCTAGATTGCGTCCATACATTTCTGTATTTTCCGTATAATTGAGGAGCAAGTTCATCCTTGCAATATCCAATATTACTAAGGACCATTAGCAGCTGCTGATGTGGGTGAACGATACTACCAGGAAGCATATCTGATTTATCTTCATGGGAATAACCATTTTGAAAGCTATAGTTTCCCATGTTTGACCTGTTCTTTGTAAGCTTGGATCCAATATTCTCCAAATATCCTGAAAAAAATCCAGAGTTTAAACAGTTGCTATGACCGATTATGCAGGTTCATTTTGTGTTTGCTAATCGAAAATTTTACTTGGAATAGCAATCAACTTGAAATAAAAATAAACACAGTTTGTAGTTCATCATACCAGCGAAATCAAGTAAACAGTTCAAAAAGGCAAGTCTAATAGATTCCCGAATTTCTTGAAGCTGAGTATGGATATCCTCTGATTTTTCTGATTCAATTTGTAAAGTATGAAGAATCCTGCAAAATTGACATTTAGTAAATTTATTGAGAAATCAGATAATACGAAAACATTAAAAAGAGACAGACGTAAGATAAACAACACTATTTATTGGCTCACCCCATGGACAGAAGCACTGAGACCATAACATGAAAATAACACAAATAAAAGTAGTTTCAAATTATACTCTTAGGAGTTTTATATTTTAGTAAGGAAAGAAAAAGGAAACAGCCAAACTCACGCATTTATTTGATCCATTGCCAAGATGATAACTGAGCGGCATGCAAGAGGCAATGCTGAAATGGTATATGGTGATTTGTTTCTCTCCAAAATGGACATAGGCAACCATGATTCATTTTTCGCTATCTCTTCTGCTGATGTGCGCATCCATGAGCAAAGCCTGAGTATATAGATCTTTGAGATCTCAAATTCAAGTGCTCTCATTGCCAACGCTGCAATTAAGACAGTTTTCTTAGGAAATTAAAAACTTGCCGATTGTGGATCTGTGTTCAATCTCTTAATGCTAAAGTTTACCAGCAATTGGAGGAGCAGATTCCTTTAATTCAAAATTTCGGGTTGCTTTTGAGATATCTGAGATAGCATTATTCATATATGGACCAAGGATATCAGATTCTTCAAGTTCATGAAATGTGGCAAGGACCTGTGCAACCATATATCACATGAAAAATGTAAGAAATCTGTCACCATTCTGAACTATCATAAGAAGTAGATCATTTTGGCATTTATTACTCTTGACTATCAAGTGCCAACCAGGAGATCACCAAACAGAATCCAAGCACGCATAAAATTATGGGTACAGCAATTTGTATACTAATGGAGACCAATCCTTCTTGTCATCAAGAACTCTAACACAGGAAGCAATATATGTACCTTAGATTCATAGGCTGACAGAGTATTACGTATCATCCCAGCAACTTCATCAAGAGAATCCTTAACTTTGTCCTCAGATTTATTTACTGAATTATTGGAACTTGGTTCAGCAGCCACTTGTGATGACTGAAAAAGGAAATGCCAATGAAAAGAAATGAAGGGTAAAAACAAGGTTTTGGACAGCAGTTTATTCATTCAAGATGTTAAAAACGCACAACTTGCAAGTCACCTTCGTAAATTTCCCACTGGAAACTGAAAGTGCTACTTTCCAAAATATGGGTACATGATGGACAAGTACTGCAGTTAAATCATGGATATATCTACCACGGAGAGCATCGAGCTTTTCGATTGTCAAGCCATCTGCTTCAGTTAAACTGCAATCTTTTGCAGCAAATTCATCTGCTGACTGATAAAATGAAAAAAAATCAACATCAGAGTTGGAAAAAAAAGCTAGTTAGGTATCATTATTCTAATATCTCTAGTGCCTTCAACTTACAGGTTGATGTATATCTTGCTGAATTTGCGTCCACTTAGCATCAGAGAGTATTTTCTCATGAAGCTCATTCTGCAGATTTTCGATCCGCGATTCATGATTTAAAGAGCATTTCTCAAGAAAGCCTCTTATTTTGCGGTTCTGGTGCACACAAATAAAATTCCTCAGTTTGATGATGGAAACCCAAGAAAGAATAGGACAGTCACCAAAAAATTCGATTAAATGTGGAGGATAATAATTCTTAACCTGTATATTCAAGTAATGCTTTATTGGATCTGAATCAGGCTCTAGCTCCAATAGAAGCCGCACAGTATTTTCAAGCTACACAAAGCACGAAATGACCAGCTCAATCATACTAATTCAAGAAAAATATTCCCGGGAATGCCTGTACCCAACTGCATTAGTGCTGCTGTTACTTTCATCCAAAATCAACAGCATGATATGAATTTTCAATAATAACCAACAAAGCAGCCATCTGTACTCTTACATTTGTCAAATCGATATTTGGATCTTCCATGGTCTTGTAAAGCATTCCTCTGAATTCCTGCACTACTTTTTCAACTTCCTCAAGAACACGCTTAAGAATCCCCACCTGCATAATCAAAAAGTGGTGCATTCAAAGATAACATCTACCAGAATAATATTGCATGAGAAAGTGGGTATTGGCAGGAAGATATAAAAGGGAAAAGATGAATGTTGAAACACAATACAAGAGTAACTCATGCTAGATAAAAATACACAGTATGAGAACCATACATGAGAAGGGAGAACAATGGACTTTGCTTTGCGGTACTCTCTCACAGCCAAATCATATTCACCCTTACTAATGCTTCCACGAATTGCACTGGGCAAGTTAAAAAGTGTTCTGAACCTCTGAAGCATCCCTTGAACAGACCTGATTTTCTCCGCTTGCACCTTTGAAAGTTACATGGATAGAGATGAAAATTATGAGAAAATGCCTACATAAGAAATAAACTATATATGGCTTGCATATAACTAACTACCTGTCTCTCAAAGAGAGGTCCAAAAGCACGATTAGCGAGAGAACTGACTCCTTGTATACAATTGACTAAGTGAGTAGTTCCTGAGCCTTCAGGATCTTCCTCTATTCTCTTCATCTTTGACTCAATGTCTTAATTAGGAGAATCAAGTGGAAATCTGTTATTGTTAAAAAATACTTGAAAGAAGAGCTAGTGTGCACAACTGACCGTCTATGGTTGTTTTACATGAGACAAAGCAATCAAAGTTCTCCTTGACCAACTGCTTTTTCTGTTGGGTCCTTCCTTTCAAGTCATTTTTCAATGAATGAGCGCCAGCTTCCAGATCTGCAGCACTTGTGTCCAGGTGAACCCGTGATATAAACAGTTTTGCATCAAATTTTTCCGAGTAATAGTTCAATTTTTCTGCAGACACAACCGCGATTGAGTACTACAACCCCCAATACCATACATCCATGAAGATAAAAATAAGCAAATAAAAATGGTTCAAATAACAGTTTAAAAGGCACCTCGATCATTTGGAGCAAGAGGTTCCACATCCATTGATGAAGACAAGTTTGCCACATTATCACTGATCAGCCTGAATGTCTTGTGATTAATTAGCCTGTTCAGATACATGTAAGGTAAGAAGTCAGAAAATGGAAAGGTACAAGCCAATCAATAAAAATTACCCCAGTCCAAGAGGGTCCACCCATTCCATGCCCCTTGGAAGAGATTGCAGATTGCTCAGACCTTTTGGCTTCTTCTCAAAAGTTTTAGGCAGTGGAACTGCTCTTGTATCTCTCATTTCCCTAACCCTCCGTGCTAACTGAGGAGGAAATTTAACACTAAATTTATTTCTTTGGTTTGATATTGATAGCATATAACTAGGACCACAACCTCAAGCATGGTAAGGACGTAAGGTTTAAGGATGGATGAGTTTAATTCATCTCAACGGTTAGTTAGAATCCGTTAAGCTGCCATGATCATTCTTGTCTAATGGTATGGGTGCCTCACTGAGAGAGGTAAGGTGAAGGTTAAACTCCCATTGGGTGCAAAAAGTAGCAATTTGGGTTGCTAAAAGACCCATTAAGGAAGATGGAAGTACATTTTCCAACGATTATAAGAGAACATTAGACTTCAAAGTTCAAACTAGCAAAATATTGCATTAAAGAAAAAAACGAGTTTGGGATAACAAGAGCATATATCTCATAGAAAACGAAATCAAAATGTAGCACAGCAATTGACCACTATGACTGGTTCTTAGATAAATATTAAAGAACCAAATACTAAAACCTCAGTCAGTAACTCGCAGTGGCTGAGGAGAAACTGTCACGTTTACAACATGAATTCATTATAAAATGAAGAAGGTAATATATATAGAACGGTCAACAAGCTAAGCAGCTGCAAATCTCCTCAGAGGTGGATTTCGAGAAACATTTATTGAACGATAAATGTAGCTGAAAAATCAAGTTAAGAAAACCATTTCAAAATTGAAAATCTGATTCACAAGAGAAAGCATACCGTAGCTTCATTTACGCGCTTCCAGCAATTAGGCTCGTCATCATCCCAATCCTCCTGTTTACCAATCCCGGACTTATTCCTTGGAGCGGCGGCACCGCGATCAACCTCGTCTCCAGACGAAATGCTCAGCATCTCTACTTCAGAATCATCATCCTCATCCATAGAAACCTTCCGATTGACCGCCTTCTTCACACCATTGGCGTTTCTCGCTGCAGCAGGGGCGCCGCGGTTGGGCGGAGGCTGAACATAGTTGCGTACAGGCTTTACCGCCCCTTGCGATTGCTTGTTGTAATTAACATCGCGCTGCGATTGCTCCTTCAACGCTAGCTGCAACAGCTCATCCTCATCCAAATCGTCGTCCGACATCTTCTGCTGTTGAATCCGAGACAATTATGCGTGTGGAAGTTTCCTGAACTGGATCTGCGTAGAAATGAAAATAATTGATCGCGAGAAATTCAGAAGAAACGTTTTAGGCCAAATATCCATCCAGTGCGCTAGCTAACACGCTTACTTATTCTACGATTTGACCTCTCTTAATTGGCAACTTAATTTAGGTATTGGGCATCTTTCAATCATTTTTTGCAAAATTACAATGCTTCTCAAATTAACTAGGATTATAATTTAAAAAATAGAAAGTTTTAATGTCATATTTGATTGTGCATTGAAAAGTGGAGTTTCCAATGGTGAGTTATTAAATCGTTATTTTTTAATATACACAAATTCAAAAGCAAAAATGTAGTACATATATTTCTACAAAATTATGATTTATCACAATTCTTAAAATTAATTGTGAACACCATTCGAGAAATAACGATAAAATAAAATCATTGTATTGTGATGTATATAAATAATCGTGATTTTTAAAAATTATTTTTGAAAAGTACTAGAATGATCTTCACCAAATGAATTTTTATTCTTACTTCTAATTAATCGTTTATCATTTATAAATAATGTTTCATTATTAGTTTATGATAACCTTGTTATTTTGAAAATTAATTTTTAAAATTTATATATATATTTTATAATTTGACATTTTATATATTTGAGATTTTTTGAATATTTAAAAATGGGTAAAATGAAATTTGACGATCTACGTTTTTTCTGAAATTTGATGATGCCTATTACCATAAGATCGTTGTTTTTTGCATTCTAATAAACACAATTTACATTAATATTTGGTTGTATAAAATATAACTATGATGTCATTGAGCACTTAGTGATTCTAAATATAAGTGATTTGAGAAATGATAAACTAAAATATTAATCATTCTTTTTATATAATAATATTTTTAAAAAATCTGTCTCTTAGGCCATCTTTATCGTTTAGCTCCGAACAAGGTTGAGGATGACGTCATTAAAGACAAGACAACAAACATTGATGAACTCAACAAGAGCCACTCATGGAAAACCCTCTTCATGGCAAATGAAAAAGGAATCTCCCAATTTCCACCATTCAATAAACAAATAACCCTCTTTTCTTCCTCATTCCCAAGGCAAAAAAAATTGTCCAATGGAAGAAGAAACTCTTCCTCTTCACGTTCAATCCAAGCGCAAGACAGATAAAGAAGAGAGTACCTGCACCCTTGAAAGGCAAAAGCGGGTTCGTTTGAATGCGATAAACGAGGCATCAAACTTGGAACAAGACAAGAGTTGTTGTGCGCGTGAAAAACTGAAGCAGCACAGGCTTGATGTGGCTGGGCGAATCTTGATACCGGAGATCTGGGGTCATGAGGATTTACTGAAGAATTGGGTTGATTCTAAGGGTTTTGATGCTTCTTTGATTGGTAGTAAAATTACATCTGCTAGAACTGCTTTGATTGAAGAATGTGCAAAAGCAACGTCTACGAGGATGAGAATGCCAAACACTTGCTGAGCCCCTCAATCTGCAAATTGCGTATTCTATTATATGTCAAACTTTCGTTAATATAATTAATATACTGGGATTATTACATGTTTCTAAGGGATTAATAATTAAATTAAGTTATTAAAGTTAGTAATAATATTTTACTATTCTAATGAATTTTGAAAAATAACTTATGCAGAAGTAATATTTCAACATTATTTTTTTTAGGCTACTAGTCATATGCTATAATTATTCTTGGATTTGAACCATTTTCACTCTTATTGACATTAAACTTTTTAACTAGATGAATTGTTTTGAACAATAAATTATTTTATCCCTGATACACCCAAATTCATACCAATGTATAAAACTTGTATGTTATAAGTCACAATTCAAATTTATTTTGAATGATGTTTATCATTGTCCCAAATTTTCAAATAGCGCAATGGATGTATCCAAAATTTGTAAATTACATAAAAAGCCATCGAAATTAATATGATGTGTTATTGACCTCTTAACTTTTTTAAGTTTTAAACGACATTTCTTCAAAGTTTAAAAATTGTGTGGTTTGTCATCGAAGTTCCAAACTGTTTATATTTGACTCTAACTCTTATTAATATTTTAAATGTTCCATAATCTATATTTGATCCTTTAACATTGAAAATATGTAATGATTGTATCTCTAAACTTTGAAAAATTTAAAAATAAAACATAAATTATCAAAATCATTCATACGAAAAAAAGATGAAAACTACTACTCTTTATTCGATGATCATTTTAAATAGCTTTGAAACTTCGAAGACTTTAAATATAATTTACAAATTTGGGAACATCGTTTTTACACAATTTTAAATATATGAGACCACTCTCTTAATTGTCTCCTAAAATTATATATCTCCATTATGACTTCCTTAACTTCGATGCATATTCGATGTTCGGTATGGTTTAAAAGTAGTGGAAAATGCAGAAAAGAATGGTACAAAAACATATTTAAAAGAGAGACTAAAATAGAAAACAAAAAAACCGAAATTACATGTATTTTACTCATAGGGATATACTATAATTTTGACAAATTTGGAGATATAATTTAAGAGAATGACGAGGAATCCCTAAAATAGTGGCAATTTGTTCGAACGAAACAAATCTCAAAATCTGGGCCGTTCGATTTCATTGGAAAACCTCAACGTGGAAAATGAGTATTCCCAACCCAACCATTGATGTTCTCTAAAGTCTAATCTATTCGAGTTTTATTGCTTTCTGCAGATTACGATCACGGATCCCTATTCTGCCCAGATTTGGTTCCTGTCATCAAACAAATCCCCAAAAATCGATTTTTTATTGGTAATCATCAAGTTTCTTGTTTCTTTTGTTTGTTTGGATTATTATAATTACTTCCTAGGAAACCTGTGTCACCGTCAATTTTGTATGCTTGTGTTTAAAGCTAAGGCTGTTTGTTGAAAGGTAACATAAGAAATATATAAGGCATATCAATTGTTCAAGGTAATGCTCCAAAGGAACAAACGTCTGCATTCTCTGAACTTGCCAGAAAATAACTATTGAATATTCTGTTCTTAGGCTAATTTTCTGGGTAATTCTGCCCACACCCTTTCAGTTCCTTATATTGTCTTTCTTTTTGTTGCACATAATCATGGTCTTCTGCCCTTGTAGTTATGTTTGAAATATAATCTTACCAATTGAAATTGTGGGCATATGCAGAAGCTGGGATTAATGAAGACATTTTTTATCGGTTCTTTTGGATGATATTCATTAAGGCTCTACGGCAATTTGAATATATATGAACAAAATTGTGTAAGTTTTTCATTATTACAAGCTATTTCTCTTTGAAGAAGTGTATTGTAGCAATGGTGAAAAATTGTTGGAAGCCAAGGGACCGGGTTGATGGTCTCTTATGGCATAAGGATATAGGACATCATGTAAATGGGGAATTTTCAATGGCTGTGATTCAAGCAAACTTGTTCCTTGAAGATCAAAGTCAACTTGAATCTGGTCCGTTGAGTTCTCTTGATGCAGGGCCTTGTGGTACTTTTATTGGTGTCTATGATGGACACGGAGGACCGGAGGCTGCTCGGTTTGTAAATGAGAGGCTATTTCCAAACCTCAAAAGTACGTTTCTATGCCCTCATGCTCGGTTTCGTATATAGGTGTCTTCTTGTTAATGAAACATGTTTTGAAACTATATTCACAAATTCGATCATTTTTTCGTTGGATAACTAGAGATTTTGCAGTGGTCTTTTGAATATCCGTTTTATATTATGGATGAACACAGAAGAATTTACTGGATTTATATTGTTACAGAATGTGCCTCAGAAAGCCAAGAAATCTGTGCTAATGTGATTAAAAAAGCATTCTTGATGACCGAAGAGGAGTTTCTTTCATTAGTGAAGCAACAATGGCTAAATAAGCCACAACTTGCTTCAGTAGGAACTTGCTGTTTAGTTGGAGTAATATCTAATGGAATTCTATACATTGCCAATGCGGGAGACTCCCGTGTCGTTTTAGGCCGTATCGAAAATTCCTCTAAAAGTTTTACAGCTATTCAACTATCAACCGAGCATAACGCCAGCTTCGAAGGAGTCAGAAACGAGCTGCGATCTCAACATCCTGATGATCCAAAGATCGTAGTTTTAAAACACAATATTTGGCGCGTAAAGGGTATCATTCAGGTACATTTTCGAAGCTATTTTCTCATGAATAATGATATATAATGCCACTAATTTCTATGTACCAGATCTCAAGATGCATAGGAGATGCATATTTGAAGAAACCGGAGTTTAACAAACCACCATTACTACTGAAATTTCGACTTCCCGAATCGTTCAGTAAACCGATTCTCAATCCGGAACCTTCTATTTCATCGTATAAACTCAACTTAAATGATAAGTTTTTAATATTCGCTTCTGATGGTCTATGGGAGCATCTGAGTAACCAAGAGGCTGTTAACTTGGTGAATACATATCCACGAAATGTGAGCCTTTTTTGTAAAGCCAGATATTTCATTATCTAACAAGGTGTTTGAACAGGGTATTGCACAGAGACTTGTAAAAGCGGCAGTTGGTGTTTCGGCTAAGAAACGAGAAATGCGATACTCGGATTTGAAGAAGATCGATCGAGGCGTACGAAGGCACTTTCATGATGATATCTCTGTTGTTGTTGTTTTTATAGATCAACAGCATTCTGGTAATGGAACTTCTCGTTCTTGCTCTGTTTCGAGTAAAGTAAACTAAGAGTTTAAGTTATATACGGTGCTGATATTTAATTTTTTGTTTTAAATCTCATGTGAATGACTATGAAATTCTTTGAAGAGTATTTTAGATTTTCATTAAAGTTGATCAAAATTATGCAATTTTTGGATAGATTAAGGTTTGGTTCTTAAAAGCACCAACGGATATTTTAATCTGTGCGACATCGACTCGTTAAACCGATTTGATATCACTTGACTTATCTTGATTCGATTAATCGAATTTTCGGCTTTGTTCAAATTTTTAAGCAAAATGATATTTTTGAAGACAAAATAAATAAATATTTAAATAAATTTCAATTCTACAAATACAAATCTTTTTACAAATGATTAAACAAGAGGATTTAGCTTTAAGGTCGATTATATAACAATATTGTGATGATACATAAATCACTTCATCGAAGAAGAAGATATTTTATTAATGGCGAAGTCGATTTGTGTCAAATGTCAAAGACACTAATATCAGGTGCATGTGGAAAATTGAAATGTGACTACCTCATAAATAAATAAATAAATAAATAAATTTAATTAAATTATTAACCAATTCAAATAAATAAAATAGAATAAAATCATATCGAAATAATATAATTATTCGAATATGATTTCAATGTGATGGATACATTAAAATATGAATCCAACTAATTATATGTAGAATAATTAAGAGATTTCTTGCAAAATTTATAATGTTGACCATAAAAATATAGTTCAATAATTTACTAGTAGAACAAATTCGTTCACAACATATTTTTACTTTACAATCAAGCTTGCAATCTTATTTCTTAGATATGTTATGACATCATTTCTATTTGTATTTTTACGAATATGTTTTAACTTCGATTGTAGATATTTATGAATATTTTATAAATTTAGATGGAAAAAAATGTTTAATTATTTTGGATGATTAAAGTCTCTATATCTTTCTTGACCAAATGTTTATCAACAATTGATAAATATTTAATATACCATTTGTGACATAAAAAATCTTAACTTAATTGTGTCATATCATTTTCCACTATCTAATACATTTTTGTATTTAACATGATAAAATTTTTCTCATTGACTAAATCATGTTTAGAATTTAAATGATTAATAAATGTTGATAGAAAATAAGATAAGTAAAATGATAATATTAGGTTTTTATACCATAATTTCATATTATTTAAATTAAAATGTAGATTTAGAGAAAAAATCTACACACAATCCAAATCAAAATATATATAACTAGTTTTGAATCTATATCAAATTCAAATATAAAAACTATAATCCAATGATTCAAATGAATGAGTTGGATTTAATTATTCGATTTATACGAAATATTGATACCCCTAACTAAACCCACAACTTGAACCATATTCATTTCATACCTCTATCTGGATTGGATTATTTGATTTATATAATATATTTATATCTAATTTAAAGATCTATTAGATGAGAAACAAAGTTATCTCTATTCGTATAGTGTACGCACAAAACAATTTACAAGACGAATGATTGAATTTTCAGTTGAGATATTAACAAATATATTTATGATGTCTAAATGGTAGATTGAATTTGGTCGACATTATTAGTATAATTCATATAATTAAGATAGCTGATATTAAAAAATATTTTTTAATTATATATCATTATAATTTTTTTTGTAAAAGAATTAAATTAATAACAATTTAACAACGAGATCCGATGACACATAATTTCTGATTGAATGAAACATACTTAAAAAAAATTAAGTCAAACTCGACACTCAAGCAAATTATATTAAAAACCAACTTATCGTAGTAAAAATAATAAAAAAATACCATTACAAATAAAATTAAAATCAGGAATTTAGGGTTCGTCGTTTTGGAAGATTAAAATCATCAAGAACTTCTCATTGACATCTGGATTCTCTTTTTTCCGGCCAATTTGATTTTGGAGTAAGTGTGCCTTTTCCTAGAAGGCGGAGAGTATTTTTATTGAGCGAAATGCCTCCAAAGCAGCAATCGAAGGCTGATTTGGCAAAGAAGCAGAAGATAGTCGAGGACAAGACATTCGGATTGAAGAACAAGAATAAATCTAAAAATGTTCAGAAGTACGTTCAATCTCTTCACCAATCGGTCCAGCCTAAGCCAGACCAAAGCAAAATTAATGCCCAGGTTGCGCGATTGTTTGATTCTATTTTTTCCTAATTTCAATGTATTTCCATGATGATTTGTGATGTATTTGTTTTCTTCAATTAATTCAATTTAACAGAAAAAGAAAGAAGAGGATGACGCGAGAGAGAAGGAACTGAACGACTTGCTTAGGGTTGCTATTAAACAACCTAAAGTTCCTGTGGGCAAGTTTCGAATCATGAATTCAATAGCTTTCTGCTACTAATTTTATTGATTCTTCATTTAACCCCTCTTTATTACATCTTTGGTATTGTAACCATCCACGATTCTTCAGGTGTTGATCCGAAGTCAATCATATGTGAGCACTTTAAGGTTGGCCAATGCGCTAAAGGGTTTAAATGCAAGTTCTCCCATGACTTAAATGTGCAGAGAAAAGGAGAAAAGATAGACATATACAGTGATAAACGTGATGAAGGTTGAAACATTTTGGTCATCTCAGTAGAGATTCAATGTTTCATAATTCATAGCATATTAATCCTTTGTTTGTTCCCTTAAATAAAGGGGATGGAACCATGGAGGATTGGGACCAAGAGACACTGGAGAAAGTTGTAGCATCCAAGAGCAATGAATACAACAAAAATAAGCCAACTGATATTGTAAGATACAGTTATTTCACTTGGATCATAGTGTTTATTGACTAAATGTATATCAATCCTGTTATAGCATTTCACTCCGTTGTTCTTATGCTCAATGTTATGTTCTATATCAATGGTAGTCGTGTATTGATTATTTCTATATGGGGTACCAAAACTACTACCAACTGCTTGTTATTCTGCCTTGTTGCAGGTTTGCAAGTATTTTCTGGAAGCTGTGGAGAAAAAACAATATGGTTGGTTCTGGGCTTGCCCAAATGGGGATAAAGACTGCCATTATCGACATGCGCTTCCCCCAGGGTATATCTTGAAGTCTCAAATGAAGGCTCTTTTGGACGAGGAGAAAGAAAAGATATCCATAGAGGATGAGATAGAAAACCAGGTCGACTTATATTGTTCCTTATGTGTAATTTTTTATTTGCCATTTCATTTTCGATGACTCAATAGTCAGTTTACACTCTGTTTGCAGCGTGCAAAAGTAGCAACTACAACTCCTTTGACTCCCGAGCTATTCATGCAATGGAAAAAGAAAAAGATGGAGGAGAAGGAATCCAGCCTTGCTGCACAGAGGGCTGAAAGAGCTAAGAATGACCGCATGAGGCATGTCTTCTTTCATTTACATAACATCAGAAGTTACCATTTTTTTCTAGTTACACCTCCTCACAGAAGAAAAATGACAACACTTTTCTTTTATCCTCCTTGTCTGCCAGTGGTCGTGAGCTTTTCCTGTCGAATGCTAGCTTGTTCATTGATGATGCTGAAGCATATGATAATTATCAACGAGAAGAACGTCCAGATCAAGAGGTCATTGCATAATTTTTTTCTTTGATCACCTTATTTAAAGCTCACTGTGCTCAATGTATATATGTACAGGATATTAGAGATCGTTCTGGCGATAGGCCGAGTTCGTCAACGTCAAATACTGGTGATGCTGATGAAAACCCTGATCATGACAATGGCACTATTTTTGACGAAGAAGATGATGATGATCTCGACATTGATGAGTTAAATGAACTGGAGGCCAGTCTTTCAAGAGCGACATTACGGATAAAAGAATCAGGTGACACTGTGTGATCATCATCTAATGCCAAATCTTATTTATTGGTGCAATCAAGAGAGAAAAGCTTAACTAAAATCATTTCTCGATGAGCATTGCATGAGAGTGAAAGCTAAAGTCACCTTTTGCCACCCTTTGTGCTAGTTTATGTTGTTCGTAATTTGATATAAACGTGTCATTTGTGATTCATCAAGATTTTGTTGACTTCTTTGGTTAAAACCAATGTTTTCATATCGNTAACAAACAAATATTCATAATATTTGATCATATTTCCATATATGATTATTCATAATCAAATCATATATATGCGTCCATATATACTGATTTGATATGATATTATTTCCTTCAATATCTCTTTCCATAACTGCCGATATATTTGACTAATGAGCCCCACCATATCTCAGTTCGGTCCTCGATCGATTGCCTCCATCTCATATCTTCGGGTCACGTGCCATCGGTCCTCTACCGATTGCTTCGGTCCTTTTTGTTACATTCGGTAGTGGTACTTCGGTCCTCGACCGATCGGTACCAATACCGACAATCCCGTCTTCCATGTGTGCCCCGATCGACCACATTGCCAATCGGTCCTCGTCTAAGTGTAACCGATCGATATCAATATCGATCTCCACACCTAACACGCATGTGATGCATGAGGATGGCCCGAAACAACGTCGACAAGAAGTGGACCGATCGGTCTGGGCACACGTGGGGAGCTGGGCCCCACGGCTCGGGACCGATCGCCAGATGCGACTGATCGGGCCAAGCGATATAAATGGGCCCTCTACTGATCTGGGCCTCCAAGTTCGGCTCACTTGTCTGGGCCGTCATGGCCAAGGTTGGTCCTGACCCTGTTCGGGGTATCGGGTTCCGATGATCTCATCACTTAGTTTAAACGATTATCTTGCTTGATCGCACTACGATCTTGATTTTGATGATATAACAATGTTATCTTTCAAAGATTACAGTCACATATCAAAAAAATATTGAGTTTGTTTGGTATAGTTTGTAAAAATTACGATCTGATGAGGTGTGGTGAGGTGCAATGATCGTGATTTTTTAAGTATGTTTAGTAAAATTATGATATCATGATCGTGAATTTTTGTAAAAAAATAATATATCCATTTTTAATAATGAAATTTATTTAGTTGTAAAAGTAAGGGTAATATAGTAATTTTTAAAATTGAAATATAGGTATAATTGGTTTTAACAGCGATAATCAAATCGTGATTTTTTAAGCTTCATCTATTTGTACACTGTTATGATAGGACAAAGACTACCTTGTTCTCCCTATCTCTATCTCTAATGATGGTCATTCACAACATTCTATTTGTAAGCCTAAGTCATTCATTTTGAATGTTCACTTTCAGGTCTATAATCAGAGTCAAATTCGATCAAATAAGCAACATATCATTAAAGTAGATAAGTAGAATAAAATTATTTGTGTCAAACAATAGCCCCTTGTGGTTTTTTCTTGATTTTTCAAATTTGTTTCTTTGATGAAAACGTCAAACTTCATATATCATTGTTTTGATGCTCATTTGAGTCCATAAAAACTCTTTAATCTGCAAATTTCCTTGCTTTTCATGGCATTCTCCCAAATTCACCACATCATTATATATAAATGTAGTATTAACATCTAATTGTTCTACTTCCCAATTATGATGCACTACTAAGGCAAGTGATGCTCGATTAGAGACTAACTTTAACACTAGACTAAAAACTTATTCAAAGATGATTCCCATTTTCTATCAAAATCCTATCACAATGAGTCTAGCTTTATATATGATGTTCCCATCAGACTCAATGTTTTGTTTGAGATTCATTTGTTCCACAAAGTCTTTTTATTTTATGGTTCTTCCACGATATAATAGGTGTGATTTTTCTCAATTGAATTTAGCTTTTCTTTCATAAACCTTGATGCACTCTCATTAGCTTCATTTTCATAGCTTCTTCATATTAGACTCATCATATTCAAATAATAGCACATATTCTATCACATTGTATTTACTGAGAATGGTGTCTAGCTTTGCTTGACCTTCTCAATTATCTTTGAAAATTTTCAAGATATTCTTCTTAGTGTTTCTAGTGTAAGGTTCATCCTCATGATGTCTGATGCTTTCACATGGTCATTGAGTTGTTTCTAGGTTCACTGAATCTTCATTCTAAGTATTGAAATTATTTTATTTCGAGGATGTGTGACACATCTTCATGTTTAATTTAAGCATCATCACTTGAACATATGATTTCTTTCAATTGTCTAGAGCTTGTATTTGGATTCTTTTTCTCTATACCCAATGAAAATACACAATTGAGAGTGAGAGTCTAATTTGTTTCTATGATCCTTTGTACAAGAACACATGGCTTACCCCTGAAGACTCACAAGTGACTCAAATTTGGTTTCCTTTTAGTCCACATCTCCTCCGAAGCTTGAAGTCAATGTATGATGAATGGGATATGTTTCTAATGTCCTAGTTAGTAAACAAATTCTCCCCAGAATTTATTGGGCAAGAGAGCAATTGACAATATGCATCTTACTTTGTCAAGTAATGTTCTATTTAGCCTCTCAGTTATGTCATTATGTTGCGGGGTTTTTGGTTCAATCCTTTCACGTCTTATGTCTTTGTCTTGGCAGTAGATATCGAACTTATGTGATATATACTCCCTAGCGTTATCACTCCTTAAATAAATTATCATTTTTCTTTATTCGCATTCTGTCATGTTAAGAAACTCTTTGAATTTGGATAAGACTTCATTCTTGGGTATATCAAAGCTTTCTGGTTGCTATCATCAACAAAGGAAACAAAATACGTCTTTCCTCCAAAAGATTCGACATCTATTTTCCCAAAACTTCACTATGAACCAAAACTCCAAAAGATTCGACATCTTTCTGGTTGAGGTACTTTGAAAGCAACTTTGTGTTGGTTGCCTCTAAGACAATATTCCTTTGCTCTGCTAGATATTTCAATTATTCGAAAATAAGATGAGCTAGCCTTAGTTCACTTGTTGCTATTCTTTGAGTTCATCTGTGTCATCATTTCCGTTTGCAAGAACTAGTGATCATTTTACCAACTTACATGTATTGTTAGCACAAGTACTTATGAATCTTTCATGATTAAATACATTTCCAGACAATAGATTCAATCTTAGTGTGGGAGTGTGTTTAACACAATTCAACATTAGCTTCATCCATGTGTTCGTCAGACTTAAATTGTGACAACACTAGTGATCAAGACAATACTAAAATTTCCCGTTTTAAACATTCCAAAATTTCTTTCAGTATATATTAACACATGATCTAATTGCATAGTATGAAACTATTATCAAATATTCATCTCTCCATGCCATTGTGGGAAATGTTCATTCATTCAGTTGACAATACAATTAATTTATCTGAACTAGAAGTTTGAAGTCATCGCATTTGTATGATATTTCAAGTCATTTTTCTTTTTCTTCTTAAACACTTTATATGCCCTTTTGTGCCGTTCTTCTTGAGGTGACTTACTACACCATAATGAAAGCATGCCCTTTGTCCACGACTAGGATTAGGAGCAGAATACTTCCATCTACCAACATATTTTCCTTACATTGATTTACTCATTGCGTTGTGATATGTTATTATTTCTTTATTGTCTTTCTATTGTGGCAAATATTGATGTAAGATTTTTGGTGTTCTTTCTACGTTCCTTTTCATTCAGAAGACTTTCAACCACCACTATTATAGAAAAACTAGAGCGAATTGCTCAAAGTAACTACCAATACTTCCCAATAAGTGGTCCGAACCAGAGCAAAGTTTGTAACTTATCCTCCATATTGAGATTGTCTCTTGTTAGCTTATTTTTTACTAGGTCCGAACTGGTTCAAATATTCAGCCATGGCTTAACCATCATCATACCTCACATTTACACGGTTCTTGATGATT
The DNA here is from genome assembly GCA_009725065.1 of Utricularia reniformis. Lineage (NCBI taxonomy): Eukaryota > Viridiplantae > Streptophyta > Magnoliopsida > Lamiales > Lentibulariaceae > Utricularia > Utricularia reniformis. Next base: position 296,325 of record RWGZ01001491.1, read on the forward strand.
CCTACTTTGTAATGAATATTCTCCTGCTCACAAATAGTGTGTAATTTGTCTCACATTGATATTGCATTTATTTCTTTACCAATATGATGAAACAAACACATTTCTACCCAAGACCTTATAAATACCATTGCCCTCTTGTTCATCATTTTCCACTCCAAAATCCTCTATCTTCTATGCTTTGACCCCTGAATTAATAACAATCCATACATCTCTACATGAAATTATATCTTCATTTTCACTTTCCAAATAGTGTAGTTGCTGGCAGTCAACTTGATCATTAGCATAATTGTTTAATTCAATGAATATATCAAGATCTATTGCTCTGATACCACTTGTAAACGTTATTATGGATTGTATAAGACAACTAAAAACATATTATGAATGAAAACTAGAGAGATTGTTCTTGGATCAACTAACCTTATTCTTAGATCTTGTTCGTCAAATTTACAAAGAAAAATATTTCTAGAACCGTGTTTTTTTCACTTTCTTAGCTATAATATATAATTTTATGTTAGTAATTCTTGTTTTTTTACTTTCTTTCCGTGTTTTCATTTTTATATAATATCGTTATTTCTTCCAAAGCATGTTTCCGTTGATTTCTTAAGTTAAGAAAATAAGAATAACTTACTTTTACGTGGAATCCAAGTGGCGGAACAAAATCACGAGTGAAGGAACATCTTGACCAATCCATTATAATGATCACCCAACAGTTTAGATAATAGATCGAGCATACCAAAAACATCTAACCGATTAGATGGGGTAAAATGAAGCCAGAGCTCAGTGCATTATCAGTAGTGCTAGGACTGATGGATGCATTTAAGATGAGATAGATTTGCTCTTTATAATATCTAGATGTTGATGGAATAGAAACCAAGTGTTTAGCTTCTTGTCAAATTTTGAACCAATTGTTATAATTTATGGATGTATTTAATCATTGTTAGAGATGTATATAGTGTCTTAATGAGTTTGTTTAGTTCAACTTTTAAAAATAAATGTATGGTGAGATGTGCTGAAATGTTGTGAGATCGGTGTAATATGATTATTAATTTTTAAATATGATCATTATCATTATAAAGATTTATATAAAAATATTAATATATCATTATATATATAAAAGTAATAAAATAATTATATTATAATTATAAAAGTAAGAATAAATTAGTCATTTCTTAAATTGGATGATGACAATTGACAAAGCTAGTTTTAACATCGATGATGCAATCATGATTTTTCAATGATAAAGACACCGTAATTTTGCTTTATTTATGTGTGTTGGAATTATAGAGTCTGACCAAAATTATAACAGGACTGTGCACAGATATGACGTATAAGGGATAAAACCACATCGTAAAAAGACTTGAACAAATCAATTAGTATGTTAGACATTCCCTCTTATAAACCATTCCAAATTTCATCCTAAATCCAATGTTGGACATTTGCTATTTCAACACATTCTCTCAAGTCAAAATACCTTACAAATTTGGATTTGCGAATTAAAATGAATCGGACTTTCCGGTATTAATAATCATGATTTTTGACTGAACCAACTCCGATACCATGTTGGAATTATAGAGCTCTGATATCATGTTAGAATTATAGAGTCTGATCGAAATTATGACAGAAGTATGTACAGATATGACATAAAAAAAGAGAAGATTACACGGTAAAAAACTTGAAAAAATCAATTACTATGATACCCCTCCCCTCTCATAAACCATTCCAATTCATCCCAAATCCAATATTGGACATTTGATATTTCAAGAATATATATTAAAGAAATCATGATTTGAATATCAACCATACGACAGGGGAACCAAATAAACCAGATATCTATTCTCTGTTACTCAAAATGCAAGTGAAGATTGTGATGTAAAGCAAAATATCATACTATTTGATTGTTGTTGGAATGTGCAATGATCCTTTTACAGCTTCAACATATGCAAATCCAAAGGGTCATCAATTCATTACATATATCTTCACGAATTTAGAACATAAATCTCCAACCACACCTAAAACCCTTCTTTCCTTTAAGACGAATAAGCCATGGAAATAAATGAATGATGATTCTCATTCTTCGCTCCCATTATTCACTTTGATCTCCAAAAGCCGTTCAACTGGCTGTCTACATATTGGACACCTATCTGTTTGAAACCTCAACACTTTCGCACATTCACTGCACATGCACTGTTTAACAACACAAAAACTTCTTTATACGACCCACAAAATGACATTGTAAAGAAGGTAAGCAAACTATATTGAAATTATGGACTATGGCGGAAATAACGACGGGAAAGCGTGAACGAACGAAATTAAGAGGATGAATCCACACATTTAAAAGACTTGAATAAGACAATATGTGATGGAATTCCCACCCTAAACCTAATCAATCCCATTTCTATAATTGATGTGGGGCAAATTACAACACTCCCCCTCAAGTCCAACCATAAGGTTTCGACTTGAGATGAACCAAACCAACTCCGATACCATGTTGGAATTATATATTCTGGCCGAAACTACGACGGGAGATGGTTTGGTTCGGTTTCAACATGGTATCGGAGCTAGTTCGATTCATTTCAAGTAGAAACCTTATGGTTTGACTTGATGGGGAGTGTTGAATTTGTCCCACATTGCTAAAAGTGAGATTGATTAGGTTTATAAGGATGAGAATTCCATCACATAATGACTTGTTCAAGTCTTTTAAATATGTAGGTTTCTTTCCTTAATCCCGTTCGTTCATGCTCTTCCTTCGTTATTTCAGCCAAAATTTATAATTCCAACATTGATCATTCATTACCATGTGTCGACAAGGGAGGACCGTCGTGTCACAGGGTTCGGATAAACAGATTACGCATTCTTTACCAGGATCATTTTCTTCATATTCACCTTCGACCGAGTTTCCAATTCCGTATATCTCTTGAAGTTCATATCTCATGCCATTAACCCATAATATTTGCTTTACTACTCTCACATTATATTCCCCTTTCTCCTTTTCAAATACAGCCTGAGTTATTTGAGAGTTTGTGGAACATGATTCTGCCTTACCATTTGCATCTGCTTTCACTGCAAGAGGGTACACATCTATGTCCTTGTCTTTTGATAATTCTTCATTTTTAAACAATGAAAGATCGATTCCGGTACCCGATGGTTGTCTAAACCTTTGTGCTAAACCTTGATTGAAATGCACAGTTATAGGAGGATATAAGCTTTCTAACATTGGCATCAATTCGCAGTCTTCACCCTCCTTTGCGAAGAAAATTACTGTGATGCTGCAAAAACAAGGCAACTTGGCTTATAACATCTACCTAAGTAGCTAATTCATATCAAAATCGCAAGGAATTAATTCATCAAAATTGCAAAACATCGATGTTTTAGGTCTAGAAATGATATTTGCATAAGGCTAACACCACAGGGTCATGTAACATAACAAAAAACGAAATGCATATGAAACTATTCAGCTTAAAAACCTAGTAAAAATGATCACAACGCCATATAACAACAAAGTGAAATGGACATTGAAACCAACATTTCTAAAAGTTTCACATATTGTAAGACTCATTGGGGTGCCGAGGCACTTTAAGCGAATCCCAACATTGGCTATAGACGAGAATCGATCAGATGTTAAGTATAATGATTCGCCAACACTTGTACGAGTCATTTTCCCTAGTAAAGTGACAAGGAGCTAGGTGAAACCGAAAAATTAAAAGTGTTCACCTTAGAGTAGAGGCCATAATGGACCCACGGGGAAGTTTATAACTAGGGAAAAAGTAAAACCGTGATCACCAGTATGATGACTAGTGAAATGGACATTAAAACCAACATTTCTAAAAGTTTCACATATTGCAGCCCAGAAAATTCCTCAATTGAGGAGATCCATTCCGTCAAGATGCAAGTATCAAGCTTAGGCCGGTAAAACCATAAGATAAAAAAACAGACAATCTGATTCAATAGATATATAAAAAAAATGCAATTTTAAGATGGTTGCTATAAGATCATGAAATAGAAAGCTCAACTGTGGAAAAATGAAGAATAATTCATAGCCAAAGAAAGCATCTTTTTACCTTCCGGCTACTGTAGCATCAAACGTGAACGAAACTAGATTCTTCCCAGGATTCTCTTCATCAGGCTCGATCCTCAACGTTTCTTTTTTTAAATTCACATCATTTCGAATCGTAACCGCCTTCTGATGCTCCACATAAGGTGTGGGTAAGGGTGGGGGCGTATGATACATCATTGGTCCATAAGAGTAACGCCCGACCCAACCTGGAGGTGCCCCAGCGTGGTGGTGATCATAGTTTGCCTGCAGAGGCATCGGGACCGCAGCGTGGGCAGGAGGAGGGTAATAACCCGGGTACTGGTAATACGGCGGAGGGTTCGGAGCTGGGTTTGGATACGGCGGTGGTGGATAAGGTGTCGCCGCCGCGAAAACGTAGCGATTAGGGGTGATCTCTGGCTGCGAAGGATGCGGTGGAAGAGTAGGGGGGTGTGTACGCCCGGAAGATTGCCTTCTCCGGCCATGAACGGCGGTGCTAGTCATATTACCCATCCTGCAGAAAACCCCAAAATTCAAAAAGCAAGAAATTGGAGAGAAGCAAAGAAAAGAGCGTCTTGAGACGTGGGGGGAGTAGGGAAGGGGAAAGGCAAAGGAAATAGAAAGGGAAAGTAAAAGTAGTAAAGGAATCTAATAATTCCCATCCCTCCCTCCTCGCTTTCTACTTTCTACCCATAGAATACAAATACAATATGGCGTGTTTCCTTTAACGGGCCGACGTTTTTTTCCTTTATAAAAATTAGAATGTTTATCTTTTTCAATTATTTTTATTATTTAATTTGTTTTATGTATATTTAATTATTTTTATTTTAATTATAATTGTAATTATAATATGTTAATAAGTAAACAAAATTATATTAGATATTTTGGTAATTTGAATGTTAGTTTTTTTGGATTATTTATTTGGAACGAAGATAACAAATAAAATATGAAATAACATAAAAGAGAATATAACTTAATGAAAGACAATAATACAAATTTAGATATAATGATTACAAGTTCAACTCATCGTAGTCATTACCATGAGCATTATTTACTGGATTACTAGTGGAATTTTGTGAATAATATATTCGAATAAAATCTTATATGCATGATTCAACTTATTTAAATCAATGTTCATTAATCTAACATTTATGTAGAGTTATATAGATTGTTGAATTGGTCAAACTAGTTGATTATTCTCATCAAGTTTTCAGTCTTTCTCTTCCCGCCGTTCCCATAGAGATAAAGAATTTTAGTACATTCTAGGCTCGTTATATTTTTGTATTCTTTTAGCATCATCTTTTCTAATAAATCGGATATCTAGTAACAGATCCGATGGAGGTATAACGAAGTTTACACTGCCACGGTGAGAGCTTTTCGCTTGTTCTTGCTATCATTTTGTTTCATTCCTCAAAACCCGACATGCATGTTCATACACGAAAGTTTTCCCTTTCTATGCTCGAAAAGTAGTCATGTCTTCCTAAAATAATTGTATCAAGTACACATACTTGGTTCTCGTGCGCAAACACCATAGTAGTATCCAAAGAATTCAAAGACGATTTAATTGATTTGCCCTCATTTATTTTGAATTACCGAAAAGCTGCGTTGAAGTCATCTATTCCACCCCAAAAGGAACAATTTTTCTTTGAATTACTGATAACAAGATCTTTAGATGTATGAAATCATCCGGCGATCACGAGCTTCTCCTTTCACATCGTCCACCTTTGGTTCCTTCATTTGTCACTGCTAGCAACCAGGTTGCAACTCAGTATATTAAACCATCTTTGATGAAAATCCTTGAGATTGAACACTGACATTTTATCTACTAGGCATCTTGGACAACTTAATCATGTGTTGAGGTGAGATTCTCAAAGTGCACTAATCATGATGAGCTTTGTATCCGCATTATCTGTTGGACCAATAAGTTATCTATCTGGTAAGTCATTCATAAACTTACAGGCCCAAATAACTCAGCCTGACCAATGAAGAAATAAAACATGAGATGGGATGCGGCATTTCGGCCCATACTGGAATCAAGATCAAATGCAGGATAAAGAAGCAGACGACAGTTAATCGTTGCTGCTGTTCTTGGCAAAATTACAGAGGCATTCAAAACGATTGAGAGGCTGATCAAGAAGTGAAAAAGAGACGTACGTGTTGGTGAATTAAGACGACGTCGGAGATTACCTGAGACTGCAAGGGAAGTTGTGGCAAGAAGGCTGATCTCTGTCCAATACTTTTCTTGCTGATCGAGAACAGGGTGCTGATCATCTTCTTCTTTTGATTAACCTCCAAGTTGTTGCTCCTGTAAACTGTAAAACACTGAAAGTATTAGTGGATTGGATCATATATTGATCCCGAGGTTTTTCTCCGGGTTTACTCCGGTTTCCTCGTAAAAGCTTGGTGTCGTAATTACAAATATTTACGATCTGAAACAGCTGGAACTTATCTGCGAAATTGCTGGGCAGATTCTGGAAAATCAGTGGTTCTTGATAGAGTTTATTCTTCAACATTATCTTTAGTCATTTCAATTTGAGAATATTCGGAGATCGGAGCAAGCCTCATTATCAGCATTATGGTTATTATATCATTATACAAAATGCAATGTTTTTCAAGATGGATATCATGATATGACTATTATTATAGTTTTCTAGGTTTTTGCATCTAGCGCACTAGTTATTGCAAAAATTTCAATGGTTTCTCGAGAAACACACTTTTTCTATAAATATATGGGTTGATGAGTTTACATAACACATAAACTTATAGATGAATTATACTAACCATGATCAATCTCGCTTGAATTATTTCATCCATGAAATCCAAATGTTTCGACAATTGCATGTCTACATTAACTCATCATTTTCAAGTAATTCAGATGAGGTTGATCAATTATTGAGGATATAATGTATTTGTGTATTATATTACACAATATGTTTATATAATGTAAGATTTTGTACTCTTAGACATCATATAAAACAATAATTAAAGTATATGAGAGTCCTATAAGGCTACAAAAATGATTTTTTTGAGACATGTCAAAGGAAAGACTTCATATTTCATTAATTGTGGGTTGGCTTCATGTTACTAGAGTCTTGGGAAGTTGATAGATTGATCTACAAGTATCAATTGATCTGCCAAGGGATATACATGCTAGTTTAATGTGTTTTAGAGACTTTATATCAGTTGAAACCGTAGAAAGAATATCAACAAAGAAATTTTTCAGTAGCCAAAGCAAGGTAGCGGATTTTTTGTGTAAGGTTGAGAAAATTTTCTTCTAAGATGGTTAGAACTTGATGGGGAAATTAGTGAAATAATACTCTGCACATTTTTAGTCAACAGTGGATAGATTCTTGAATAGGAGAGAGAAACTCTTTTGTTAGTATAATTTTGTTAAAATAAAATAAAAAATTAATAAAATATTATTTATCATTTTTAATTAAAAAATAAATATATAAATAAATGCAAATTGAACAAATTTCACACACATGCGCGGATCTCTAGTTCCATAAAATAATTAGAGAAAAATTATTTTTAAAATAAATTTATAAATCAAGTTATTAAAATATTTTTTTATATATTTTAATTTACAATAAATTAAATACATTCTTATATATCAAAAGAATTATGAACACAATCGAACACGTCAACCCTGGAGCACATAAGTATCTAATCGACATTCCCAAGAATCTATGGACGTTATCATACGATGAAGACGTCCGGTACATTTTATGTTTGCTTGTGCAACACATAAGGTACATTAATAATTAATAATACAATCAATTAAGTTTCACATTATGTAGGCATGGTATCATGACTACAAATCATGTGGAGTCAATGAATGGGGTTTTACGTGGTGCTCGACGTCTTCACCAACTACAATCGTTAAGGTTTGCAAAAATAAGAGATTGTCTATTATACAATTATTTTTCAATAATATAACTTTTATATAGATTACATTTGATAATAAGCAATATTTTGATGAGCGTAAAACTAAGATCAATCATTTCGTTGGTGTTAAAAAAATGTGGGCTGAGAAAGGTGAAGAGTTGTTTCAGTTAGGATCAAAAAATCTTGATGGTCTCATGGTTGAAGAATAAAATAGAGATACTATGACAATTTCTGTAACAGAGATAGGTTATCATCAGAACATAGTTCATATTGTCAATATTTCACTTAGAACATGTACTTGTGGTTTTTGGCAGAGTTTCAAAGTCTCGTGCTCTCACGTGCATCAGGTAACAAGACATGATATTAATTTATTTACGTATTTTTCAAGTAATATTACTAATCATCAATTTGTACAGACATGTCATCATTTTAATATAAATCCTAAGAATATGATCGATACTCTTTATTCAGTCAAAACTCTATCGGCTACTTATTCCGATAATTTTCATCCTCTTCGAGATGAGAGACAGTGGGATAATGCATCTTTCTTATTGGCACCAGGCCCTAGTAGACGACGTGAACGTCGTCATGGTGGGCGTGATAGGACAACTCGAATGCTTGGACAAATAGATTGAAGTTTGAGATTATCAAAAAGTGGAGTTAGACATGAAAATGACTCTGGTATTGTACGATCTGCAAGAATAGAAGATGAGAATATGTCTAATCTAATGGCAAGACATTCTTCTTATTATCCAAGAGACCATTCAGTAGAAGATATGAGTGCATTTAGTCAAAGAGAATACCAATCATTCCACTATACAATGCCTATGCCTGAGTCTTCTTCGCAATATACTGCAAGAAATCCAGAGTATCGCCGTTAATCTAAATCGACAATAGGGAGGATATTGAAAAGCATCATTCCATGTCGGCACTCCAATATTTAGATGAAATTAATTTTCTCAATGTTAAAACTTTCATCTATTTATATTTAAGTATTACATTAAATCTACTTTGTTTTATTTTATGGTTTAAATATAATTAAGTTAAATAATTTGTGATATATAATTTATAATTATAGATTCCATGTAATTTTTAGTATAAAATTACCAGGTCTATGTATTTTAATTTATATTGTTTCTGGAGTACAATCTAATTCAATTATTATTACGATTTAGTAACCGAATTTACTTTGTTTTAAATCAAAATTCATTTTTTATTCAAACCTCAAAATTAATATGTTATATCATTAAGTTAAATAATTTGTGATATATAATTTATATTTATAGATTCCATGTAATTTTAAGTATAAAATTATGAGGTCTATGTATTTTAATTTATATTGTTTAGGGAGTACAATCTAATTGAATTATTATTATGATTTAGTAACATAATTTACTTTGTTTTAAATCAAAATTCATTTTTTATTCAAACCTCAAAATTAATATGTTATATCATATATGTTAATGTATTTAATTTATTGTAAATTAAAATATATAAAAAATATTTTAATAACTTGATTTATAAATTTATTTTAAAAATAATTTTCTATAATTATTTTATGGAACTAGAGATCCGTGTGAAATCTCTTCAATTTGCATTTATTTATATATTTATTTTTTAATTAAAATAATAAAGAATATTTTATTAATTTTTATTTTATTTTAACAAAATTATATTAACAAAAGAGCTTTCTCTCTCATGTTCAACAAGCCACCGACTGTTGACTAAATAAAAGTAAGCAAGAAGAGTTTTCTCTCTCTTACACATGTTATTTGACTAAATAAAAAGTAAAACATGCTATTTCACAAATTGTTATGGTCCCTTTTTAGGGGGTACCAACAGTCGTCCGGTTCGTTCCACAAACGAACTCCGTTCTGATTTATTTTAGATGTGGAAGACGATCAAAAGCTGGAAATAAAATAAGTGTACGGCGATATATAGTGGAAACCCCAGGAATTGGGGTGAAAACCACTCGACTAAGAGCAGATTATGCTCTTAGCCTGTTCACTAAAGAAATAACTCATAGTCAATACAAGAGAGGCTAATGAAAATGACAAGGTAAAGAAAGCGGTAAGAATTCCGGCAGGGTAACAACCTGTTCTTCCGCGTCCAAAAGGGTCCTGCTATTTCCGTCGTCTTGCCCTGTATTTATAGAGTTCATAGCGTGTGTAAATCACGCCACGTAACGGCCTCTGACAGGTTTGTTAGAGGTTGTTATCGCGGGATGTAAAACGAGGTCGGGACCGAAGCGTGGTCTGCGTGATCGGGCCCGAAGCGTGGTAAACGTGGGAAGGCCCGAAGCATAGAAAACATGAGTTTTAACCGTTCTGTAACCGCTCGGACCGAACTCAAGTGCGAGCTGGCAGAAAACGCTTTATTTCGTTAAGGCCAGCTTCGGTCCACTAGTTGAACATCGGGCCGTTCTTCCTTAGAGGTGTGAGTGGGCTGTAAGGATTCATTTTCGCCATTTGAATTGGCCCAATCGTTGCTGGGCCTTACCCATCATAAGGTTCCCGATCCTAGAGTTCTCATCACAAATGATTTACAAAAACAGGTCATTTAACGAATAAAAAATGTACAGAGTGTTATTTCACTAATTTACCCTGAAATTGATTATGATTTTAAAGATGGTTTTACAACATTTTTAGGTAGTAGGTTAGATTTTATATGCATTCCATGTTAAACGGACACCACCACGGGGGTTCGAATTCGAGAACTCGAATTTGTTAAAGAGTTCGACTCGCTAATATTATCAATTATTTTTTATTTAAAATTTAAAATTTAAAAAGACGTGTTTATTTAATATAATTTATAATTAACAATAAATAAAGTTATAATTCATCTAATTATATTTTACAAAATAATAAATTAAGACCATAAATATAGATGGTAATTAATGTTTAAAATCGTTAAAATGCCAAAATAGTTGGCATAGACTATATTATATCCTAATAATAACGATATACCGCAAATTTTTAAACATTAACGAAATTATATTAACACATATAATAATAATAAATTTAAATCATGACTATTTGAAAATAAATTTAAATATAAAAACTAACTCGTGTCCAATAAGTGTCCGAGGAGATTCGGTGTCCGAGAAGAGTCCAACTCAAATTCGACATCATCAGAGAAGAGTCTGTTTAACATAATGCATTCATGTTACTGTTGTATGTTACGAATTTTACTGTTAATTATAGGAGTGTTTTATGATTATGATTTTTACATGTATGGAAACCTCTGTGTGTCTAGTGTCATAGGAATTTTATGTTTTATGAAAATTGAAAGCAGACCAGCAAGTTTGTCCGTACAGACATGACAACATGTTGTAGGTATGTTTCTCATATTTAGAAAGCTTTAATCAAAATGATCATTTTTATATGTTTTTAGAACATTTAATTATCTTTCAAATAAGTATTTTTATGTGATTTTTGAATGTCATTTTGGCTCTAAAAAACACATAGTTTTACAATATCGACAGACTTTTGTTCAATTTTTCAAAACAGTTTTAACATATGTATTATTTATGTGATTTATGTGAAAATTTGAGAGTTTGTAAATGCACAACTCAGACAATATTTCAGGAGCATGGTTTCAGTCACGTTGTTGTGGTTATAAAATCAGGGTTACCAACAGTCGTCCGGTTCGTAATTAAACGAACTTGGTTTGAATTTGTTTAAATGTGGGAAACGATTACAAATGAAAGGAAAAGCTAGGCACAACAATTTTAGAGGGGAAAACCCCTGGGAGAAGGGGAAAAAACCATTTGACTAAGAGCATGAAACGCTCTTGGCCGATTCATTAATCGAACAGTTCATTATAAACAGAAGGCTTATCAAAATACCAAGGGAAAAGAAAGTGTAGAGAATTTCGGTAGAGTAATAGCCTATTCTTGCGCGTCCAAAATATCCTCTTTAGCTTGTCTTCTAGCTTTGTATTTATAGTGGTGGAAACGCGTGAGGATCACGACTTGTAACCGCCTTTGACAAGGTCGTTTTCCCGTGCTGGGAAACATGGTTGGGCCCGAAGCGCTAATTGCGTGAATAGGCTTGAAGCGTGGAATGCATGTGGAGGCCTGGAGCGTCGGATGCATTCTTACATGTATTCTTACATGCTAGCCCTTTTTTGTTCTTCTGTAGTAGGTTTCAGAGGTATAAGGGCTATTTACGAAGAATGAAAGCCGTTGAAGTGGATGATTAGTTCATAGTGAGTTTTGGGAGCTTCGCAGCTCATCCTCGGGACTAGGCAAGCGCAGAAGCATCTGACTCGTCAGAGTGGTCAGTGCCACTTGGGAGCCTTTTAGATAGTAGCTTCAATCACCAGTCCAGACTCGTCCATAAGATCCGGCTCCAGGGTCGGTCCATCATTTAATTAGAAACAATTTATATTATACTTGTATGTATCTTGTCTATATTTAGAAGAATATATTTGGGCTACAACTTTCATTGACCATAAAGGATCTACAAGTTATACCGCCTAAGATTCATGATGTTCCAAGTTCGGGGAATCTCGTCACCGTCCAATGTTTCCATTTGTAAGCCCCAGCTTCAAATTTCTTCAGAACCCAGTACGGTCCTTCCCAATCTCTGTCCAGCGTTCTGACGTTCCTCTAAACCCTTACATTTCTAAGGACGAGGTCGCCTTCGGAAAACTCCCTTGGTAAGACCCGTTTGTTATGGGCTCGTTCCATAGTCCCCTGATAAGAGCACATCCGCGCGTAAACCGCATTTCTCTTTTCCTCAATCATCTCGAGATCTAATAATCTCCTCTCGCCATTCATATGCTCATTGTATTGAGATATTCATGGCGATCGGATAGCCACCTCCACTGGGCTGACTGCTTCGGACCCATACACCAGTGAGAACGGTGATTCCTGGGTTGTTGAGCGGGGTGTAGTTTGGTAATCCCATAAGACCTCATAGATATGTTCGTGCCATTTTCCTCCAAAATCCTCCAACTTGGTTTTCAATCCTTTCAGGATGACATTGTTAGATAATTCCGTAAATCCATTTGTCTGGAATGAGCCAATGACGAGAAATGTTGGGCAATACCCAACTTGATACAGAAATCCCAAACGACCTTTCCGCGAAACTGGGTCCCATTGTCTGATATAAGCACCTGGGGAATCCCGAAGCGGCTGACAATATTTCTCCATAAGAAGTGCTTCACAACTTTCTCAGAGATAATGGCAACTGCCTCTGTTTCGATCCACTTAGTGTAATATTCCACTACCACAATACAAAACTTTCGTTGTCCTACCGACAGAGGAAAAGGTACGAGGATATCAGTTCCCCATATGTCGAAAGGATATGGTAATGGGTCACCGATAAGGGAGCCCCAGGCAGTTGTGGGACTGGAGAATGATATTGACATATAGCGCAACGCTTGGTGTAATTCTTGGCATCTTCAAGTAGTGTCGGCTAAAAATATCTGGCTCTGATAATGCGATGATATAAAGATCGAGCCACAGAATTAATACCACATATCCCTTCATGAACATAAATCATGACGGCCTTGTTAGGAATGGAGGTCGGGTGATAGTCGAAGGGCTCGATGGTGAAAGACCGACCGAGGGAAACCTAACATGAAGCGGTGATGTTGATCGACTTGATGGATCTCGGATCTATTAAGGATATAAATCGGACGATTGTGATGAGTCTATTTGATAGAGGTCGGATTAGACTTAGATCGGGATTCGAGAGTATCGAGGGGAAATATCTTTCCTTAATTGATGCATTAAATATATGGAATAAGATATTGAGATATATCATATTGGTTGCATATATGGAAGAAGATATTGAGATATATCTTATTGGTTATATATATATAGAAGAAGATATGAAGATATATTCTATTGGCGATATATATGGAAGAAAATATGAAAATATATTCTAGAGATATATATGGAAGAATATCTGCAAATATATCTTGTTATATATATATAGAAGATGCGGTCAAAGATATGGAAATATAATATTGTAGAATATTTTGTAGAATATTTCCTAGATTAGATCCTAGTTGGACTCTATAAATAGAGGCCTCATGAATACAATTGTAATCAATCAATTCTATTCTTCTCGTGATAGTGAGCTCACGGCCGAGGTTTATCGGTCACGTGGTTTTCCTGGTTTTGGGTTTCCATGGTAAATCTTGTGTTTTTTACCTTTCTTCATTTACATTCGGTTCTCATCATATTAATTCGATCCGACCCCGGATAACGAGAATTCTTTTCTTCTCCGGGAAGAGGGTATTTTCCCAACAAGCCTCAGCCTCAATAGGGGATAAGCATTGTAACAACGGTCCCTCGAAACTCTTTTTAAACAGTCGCCCGTCGCTCATGACGTATCTTTTTGGCTCGGAATTCTATTTTTCTAGCTTCCGACTTGTCTTCGGGAAGATAACCATTAGTTAGATATTTGATAAAGGGGTCCATCCAAGTGGGTTCCCAGGAGATTCAGTAGCATCGATATTTAGGTCCTGGATTTCATGGCATATACCCCGATATCATCAACTGATAGTTCGGTCACTTATATCTCGACTGAAGGTAGATCTTGGAAATGGACCGATACAGTGCCCGATCCTACTTCGGGTATACTAGTAGCCAATCTGGCGAGTGCGTTGGCAACCTTATTTTGTTCTCGTGAAACATTATTAAGAGAAAATTCGCTGAACTTTTTAGATAATTCCAGGACTTTTGCACAATATAGTTTCATCATGGGCTCATGTGTCTCAAATCTCCCAGAGAATTGTTCAACCACTAACTTGGAATCTGAAAACATTCGCACTTTGCTAACTCCCACCTTCCGAGCTAGGGTCATTCCCGATAGTATAGCTTCATATTCCACCACGTTATTTGTTCCAAAAAAAGAGAACTTAACTGCGGAATGAATAGAGTCACCTTGTAGCGTTCTGAGGGTAATGCCTGCCCCTCTTCTTCCGAAGGTTGATCCGTCTATATGAACGGTCCATCGATCATCCTCTTGGTTTAAAAATATGGCTTATCGGGTCAGTTCAACCACGAAATCAGCGAGAACTTGAGCATTGATCGCCCTTCGGGGCACGAATTCCAGATATATGGAGCTGAGCTTAATCGCCCATTTTGCTAACCTCTCGTTCAGATATGGCTGATTAAGAACCACCTTCAGAGACTGGTCATTATAGACATAAACAGTTCGGCCTTCGAAATAATACTTCAGCTTAGATACAACTTTCTTCAAAGCTAGCATGAACTTTTCCAGGGTAGTATATCTAGTTTCGGCTGATACCAGAGAGTAACTCACATAATAAACAGGTCTGTGAAAGTCATTCCGAATTGTAATTAGAGCTGCGCTGACGGCAACTTCTGATACTGCTAGATACAATTCCAAAGGTTAATCACAAGTTGGACTCACCATTAAAGGGGGTGTACTCAAGTAAGTTTTCAGATCCGAGAAAGCTCATTCACATTCTTTGGTCCAGTCTAGATGACTCGCTTTTCATAATACTCTGAAAAAGGGCAAGGCCTGATCCGTGGATATATAAATAAATCTGCTTAACGCAGCCAGACGGCCAGTAAGCCTCAGGAATTCTCTCTTGTTCCTAAAGTGTTGCATATCAATAATAGTCAGCAATTTCTCTGGATTAACCTCTATGTTTTTCTCTGAAACGTAATATCCTAGGAACTTGCCACTTCGGATCCCGAAGCAGAACTAGTTCGGAATCAGTTTGAGTTTATATTTGCGCATACGTCGAAACAGCGAGACAAATAAGAAATATGGTCTTCATCATTCATAGACTTAACAATCATATAATCAACATACACCTCCATCATATGACCTATCAGATCTTTAAAGATTTTATTGACAAACCTCTGGTATGTTGCTCCAGCGTTCTTTAAGCCGAATGACAATACCACATAACAGTAAACACCATATTCGGTCATGCATGATGACTTCTTCAGCAATTAAGATCTGGTGGTACCCGTAGTAAGCATCAATGGTACTCATTGTTGTGTTGCCGGCCACAGCATCCACCAAACGATCGATATGTGGCAGAGGGAATGAATCCGACTTGACGTCGGTGAAGTCAATGCACATCCGCCATTTCCATCTGCCTTGGAGACCACCACCGAGTTTGCAACCCATTCAGTGTAGTGAATCTCTATGATAAACCTGGACATCAACAGTTTGTTCACCTCAACCCGGATGACTTCAATTTTTCCAGGAGAATAGCGTCTCATTTTCTGCCTAACAGGCTTAGCTCCGGGCTCAGTGTTGATCCGATGTTCACTCTCGGATCGGTCAATCCCAGGGACATCGTCTGGGGTCCAAGCAAATGTGTCCACATGGCTTCTCAGCAAGCGGACCAGTTCTTCCTCAATAGCCGGGGCCAGGTGTTCCTCGATGCATGTAGTCTTGGTTGAATCATCTTCGACCAACTTAATCAGTTTGAACCCCACAGGTTCCATTGCCTGCCTCGGGTGAGGTGGCTCTTCGACCAAATCCACCCGGGCCCTCTTTGGGGGTGCCAACGTTCGGCACTAACTCATATAGCATTGTCTTGCTATCTTTTGGTCCCCCTTTATGGAGATAACTCCATGAGCGGAGGGGAACTTGAGCATCATATGATACGTAGAAGGGACCGCCTCAAACTTACTGAGACCGGTTCGTTCAATAATGGCATTGTAAGCCAAGTCGACTTCAACGACAATGAATTCCAAGATTTCAGATCGGTCCCTAGTCGGATCTACCAAAGTGATCGGGAGCAGAATCTTTCCACATGAGATGACACTCCTCTAATCGAATGCTTATAGGGTTATATTAGCAATAAGGAGATCGTGAGCAGCGGCTCCCAACATCTCGGCTACTTCACGCTTCATCAGATTGCACGAAGCCCGGTATCTACCAAAATCCTGTGGACCCGATGATTAACAATAATCCCGGTGAGGATAAGAGGATCATCACACGGGTCAGTGATTCCTTCATGATCAGCAACAATGAAGGTTATATCAGGGTCTCCGTAAGAAGAAGATCGCTCAGCCGCGTCATATTTCATCAGCGCTACAGATTTGGAACTCTCAGCGGAGTCTCCGCGCGCTGCTCTCTTCTAGTCTCGGACCAATTCATCGATGCGTATTCCTCCGGAGATAACATAAATATCTCCGGTCACTGCTCGCTCTAGTGGGGCAGCCTCATTAGTCGGAGGTTGTGCTCCCACCGAAGCAGATGGAGGAGGAGGATTCTCCTGCCTCACTCCTTCATTCAGCGGGGCCCTGCCACCTCGGCCCCGCCGTCATCTTCTTCTTCGGCCCTGGCTATGCTTCTCTCGACCGTGCTAGCCTCTTTCATGATCTGGCGGAGGAGACCTTCGGTCCTCCGTCCTATCATTGTAATTTCGGAACTGTCCCCGATTATCCCTTCCCCTCGACCTGTGACGATTGTCACCTTGATGGACCCTTCGGGGAGATTCAATACCCTTGCCCTTATGATCATTCTGATCGGACCTCTCCTTATTCATCGCCGCTACTGTCTCCTGCAGCAGCGGACACTTCAACGTCGGATGATCACGATTATGATGCAACTCACAATACACCCGTTTGTCTTCCCACTTCGGGGGAACATCCTTCTCAGTTACAACCGCTACTTCTCGCGGCTGCTTCTTAGGGTACGAAGCCCTATGATCACCTGTGGGTTCATAATTTCTCACAGGCTTCTGGAATTTCGGTCCTGATATCTCATCCACCTTAATATATTTATTGATTTTTTGAAGAAGCTTACCCAATGTGGATGGGGGACTTTTCACAAGGCTGGCAGATAAGCCGCACGGTCCTAGTACTTGCTGTAAGGTATCGATCTTATCTCCGAGCTCCAATTTGATACCCCGAGCTGTTCGGTTGAACTTCTCCATGAAGGACCGAAGACTCATTTTCGCCAGGATATATTTCACCTGATATAGTTCATGCCTGCTTCGGGGCGGTCCTACATTTGGTGCGAATTGCTCAGAGAAAGCGAGTATGATGTCTCCATACTCGAAGTCCGTGACATGAGAGAATCAGAGGCTCGAACCGTACCCATGCGTAACTCGAAGTCCGTGACATGATCATTGGGATCACCGTTGCCTCTAAACGTCAGCAACCCCTCCGGGTTGCGATAATGTCCATCTGAGATTGCCGCCCAGATCTCTTCCAAAAAAGGAAGCATCAGATCTCCCAGCAGCTAAAACACCGCCAGATTGCTGGATGACGTTTGGGCGCCATGCAGATTATGCCACCAATAGTCATCTTTACTCCTTTTAATAGGGGCCTCCATGGCCCTATAGAATAAACCGGGATTTCGCCCTATGTCGGGCTCGAAATCCCTGCGTGTGCGCAGAGTTTCCAAGTCCCTGGTGAGCTCATCGACACGTTGTTGTATGTGCTCCTGGTCAGTCCCAAGAGCGGGAGTTGGAGCTCTGGTTGGGGAAGGCGGAGTAGAACGATACCTCGGCCTCCTCATAGTTATTCCGTATCTTATAATCTCCTTTTCATCGGAGATGCGCTCTTCAAGGTCACTCTCGTACCCTCTGTTTGTGGGAAGATGACTTGTTACAGCCGGTAGTTCTGTTCCACTTTTCTCCGACGAAATCTCCAATACCACCTTTCGGACAACAGCCTCCAGATCCTGCATAGAGAATGTTGGGGTTGGAAGACTGTTGGGAAGTACATCACTGTTATTCGTCGAAGTTCCAGTCGACATGCCATTGATTATCCTATCACATGGAGAAACCTCAAATGGGGATTAGAAAATCTTCCCCACGGATGGCGCCAAACTGTTGTGGTTAGAAAACCAGGGGTACCAACAGTCGTCCGGTTCGTAATAAAACGAACTCGGTTTGAATTTGTTTAAATGTGGGAAACGATTAAAAATGAAAGGAAAAGCTAGGCACAATGATTTTGGAGTGGAAAACCCATCGGAGAAGGGGAAAAAACCACCTGACTAAAAGCAGGAAACACTCTTAGTCGATTCATTAATCGAACAGTTCATTACAAACAGAAGGCTTATGAAAATAACAAGTTAAAAGAAAGCGCAGAGAATTTTGGCAGAGTAACAATCTATTCTTACGCGTCCAAAAGATCCTCTTTAGCTTGTCTTCTAGCTTTGTATTTATAGAGGTGGAAACGCATGTGGATCACGCCCTGTAACCGCCTCTGACAAGGTCGTTTTACCGTGTTGGGAAACGTGGTTGGGCCCAAAGTGCTAACTGTGTGAATAGGCCCGAAGCGTGGAACGCTTGTGGAGGCTCGGAGCGTGGGATGCATGGCTGTAACCGTTTTGGACCGATGTGAAGAGTCGGTCCTCGAGTATTTCTGATTACACCTACTCCAGCTTCGGTCCTGAAATACCAGTGGGCTTTTAGGCCGGTTATTTCAAATATGTCAGGTTAAGAATCCTAGGCCACGCGAGTTCGTCTTTTGTTATCTGGGTCGGCCCAATACGATTGGGCCCTATCTATTACAGGGTACCCGGTCCTAGAGCCCTCATCACACGTTATGATCTAGATCATCAGTTCAGTTATGTGATCATATCAGATTCAAATTATATTAATGAGTGAGGTTTGTCTGAAACTTAGAAATGTCGTTGGATTGATCACACTTTATGCCCATTTCTGATACTATGCAACTCATGACTTATGTTCCTTGATTATTGGTGATGCGTAAGCCATGGATTAGGGTAGAAGCCATGACTGTTATGTTGGTAAATTGAACATGATAAGAACAACACTCTATAGACTATGTGTTTAGTTTTACGTGTTATGTGTTATGTTACATGTTCATGTGGTGTTATTTGTTGCATTATTATATTGTTTGATTGTTCTAATCACTTTCATGACCACTCAATGATATACTGTTACATATGTATTGAAGACGAACAGTAGAATAGACGCAGCCAGAATCCAAATCAAGATAAGAAGAATGTATTGTAGTTTATTTTGTAAGCACCAAGTTATGTTTATGAGGTATGTATATTTATAATTCTAGAATATGACCAAGTTTCCTAGCTTCCCTTGTGTATTAAATAAGAATCGGTATTATAGTTTATGCAAAATATTGTGTTCTAATTTTTAGGGCACGATAAAATGCCTTTGATTTATGTAATTTAGGTATAATAAATTAAGGAAATAAGTTTGATTAGATATATATGGGCATGGCATATAAGATGAAAGATATGACTACAAAAAAATTATAAAGGATTGGAAGACCATGACTAACCCGAAGGTAATTTGAAATCAGAACCAATTTAGAGGGAATCGATCTAATTTTTCATACTTACCTGCGTCGAATAACCGATTCTCATTACTGAAGAGTATGCCATTAGTTAAAAATGATTTTAATTAACACATTTGTGATAATTTTCTGGAATAATTCTCAATGTATTTATACGTGTTTTTATATAAAATTCAAGTTTAATTTAATATTTTATTAATTAAATTTAAATAATTTTTTATATTATTTAATTTATAATCAATTAATATTTATAATGAATTAAATTATTAAGTTAAAATACAATAATAAATGAGAAATTGAATAATTGATAAAAATGGATAACATAGAAATATTAAATTAATTTGGCTAGAAAAGATGTGGAATTTTGAGTTTATATTTAATGTTTTATCATTTGCAACTGAAAATATATATTTATTATTCTATTTAGAATTTCAAATAATCAATATTTTTAATATTGTTTTGATTATTTTTGGAGTTAGAACCTAACAAAATCATATATATATGGTTTTCCCCGAAAAATTTTATACGTGTGATATATCACCCGGTATAAAAACATTGGTAAATATGAGTTTGATCAATGAAATTAACTATAGTTAGAGATATCCAACATACAAAATAAAATATATTTCATATGTAGGGGTAGTTTCATATAGGAGTAAAATTGACAATACTATAAAATTATGGTACTTACTTTGTATTGTTTATGAAATGTGTGAATTGCAAATTTAGGGTGTATTCTGTACGAATTCTAGAAAGTAATTTATGTAGAAAAATAAATGGAAACACAAACAGAAATACAAATATAAATTATGAAATATTTTGTAATGTTTTTAGAATGAATAAATAATATATAAAAATAAATAGTGTTGAAATAAAATAATAATTTATATTAATCAAATTAGTTTAATACCCTTAGATTTATTTCAATGATAAATTATTATTTCAAACTTCATCTCATTGCCATAAAATATTATATTCTACAAGATTGTCATCGTGATGATAACTCAACTCCGCAACGTCGATTATACCATATTTGCGTAGAGTCTTCTCTAATAAATCAAACTTTTGTATAGAAAGATAAATAAAAACATTATAATCATTTCAAATTGGTCATACACCTCGACGTTTCGCTTTCCACATCGAATTACCTAATTTCGATAGATACGTCAGGCAACATTTGCTTCGCGTTCCCCTCGACAATGAGTGGGCTTTCCATCATCGTCAACATTCAACATGAAGGTCGATTACATTCGGCCGGTTCACCCATTTGAAGAGCTCTCTCATTAATAGAAAGATGAGTCCAACCAAACTAAAATCATTGGAAAAGTTTCAAGCTTTTCCATATACCGTTGTGTAACCCAACACGAGTATACCAACAATATTTTCATATCGATTCGCAATACCGTTTTAAGCGCACTTGTGATTGGTGTACCGGTTTGTACCATTTTATATCATATATTTTTTCAATTTTAAAATAATTAAGAAAGTAAATATTTAATAATTTTTATAGGATTAGACTTATAAAAACCTTAGGACGGTAATACCTAATATGGAACAACATATTGATATCAATGGTACAATTGTAGTCATAGGACTTTGAAAGCTTGGATGTCAAGGTTCCATGTCTAGTGGATATATATTTTTTAGAAAATTTAATAAAATATATTTAAATTTACATATTATTTGTTATAAATAACCGCGGTTAGTCAAACACTAATTAAACGATTACAAATAGAACAAAACTCGAGGTTATTTTGCTTCTCAAATTTCGTCAAAATAAAAATAGTAAACTAATCTTAATTATGTATGTAATTAATACTAATTAATCATTGATTGATTACGGGCTAGTGGATTCCAACGCATCATCTCTTGTAAGGATGAGGACGAACTTTGATGTCTCCACGTAGAATAATTTAATTAATTGTTTCATTAATTAGTACAATTAATAAATTAATTCTGGACCATTGATCCAATTTTAGTCAAATCGGTGCAATTAATTTGTGGCTAATTTGCTCTTGCAATATTATCATATAAGGTTTATATTTTGTAATATAAGGGGCCATTTAATTATTATTATATGCAAAATCAGCCATGTTTTAAATTATATGTTTTCTGTATTTATTTTCTCACTTAACCCTATCAATAGTTGAACATGAACTTATTTAGGTTTTACTTTTTAGCAACATATTCAATTACTTGTTTGGTGTACTTTAATCTTACTGGGGTTGTTTAATTTAATTTTCAAAATCACGGTGTGATGATTGTATCTTTCATTGAGATGACCGTGATAATTATGATCGGATTTTAGAAAACTGTTTGCAAAAACTATGGTGATCTTACTGTGATTTTAATAAAATATTTATTTTAACCTTTATATTAATGTATTTTTTATATATAAATATAAATCAAATAAATACTAAAACGTTCATTACATATACAATAAACCAATATCTATATATATTTTTTAATAAATTATTTTACAATGATGTACCGAAACATAACTTATGATTATTGTAACAATTTCATAAATAGTGATTTTAATCAAAGTGTATTAAAATTTTTCACTAATTATGAGGTGCGGTAACATCCATGACGGTGTCGACATCAATTTAACTAGTGTTTCACGAATTCTCCAACTTCAAGAATAAACCAAAAAACACCCATAACAATTTCGAAAATGATTTAATATTTGTGAAATGAGAATAAAATTGGTTAGGATTTGGTTTTAAATTAATTAAACTAACTTTGAAGGACAATTTTGAAATTTATCAAACCACGGTGGGTTGACCATACATATTAATGTATTGCTATATGACCTCCAAAAATCCCAGTATAATCACCGTGATTACCTAAATTGTTTGATAATTTAAAATAAAATCACGGTATGGTAATTTTAATAGATTGTGCGGCCACCGTAAAACCAAACAACCCAACTATTTCATTCAATAGTTGAAGTCACACATTGACAGTCGGTTTTAAAATAGTCATTTCAAAATAAATAGTAAAATATAAAGAATAATAAAAATATAAATTAATAGTCAAATAATGATATAAAATCTATATCCGGAACAAAGTCCAAAACAATTGGTTTTAAAATAGTTGTCGGTCGAATTGGAAGTTATGGAAATCTGTGTTAAAGGGACATGGAATTTTGGGCAAATTTTCTCATACCATTCTCAGAAACAATTCAATTCAAATTTATTGGTATATTTTAAAATTGAATTTTTTTATCATTGATTAACTTTTATTTTCACAAATAGCATTACTTTATTTTTTTAGTTAATCGTGCCTTTTATTTAAAATTAATTGATTAATTAATATATGTATTGTATTATTAAATTATGTATGTATTATTGCATTATTTTTTAAAATAATATACTTCTTTATTAACATTCAGTATATGAAATTAAAAACAATCGACTCTCAATTAAATAAGAAACATTATATACAAAAAAATGAATTTAAATAAAAACACCATACAAATATGGGAATCGAAGAAACAAAAAAATATGTAATGTTTATTTTAGCATTTTTTCAGATTTGACATTATATAATTAAAAACAAATTTAAAAAAAAACAATGATTAATATTAATAAATGTGAAAGGATTTAAGTTTTTTAAAATTAAGATTAACGTTAAACCCACGTGAAATTAAATTAATTTTAAGATTAAGTGTTTTATTTTCATTTATTGGAGTTGAAATAATTTTTAATTATTTAAGTGAGAGTTCAAAATTTTTAATTTCATATACTAAATTTAAATATAGAAATATATTGTTTTAAAAAATAATGCACGAAGACATATATAATTTAGTAATATAATATATATATTAATTATTTAACTATAAAAAAGGTACATGTTAAAAAGTAAAAGTACTTTTATATGTGAAATGAAAAAATGATCATTGCCAAAATAATTAATATTAGAAAAATTACTGATAATTTTAAATAGAATACCTTCTGACAATGTTATGCACTTAAAAAACTCAAAGATAGAGATAAAAGATCAACTTGAGAGATTAACTATTACAATTTCATAATTAGCCAAAAAGAGTTGTTGCCTCTTGTCCTCCATATATGTTGATGTAGTGGTTAAGCTTGCAAGTTGTTGCAACTACTATCAATACACCCCCTCAAGCAGAAATGTGAGACCGATATGTAGAAATATGAAATTTAACACAATCAAACATACCATCCTTGACAGTAAAATCAAGAAAGATAGTCGAAGATAGAGCATTGGTGAAAAAATCAGCTAACTGCAATATGGAAGGGAGGAATTGAGGATATATGTATCCAGCTTTGTAATAGTCACAGACTACGTTACAATCAATTTTGTTGTGTTTTGTGTGTTCGTGGAATACATGATTATGGGGTTTAATTCAATATTGGTTCATCAAATTACACAAATTATCATTTTCATTCCTCAATTTTGAATAATGCATTATACATTCATCAATTAACAAATATTGTCAATTTTGATACAAATTGACGAAAATACCCCTAATACATTTCAAAACTCACATGTATCATACTTGTTTAATTTAGGTTGTGCAATACTTTACATGTATAGTTATGGGTAAAAAAATATTTACAACTCAAACATATAATACAAATATAATGCTTTTATGCATCAACATACATAATTTTGTCCAAAAAATGTTTACTTTTGCCCAATATTTTCATATCGGTCTGTACCGGTATGACCGATACAACCGGTATACCGGTCGGCACATATTATTATTTTTAATTTTTTTCCGGGTCGACCCGGAAATCCGGTACTGGACGGTACCGATCCAAATACCGATGTCGCCGGTTTTTCGTCTCTGACCGATATGAAAACATTGCTTTAACTTTGTTTAATCCAAAACAATATAATATTTGTGCAAAATAGTTTGAGTCCCCGCCGGAATGAAGAAATTGATTTTGTAAGAAGTGACTTATGGTCGGAACTCTAACATAAAATTCGTCGACTGTATTGATCGCAAGACACTTTTCTAGGTTTAAAATCGAAACTCATTTTTATTTTCTCAGTGAACTTGCTATAGAATGTTGGGTCGGCAACTCGAGCATGCTATCCGTGAGTTTCGAAATGTGTTAAGGGCATTTTCATCAATTTGTATCAAAATTGACAAAATTTGTTAATTGAGGGATGTATGATGAATTATTCAAAATTGAGGGATGAAAAATAATAATTTGTGTAATTTGAGGGACAAATACTGAATTAAACCAAATGATTATGTGTGATGTTAATTGTAGATGAATGTTCTAGGGAATATGGCAATCATCTCCGTGTTGTATTGAAATTTCCCCAATCCAAATCACAATAACACAAAATGTCCAACGATGATCCAGCGGGGTAGAATAAACCAAGGTTGCTGGTGCCTTTTAGATAACATATAGCTTGCTTAAGAGCATCCCAATGTGCTCGACAAGGGACATGAACGAATTGGCTGAGGAGCTGGGATCAAATGACACATCTGGACGAGACAAGGATAAATATAATAGTCAGCCTACGAGGTGCATATAAGGTTCAGTAGTGGACAAAAGTGCTCCACGATCTAGAGGAAGCTTGAAACCTCCATTTAAAGGAATGGCAGATGGTTCGGCCTCCTAGAGGCCAACATCAGCTATAATATTTAAGATAAATTTCATTTATTGAAGAAAATACTAGTCAGCGTACGAGTAAACTTAAGTCCAAAATATAATTTAGCTTCACCGAGATCCTTGATAGTGAACGCCTCGTGAAGGGTAGTTTTGATTTCTTGAAGTCGGGAATAGAGCATCTCTTAATTAACAGATTATCCACGTTACCATGTACACGAGAAGTATGACAGTATGCTCAACAACTCGGCAAATAAACATACATGGATCATGTGGTGATTGTTGAACCGCAGTTACTTAAGCTTATGGGTTAATTCGACGTTCCAATGATGATATGATTGTTTTAGACCATAGATAAACTTCTTTAAATGGCACACACTATCAGCATGAACTTTCAATCCATTAGATTTTTTCATCGAGAGATCCATGAAGAAAAACATTTTTGATGTCGATCTGATGGAGAGGCCAAGAATATGCAGTAGCAATGGAAATTATCATTCGCATGGTAACCATGCGTGCCAAAGAGGAGAAAATGTCTATATTTTTATCCTCACCTTTATGTTGATAGTATGGTTTAGCCAATAAACGAACTTTTTGGCATGCAATTGCACCATCATGGTGGAATTTAACTTTGTAAACTCCAGCGCCTTCCAATGGCATGCTTGCCTAGTAGGAGAGATAAAATTTCCTATGTGTCATTGAGATAGACGACCACTAGCTCATCTTGCATTGCTCCAACCCACTCCAACGAATCATTTTCATCTGCATAATTTTGTGGTTCATGGGGCAAGAAGTGAGGGACATTGAAGGTTGTGGAGAGGGAGTGGGAGAAAGAAGTAACATAATCATCGAGATACAAGGGAGGTTTCGTAGTACGTGTACCACGACGCATCAAGGGAGAAATCCGTGAGTTAGAAGGGGTGGTTCCACCAATGGAGGTGATCAATTATATGTCAGATCATGGCATAATCTATGTACACAGGGGGAGATGCGAAGATGTACACATTGGAAGATCAGTGGAAAATGGAATAGAGAGAGGAGAATGGGGTGTCGGAATGAGAGGGAAATTTGTTTTGGAGGTGATATGGAAAACATTTCATAAAACACGACATCTCTAGAGACAACAATTGAAACTTGTCTCTGGATTGTAAAGGTTGTAGCCTTTTTTTCCACGTTCATTACCGATGGAAATAGTTTGAAAGATACATTGGACTTAATTTGTCACATTGGCTTGCAAGGGTGTTACAATAAGCAAGACAACCAAATGGTTTGAGAAGAGAAAATGATGGGATAGAATTATATAGAGCTTCATAAGGGGTGTGTCAATTAAGGACATGATCGGAAAATGATGTGCAGTGAGTAGAGCTTCTCCATATAGAAAAATAAGAGCTATGGATAGAAAAAGAAGTCTCCATTAGAGTTTGAGAGTTTCAACGCAACTTTTTTGGTAGATGTTGCCATGATCAAGGAAACAAGAGCCCAAGTGTATGTTGATGAATTAGTTCCATTTTCAGAGCGGATCGTTTTGACCTTGGCATTAAAATCGAGTATTGATTTAAGACATAAAATTTTTTAAAAGTGTAGGGACGTCGGACTTCGTTTGGAGAAGAAAGGTCCAAATGATCGTTGTGCATTCGTCGAGAATTATGAGAAAGGGGCGAGCCCCGTAAGTGTAGAGGTTTTGTAGAGTCCTCAAACATCTTGATAAATTAACTTAAAAGGTTGAGTAGCATGTTGCGTTGATAATGGAAATGGTTTTTTTGTTTTATAGAATAATGGCAAGTATCACATGGTATGATTAGCTTTCCATTTGGTTTGGTGACAAGTTTTAGACGATAAAGTGTTGGCATGTCCTACATTGAAATGCCAAAGGATTTTCAATTCATCATTAAAGTTGCAAAAGCATTAAAAAAATTGTAAACATCATTAGACAAAGAGATATTTCTTGGTAAAAGAGATGAAGAGGTGGTCAATAGGTAGAGGCCCCTAATGCAGATCAGCATACGACTAGTCACCTGGTTCTAAAGAAAGAAATTAGAATTAGTGAAGGAGGCTTTGACATTGATATCATTTGTCAATTTTCTAAGATAGATTAGGTTGTGTTGAAAACGAGGATGAAAAAGAACATCTTATAGCATAGCTTCTGAGTTAAGCTGAATGTCCCTTTGAGATGTACTAGGATAGATAATCCATTTTAAAATAGTACTAGATTGTTGGGGACAAATACAAAAAAAGATCAAGGTGGGAGAAAATATGAGTTAAAGCTACATCATATTTAGCAGTGCAAGATAAAACATTTGGAGTGTAGGATATAACTAAAAAGTGGGAGACATTTGCTTTATGCATTTCAAAAGCCTTCGTTGTGGTGGTGGTGGTGACATTTTCCTCAAGTTTCCTCAATTATACATCCCACATTTCCTTCCAGTTAGCTTCATATTTCTGCTTAAACCAATATACAACTTCATGTATGAGGAAGCAAGTGTCTTAGACATATGCATCCAAACGACATGTTGTGCAAGTTATCATTTCCTAGTTTTATGGACTTAGCTTCCTTAAGGCAATGACGGGTGTTTTTCCAAGAAGACCAATGTGAGGAGCAGATGAAAATTTCTTGTTGTCATGACACTTGTACCAAACTAAACAATTCTTCACGAGGTTAATCCCTCTATGCGAAATAGATTTGAATTCCATTCATAACCAACTGAACTATATAGAACTTAATTAAATATAACCAAATGCCTTCCACTTCAGCTTTCGCTTCTCACTCTTTGTTCACTAACCAAGAGAGTCGAACACTCTTGTCTCAGGCCTAGTGTTTTACGAACGCCTTGAGTGCTATGAAAGGATGAATTTCTCTGATGATCATCTTGTAAAGGTATTCCTGACATTTGATCGACCACCCGAATGGAAAGGGCTGCTTGGAATTCACTATTATTTTCTACTTAACTATGTCATTCAGCGCCCATGTTCCCAAGACCATATACTTAATGAGTTACGATGGAAAAATCCAAACAAACCTAATTAGACCCGCGGCTGAAGATGAATTGCATTTGCACAAATATTGGCCAGGATTTGATTAATTCAAATGTGGATCATTAAATTGAATCCCAACATGAAGGCCCAAATACACTATCCAAGTAGGAAGAGGTCCAAGACAAATATTAAAGGCAAAGAAGATTAAATAAGAAACAAGTACACATAATTAGTTACGTTAATTATGTAACCTCCATTCAAACCTCATGTTTCCACTAAATATGCAGTTATTGCATGTTTTCTGCAACTTCCAAGCTCTCTCAACTATGATATAATCATGCAAATATGTAAAGAATGTATTAACCTCTCTTGTTTTTTATCTTATGAAAAAGCCATGTTTTCCTTCAATGTTTAAGCCTAAAACCACAAATCAATGGTAGAAGAATATAGTCGACTTCCAACTCGTAAGTGGCAAAAGTTCTCTCAATACTATCGCCTCCAAACGTGGGGTTTACACTATCGTTGAAGTATCTTCGAAACATGCTATGATTATTATTTCATCCTTTCATATTGGAGATTCTTGACTTTGGATAAGATTCCCACTTTAACGATTTTCCAGGGGTTCGACTCTTGAAAGTTAAAGGATCACACTCATAGTTACGACTGATTCTGATTACTTTTATTTGCAGATCTACTCATGGCTGCATATAAGGGTGTTCGACTGGAGGATAGACTAAAACTTTTATAAAGCATGACCAATGAAGATGACGATGTGGTTTTTACAAAGCTTCCGCCGGAGGGGTCGAACATGGTGACTGTTGACTCTTTTACTATCGACGATTCTGGGTGATAACGATGAAGTGGATATTTTCGGGGAAATAGTACCCTACTTATGATTTTTCTTCATTGTGAGGATTGAATGAAAATGATCTGCAATCAGAGGTGGTAGAGGCTCATAAGGGTCTTAATCAATTCCTTCATGATTTCCTTGCACAACTCTAGCGTGAGGAGGATGGATACCTTGCTCGGATATAGGTTGATGGATGCTCCCTTCGTTGCTGACTCATAATATTGAAATGGAGGAAATATTTGATATTTTTCATATTTAACATTTTTTTGAAGAAAATATTTGACATGCTTGATTTAGGCCGAATTTCACGTCAAATGTCTTACAATGTATATTTTAGGGTTGAAAAAAGTGTAACCTATAAATACAAGACATAATCATCTTCTATCATTCAAAATTAGCGGTAGTCTCTCTTGGCCAGGACGGCATTGCCTGCTTCCCAAGGAAGTCACTGCGTTGGTGCAAACATCCAACAACATTCACGCCACGTTCTTTCTTCCTTTATATCTTGTTCTTACATCATGTTTATGTCTTCCTTAGTCATGTTTAGTGATTAAGTTTCTACTATATATGAGGGTTAAAGACAATTTGTGTTTTGTGCCTATGGCGACACTCATGTTTTAAATTATAAAAATCGAGAAAATGACGTGTTTGGTTCCCAAAGTTTCGATAATTTGGCAAACTTGGTTTTCAAAGTTTGAAATGACAAATTTAATCCCCAAAGTTTGATTAATTTGGCAAATTGAATCTCCAAAGTTTAACAATTTGGCAAATTGAGTCACTTAAGTTTAACATTTAAGCAATACTAGTCCCCAAATTTTAAAGTTGGCAATACTGATCCCCAAAGTTTACAAATTTTAACAAGTATGGTCCCCAAAGTTTTTGAATTTGGGCAAAATCGGTCCCCACCTAACTCTAATGCCGTTAGTTATACCTTTAAGTACGAACCCGGAAACCCGACCCGAAAAAATTAAATTTTAAAAAAAATAAAAAAAAATAATTTTTTAAAAAATAACAATATATTTTAAAAAAATAAAAACTAATTTTTTTAAAAAATATTTAATTTAAAAAAAACATAAAATAATTTTTTCGGTTTTTTTTATCAGTATCGCGGATATCGGGTTTGATCTGAAATTAAATATTTACAAATATACTAATATAAATACCGAAATAGTCAATATATAAATTGTGTCAATATATAAATGATCTGAAATCGATTAATATATTTGTATGAGTATATACTCATACAAATATATGTGTATGAATATATTGACAATCGATATACTCATACAAATATATTTGTCAATTTATAAATTTCGGAGAATCGATTTCGGAACTTGTTGGAAATTCCGTTAATCGTATTTGTATAATCATACAAATCGTCAATATATAAATTTCGAAAATCGATTAAATAACGAAATCGTTAATATATTTGTGTGAGTATACAAATGATATATCGGTATTTCCTACAAGTTCCGACCTTAATATTCATACTGCACCGGAACGAAATTCCAGACATGTATATTGGCCGGTACGGAAAAAAATGGGGCCCAACCGATATTTTTAACGTTATCAAAACTTCTTCGTCAATATATAATTGTCGGAAATTGTCAAAATAAATTTTGAGAAACATTTAAATGGAAACTTCAACAAATAAATCTAATCAAAAATTAATAAACTTCAAGTGTTGACATTCGAAATACAAATTAGTATCCTTGTATTATGTTCGGTCGAAAATTATAAATTGTATTTAACTCGTGGTCTTCCCGAAAAAAGTCAATGAGTCACCTATGTAATTATCCGAAATCGTCAAAATAAATTTCGAAAAACAATTAAATGGAAACTTTAACAAATAAATCTGATCAAACAATAATAATCTTCAAGTATTGACGAATGCAAATTGGTATCGTTGTATTATATTTGTTCGAAAATTACAAATCGGATATAACTCGCAGTCTTCCCGAAAAATTCAATGAATTACCAACATAAAATTGTCGGAAATCGTCAAAATAAATTTCGAGAAATAATTAAATGGAAACTTCAACAAATAAATCCTATTATCCATTAATAAACTTCAAGTATTAACATTCGCAATACAAATTGGTATTGTTGTAATATGTTCGGTCGAAAATTACAAATCAGATATTAGACTAATAAATTTTCAATTTATAAACACTAAAATGTATCGTAAAAATCATAAAAAATATCATATTCTTTCGTTGGGGGCTAAATCTGTCAAATTATATAAACTTTGGGGACCAAATTAGCCATTCAAAGTTTGGGGACTAAAATTGTCATGTTTTGCAAATTTTTGGGGTTCATTAACGCCGTTAGGGACTAAATTTGCTAAAACTCGAAACTTTGAGGACCAAATTTGTGTAATTTAAGTCTGGGAACCTTATTTGCTACAAATTACAACTTTGAGGACCAATTATACCACATACACATAAGTTTTGGGATTGATTTTGCCAAAATAATAATAGTTTGCGGAGTGGTTTTGCATATATCAAACTTTGGGGGTTGTTTTGTCAAAATTAGAAAGTTTGGGGACTAAAATTGTCAAAAAATCCAAACTTTGGGGACCAAAAATATCTTGCGCCCATAAAAATCATTGTTTAATTGTCAAACTTGATTACTTTAGTTAATAACATGTTATTCAAAATTAAAAGAGTTGTAATAGTTGTCGCATCTAAGGCGTTTTCATAAAAAATTATATTATACTTTTTAAAAATTTTTGTTAATTCTTTATTGTGTGTAGGATTACACGTAGTAATAAGCTAGAACCTCAACCGGTTAGGGGACAAGTATAGTCGTAATGCATTTATCATGGGTATTGTAATGTTTAGGATTTAAAAAAATGAACTATTATTTAGGTTAAATAAAATTACTTTGATAAGCGCCAATACGAGCTTTTAAGTAGTTTTTTAGATACGAGTAACCTGCTTGATTTTGATAATCATATCAAGGTTAAATAAAATTATATTTGCTAACCACTGGGTTTAGTTATGAGAGCATATTCAAGTATGTTTAATTTCGATAATATTAGGTATTTCTAAGCATCTTAGGGACTATACCTACCTAGATAATAAATAATTGATTTTACTTTGAGTCTATATACAGTAGGTTGCATTAAACGATTTGTCGAATATCCTTGCTTTGGTTTTCTCCATAATTGATTATTGTTATTCTATCTTGTTGTTGATCAAACACTTTTAATAATGTCGAACCCTGTAATGTATTCCTTTACTTTTTCCATAAAATTTCTTCTCGTTATTTATATGGCATTAGAATTTAGTATCAAATTAAATAAATCTATGTGGATTTGACCTTAATTACTGAACACATTCTTAAGTTATTTATTATTTTTGCTTAAGACACAATATTGACCCGGGCAATACTCGATTTGAGTTGCTTTCATTTGGACAAAGGGCTAGAAAGTGGTAAGAAAATCTGCATATGCTGCAACGAGCACCTAAAAGTTCATTGCTACAATAAAATAATGAGTATCGATTACCAAGTTCAAACACATATTATCGACATTGGGCCTTACCAAGAGTCTGGTTTCATTTCACTTTTATTTCTTGTCCTTTTCCGCTCTCCTCCGAAAATGGAATAGACCTAGATGACAATAGTGTCACTTTCAGAGTATAATCTTACATTGACAGATATTTTTCACTCCCAACTAGTAGGATCATACATCTCACGTTAAATGATTTTATTGACCTAACATGCAATCCTTACAATCGATTGTAGGTCACAGATAAGCGAATGTTCTTACATCTTATGTGAGATTTGCATTGAAAATCATGCAAATCACTATCGAGGCTGCCACAATATGTTCAAAAGTGAGGTAGATATGTTCAATGTCAAGATGAAAGAAGCATCAACTTCAAAGTACCCTCATTACACTAGCATAAATTTTATCCTCTTACTTAAACAAGAATATATTTCTCGCATGAAATATTTTTACCCACCTAAAATGTGACCCTGACGGGCAACAAAGGAAGCGAATGTCCTTTTGATTTCCGTGGATAATGACCAAAACACTATCGAGGCTACCACAATATTTGGTGGGCGAAGGAGGACTCGGAAAGAGATATCTTATTCCCACGGAAACACACACAGTATTTAGCCGGTCAAAAATAAGAATAAATATCAGCATATTCCAAGAGTATATATGTATAAACAACACCTTCTGCTGCATTCATGAGAAATTTATATTTTGAAAGTATTTTGACCAGATATCCACATCGGTAGATTTTAAATTGATCGATTAGATGATAAGAGCTAATTTATATTTCTATTATAGCCAACACTACCTATCTAAAAACTATTATATTATTCTAAATATAATATCTTTTTGTACGATTTTCAGTATGGTGAGCTGGTATACCAGACAATCACATATATTAATTATTATATTTTTCAAAAATAATATATAACAAATTAATATTTAATTTATTTATAAACACTAAAAACTTTTGAATTGACATACCCGGCCAACATATAAGATGAGAATATGAAAAAGATATAATATTATATTTTTATTTGATTCTTTTTCTTACTTCGAAATGTTAGTTTTTAATGGATTTTACGATTCGTTTTGCCGATTAAACTTGGCAAGAACTAGATGCGGAATAAGAAAAGAACGCAACAAATTTTACGTGGAACCCGAGTACCAGGAGAAAATCACGGACCACCTCCTGGTCAATCCACTATCACGAAAATAACACAAAGATTACAGTCACAAGAACTATCGAGTTCCTATGCAACTTAAATCAAAAGTCACAATAGAAAGTTCCAAAACAGAACCTACTCCTCGTGCTCCTTGCTATTCTCTGATAAACCCTAATAAGATGATGATCCACATTAAGGTGACTAACACCAATTATATAATGGTTGCAAGTGAGCTTTAGGGTTGAGGCCCACTAATCTTTGTTGACTCCACTCAGTGTACTCCTTCGGTTGATCGACCGTCACACCGAAGCATGCTGCTCTCAAGGCTGGAACCTGGTGCAGATCGCCACTTCAATGTCGATCATACTCAGACTGTCATCGTCCATTTCCATGAAAAGTGTCGATCGCCCCAATACGAAATTATGAAGATATTTATTTGCTTGTTAGTTCGGTATTTGATGAACAAAAAAATAATAAACGGATCAAAGATATTCGGGATCAATTTGAGTCATATTTATTATACATTGTTTATGTAAAATATTCGATTGGATAATATTACTTTAAAAAAAAATCAAATTCGGTCATAGTGCCAAATTATGCAAACTTTGTGGATTAAATTTTGCAAACGATGGGGACTAAATTAATCAATGTAAAATATGGAGACTACTAAAACCTTAAAACTAACATTATAAATTAAAATTTTCAAAATAACAAAATTTCGAGGATCAAAATTAGCTATTTTTTTTACGAGACATCAATTGCCAAAATTGAAAAGGATGGGTATCAATTATGCTATATATTAAATTTTGATAATTGATTTTTACCAAAAATTACAAGATTTGATGACATGTTTTTTCTTCAACACAATTTGAAGATAACAATTTCCATAATTTTAAAACTTTAGGAACCATAATATTTAACAATTTTAACTACGAGGACCAATTTCGAGTCTCGCCCAAATAATTATATACATTATCCATCTTAGGTTATGTGTAAGACATATTTATACTAGACGATATTGTCAATAAAAACCACTACATATATGAACGATTTTCCCAGTTGAACGGGACACCCGAATCGGGAACAAGTAAATAAGATAGCCCAAGATTTCGCCTGACCAACAATGCTAGGGTAAGAACGTTAAAAAGGGAAAGGAAAATCTTCAAGAAAAGAAAGGTCCCCACGGTTAGTCAGATCGGGCTGTAGACTGAAAAGTTGATATGTTCTTATAAGGTCAATGGAGTACACAGTTCTGAAAGAAGCTGAAGAAAATTATGGTACGTACGCAATCATGGAACCTTATTGGTTTTTATGGATCTAAGAACCATTATGCCTTCCTTTATCGCTGCGCACCCAATCTGATTGGGCGCTCAATTTTTCGCTAAAATCTGTCCGTCCAATGGTATTGATATTGCCCGGAGGTATTTTGTAATTTGCATACCATAGGAGCCTTCTGGCACATTTTCCAAGATATTTGGGATATTTCGAGCCAAAGTGACATCGATGGTATTTTTGTAATTCGGACACCCCGAACTCGTCTGGCACACTTTAAATGGTATTTTCGGTTGATTCGGACGATTTCGGGTCGAAGTGACGCTGAATGGTATTTTCGTAATTTGGAAGTCTGTTGTCCGCCCATCGCTTATTTATTGGTATTTTCGGTTTTCTCAAATGGTTATACGATTTATTTGTATTTTCGGTTTTCTCATATGGTTAGACTTCGAATGTATTTTCGTAATTCGGGTGTCTTGGGGTCACACATGAGGATTCTGATGGTGTCTTGAGAGTTTATGGACAATTTCGAACTAAAATGATGCCATTGGTATTTTCATAATTTTGTTCCCTGAAGACGTTACGACGGGCATCTAGCAATGGTGTGGACATCTTGTTAGTATTGTTGAGATAGATTCATGACGAGTGTACATTTGCCTATTTCCCCAGGTCACGAGTCGATCGAGAGCTATTCCGAATCATTCGAGGCATTATGATGAACACCGGAGTGAATTGGATGACATTGAGCTTTTGACCGATGGGTGAGTTAGTGAGCTTCATTCTCTATAAATACATGCCATTAGGCACTCGAAAAGGGTTCGAAATCATAGAAGGAATTGAAACTCAAAGCCGGAGCTTGAGAAAATCGCCTAAGTTTAAATTTCAGCGGTGAATTGTGCTTTGGGAGGAAATCCACGGTGAATTTGTGACGTGAATAGTAACGAAGTGTGAATATCGCAGAGAAACGTTTTACGATCAAAAAATCAGCGGAGAATTGCATTGGAGCCCAATATCGCAGTTAATTTCATACGTGAATATTGTTGGAGTCCAAAAATCGTGGAGGAACGTACTACATATCAATATCCACAGTGAATTTGAATATGAGATAAATCTGCATTGAATTGCTATGATAAATAGTGTGGTGGAGCAAAAACCGATCAAAAATATGTCTAAGTGTTGAAATATGCGGTGAATTTGTTCTTGTGGTGAAATCCTTGGTGAATTTGTGTGGTAAATAGTATTGCAGATAAAAAGCGATCAAAAATCTGGCTAAGACAAAAATTCGCGGTGAATTTTTCATTGGATAGTGATTTATGTGTTTTCATACCGGTTTCGAGTATCGAGTTTATTTTTTGCCTCTGATCGAGACTACATCCCTTATTTGATCTGAGAGACTTCATACTTTGTATTTGTGGATTTTTTATCATAGTGAAACACTCAGGTAGAGCTTCGTTCTCCCGAGGACGTTAGCCTATACATTGTGGGCTCAACCTCGTAATTTCTCGTGTCTTAACAAAAAAAAATCTGACTGATCATTAAAATCACCAAAAATATTTTAAAACTAAATCAATTTGGTGCTGTCCGTGGGAACCGAGACTTAGTCTCATTGAGAGCTTTTCTATTGAAGTTGGACATTTGTTATTATCATTATGATCCAAAATTCTGACGAATAGAATATTGATGAAGAGATTTAGATGGAGCCAAACCCTCTGGCAGTTGGAATTAACGAGGGAACTATATTACCGGGGATCCGGTCATCACCTCTGGAGGAGCCCCCGGTTCAGAAAATCACTACTCAACCTTCCCACAGCAGGAATTCATCCGAGAGGGCACCCATTATTTATCCCCCTCCTCCTGAGTGTTTGTCAAGGTGTTTTGAATTCGGAAGAGCGGGCATAATAGTAGCTCGAAGGAATATTAATCTTCCATCGCCGACACGGGCTCGATCTGTCAATCATAACCAACATGATGAAGATTTGGAAGAGCGAAAACGTATTTTAATAGCTCTTAGTTTTTTCTTAAAAAACAACCTTTTGTTCATAATTTTAGCACAAGTTAAATTATCATATTTCATAAGTTTCATGTTGTTGGTCCTACTTTGTTGTATTAATAATCTCGCGAATTAAATGTTTGTTCTAATCCCTTAATAATTTTATCGTACAAAAAGTTAAATGAATTCTTTTTTTAATAATAAAACTAACTAATAAAATAAAATATTAAAATAATAAGTATCCGTACAATGTTGTAGTTATGTTAGGAAACTTATTTTTTTAATATTTTGATATAATATTGAGGAAAGAAAGATGAAGTGGAGATAGAGAAAGATGACGTGCACTATGAGAAATTAATGTTTGGGTGGATAAGGTTGAGGAAGGCCTTAGTGACGATTACTTGAGAATGAATAAAAGACATTTCAGCCTATGTGAGAATCTATAAGTACAAGATCGGAATGAAAAAAACAAGCTTGAAATTTGGTCTCTACTCTATGCACTCGGCTCTATATTTTATGTTATCTTTGTCATTACCTTTTGATTCTTGTTAATCATCTCATGTTGCCAAATTCTTTGGTTCTTGTACACTGTTATTGTACAATATCATTATAGAGCATATGTTGAGAATTTTTTCTCTGTCATTGTGAATTTTTCATCTTTCTGTTGGCGTTTTCCACGTAAAAATATGTGCCTTCGCTTTGCCTTATAACCTAAATTCTCTTCACAACACAAAACATAAAATCTGATTATGTAAACGTTAATCATTCCAAAATCATGTGATTGCTAGTACTTCTAAAAAGGAAGGACCATAACACCAATTCTTAAAAGGAAGGAACCTAAATTCCATTACTTATTTATTGGTACTAGGGGTGGGCACGAGTCCGACCCAATGGGTTACGTGTTGAACTCATCACCCGTATGGGTTGATCCAATGGGTTAATAAACTTTCTCGACCCATTAATGGGTGGACTCGACGGGTTAGAAGTTCGGCTCAATCCGTCAACAGGTTGATTTAATCATTGATGTCTCGACGTGCCAAGGGGTATGTCGTGTCCACATCCGACGCTGCACGACGTGCCGACACGCATCTGACGGGCCAAAATATTTTTTTTTGATTTTTGGATAAAATATTATATAATAAAACTCATTTTATGTTTATTTTCAAAATATTTTTTCAAAGTCAAATCTTTGATTTTGTTGTTACACAATTTTATATTTAATTTAAAATTTTAAATCTTTAAAAATCAACAAAATAACATTTACCATTTTTGTCATTAAAATTTTGACATTTTTTAATTACTAATTATTACATAAAATATTTTAATTATACATGTTTTTAAAAATATTAAATATTAAGTTACTCACTTTATAATAGGTTTTGCAATTTAAAAACTTGTATATTGTAATTGTTTTAAATACAGAGTTATATATTATTAAATTTTAAATAATAATATAATTTACAATCTTTAATTTTTATGTGATTGCTCTTTTTATTTTTTAGATCAATAAATTTTATTTTAAAATTTAAATATCTTATTTAGCATTTTTCTTATTTATATTATAGTGTTTCATTATATATAATAAAAACAATATATATCATATTTATATTTTAAACGTATCGGAAACCTGAGATATTTACTTTTGCCTCGTCGATGTATTCGTGTCAACCCATCAACGAATATGTGTCGATGCACTCAAACATCATACGATACAATATAAATTAATAATAAAGAAAAAAGACTTATATCAACTCGTTGATCCGAACGGATCGACCCGTATATGTTGACAGGTTGATTTTTGCGATCCTAACACATACAATTATTTTCACCGGACAAGCCCATGCTCACCTGTAATCGGTACGACTGAAATGGTGTGGTTGTGCAAAAGAATAATTGAGTAGGAAAATACGGCGGATTATTTGCAGGGACAATTGGTTTAATTGATGAGGAGGGTCTCCAATGACCAGACTAACCTTGCCTTGTTCACCTAATCTATTTTATTAACCGCACCCTATTTTAATAAATTATAATCCTTGGAAAGGGCATAAATGCCAATCTTTTACATTTACACCGTGAAACATCATATCGTAAAAGCATAGAAAACGAGAATGTTGACGACTTGAGAAGTTTTAAATGTATGAAATATTTTGAGTATTTAAAAAGAAATAATTTTAAATAACGGATGAATACTAATAAATAGAAATTAAAACATACATTATAATATAATATAATAGATACGTATATACCATGAGCTTTATAAAAAGAGAAAAAATAAATCGAGATAAGATGGTTAAGAAACATTAAAAATATATTTTTGAATTTAATAAACGATTAAATAGAAATTTCAATATAATATATAAAAATAATTAAGTCCAACCGCAAAGGAAACTAATAGAATAGTAGAGTAGCAGTAGAGTGGGTGATTTGTGGTGAGAGTGAGACTGAGTGACCGCAGTTGTTTTTTTTGTTGCATTTGGGAACTCAAACCGTGCGGAAATATACCCCCCTGTGCGTTTCTCAATCACCGCCATTCCGGTCTTCTGATCCCACATGTCTTTCTTACTTTGTTCTTCAGGTTCGTTTGATTCTTTCTCTTTGGGACTATTGCTTTTCGTTGCTTTTTCGCCAGCTACTTTCGTTGATTCTGTGATTCTTTTGTATGGTTCAATTGGGAACCTCAGTTCTCTTCCATTGGTGTATTTAGTTAAATGGGTCCTCAGGTTACTGATAGGAGTCAATTGCTTGTTGCTCTTTTGTGTTGAACTCGTGAAATTGCTTCAAGATTCTGTTTTCCTTCCTTATTTGGTTTCACTGAGAGCATTGAATTGTGCCTGATTTCGAATAAAAAAGTTTCTCAATGTGATGTTTGTTCATGTTTTTGGATCTGAGAGTTCTCCTTCGTACTTGTGAAAGATTGGTTTTTTATTCATTTTGTGTTTCTACATGGATAAACATCATGCTCTATTTCGGTCTTCATCTCTTCTGTACCGATAATTGAGTATTGTTTTTTGCTCAGATCTGTGTTTTAAGCATTTGGGTATGCTTGAATTTCTCTGAATTTACGTTTTCACCCAATTTGCAAACAATTATGTGTTCAATTTGACAAGTTTTACTTAAAATGCTGTAATTTGCATCCCTTCACATGGTTCAATCGCTAGAATTGGCATTTGTGTGTGTCTATCAAATAGGGAAATTAATTGTTGGTCCAGAGATTTTCTAATTTAATTTCACACACTTTTTTCCAATCTTCTTTTTCTTGTAATCTAGTTATTTCATCTTGTAACCTGAGAGTTCAAGCTATTTGTTCAATCAGATTGGTGAATTAACTTGAAATATGGGTTCTCGATTTCAATCTCATCAATTGAGCAATGGTCTTTACGTCTCCGGTCGACCGGAGCAACCAAAAGAGAAAACTCCGATACTGAGTTCAGTTGCCATGCCTTATACTGGTGGTGATATCAAGAAATCTGGAGAGCTTGGAAAAATGTTTGATATTCCAATGGATGGATCCCGGTCACGAAAATCCGGTCCGATAAACAATGCTCCATCAAGAACTAGCTCTTTTGCTGGTACAGCTACTCATTCAGGGCAACTAAATCCTCTTGGTCGTGCTTCGGGTTCTAGTAATATAATTTCATCTGTTTCTATGAAGAAGACAAATTCCGGACCACTAAATAAACACGGCGAGCCATTAAAAAAGTCATCTGGTCCTCAAGGAGGGGCAAATGTAACTTCTGGTCCTATTCCTCCTGTTTTGCCTACAACTGGACTTATAACTTCAGGGCCTATTACATCGGGACCATTGAATTCTTCACGTAAGGCATCCGGTCCGTTAGATTCGAATTCTTCAATGAAAAATTCTCTACTAAACAATCAGGCTGTGACACCACTGAGTCTAGATGATGAGTATTCATTCCACAAGAGCTTCCCAAAGTTGATTCTTTGGGCCATTATACTTCTGTTTATTATGGGATTTATTGCTGGTGGATTCATACTCGGGGCAGTTCGAAACCCCATTCTTCTCGTCGTGGTTATTATTTTGTTCTTTACAGTTCTTGCTATATTTATCTGGAACGCTTTATGTGGACCAAGAGCTATTAGTAGTTTTATAGCAAGCTATCCTGATACAGAGCTACGATCAGCAAAAGATGGACAATTTGTCAAAGTATCCGGGGTATGTATGCTCTAGTTTCATAATCTTGTCAAAAGTTGCATTAATTCTTCTTTTTAGGATTATTAAGGAGAAAATATTGACATTAGCTCCTAATATTTAATATAGTGTAAAGCCGATTCCCACAAAATTTGTAAATTGTATGAGAAGTCCCCGAAGTTTCAAAACTGTTCAAGAATGACCATCGAGTGAATAATAGCGGTTTTTCGTCTTTTTTAGTATAAGTAGTTTTGATAATTTATGCGTTATTTTTAAAATTTTCAAAGTTTGGAGACATAATCATTACATCTTTTCAAGGTTAATGGGTCAAATACAAACCACGATAACGTTTAAAATATTAACAAGTGCTAGGGTCAAATATAAACGGTTTTGGAAGTTCGAGGGTCTTAAATTTTTAGGATATGGTGTTTACAACATTTAAATGTTTGGAGTCAGCAACGTGCATTATATCAACTTCGTGGTCTTTGTATGCAATTTACTAACTTCGGGATATCGTCTTTACACTATTATAAAGTTTGGGGTTACCGACAAATACCATACAATTTGTCAGGGTCTTAAGTTAGGTGCATTTATGTGTTATCCAGGACAAAATTGCCTGATTGAATATCCAAAAGAGAAGTAATACTGAACAATCAATATAACTCTTTATTTTGAACTTTGCAAGGTTGTTACATGCGGAAATGTTCCACTAGAATCATCGTTCCAAAAGATTCCCCGATGTGTTTATACATCTACAAGTTTATACGAGTATCGTGGATGGGACTCAAAGGCAGCTAATCCAACCCATCGTCGATTCACATGGGGTCTTCGAACACTTGAGGTTGATGATAACAATCAATTTCCCTTAATGCACTAGTTAACATTTAGCCTTTCATCTTAATAGAGACATGTAGTCGACTTCTATATTTCCGACTTCCAATCGGGGTTAAGGGCATTAGTAAAAGCTGGTTATGGTTCAAGGGTGACTCCTTATGTCGATGAACCAGTCATTGTTGACATTAATTCTTCACCACCCGAATTTATCAGATGGTTAGGACAACGAAGCCTTTCGAGTGACGATCGAATGATGCGACTCAAAGAAGGGTAAGATTGTTAATACAAGCAATGAATGTGTGTTTATTTTAATGGTGTTGTGACTTTTAGGATCATAAAGGAAGGGAGTAGTGTGAGTGTTATGGGTGTGGTTCAAAGGAATGAGAATGTTCTGATGATCGTTCCTCCTACGGAACCTTTCTCGACCGGATGCCAATGGGGTAAATGTGTTCTTCCGGCGAGTCTCCAAGGTATCGTTTTGCGATGCGAAGATTATGCAAAAATCGATGTTATACCGGTTTGAAACCAAAATATGAGTGTCGTGTATTGTGTTGTATAGTTTTTTTGGTGCCTATTTTATTTCTCCCATATATATATATATGAGTTGATTAATAGTGTTTGAGCTTGTGAAGATTTGTCTTTTTATTCCGGAATGAATTTACTTGTCATTTTCTGATTTTTATTTCGGGTGATGTTTGCCTATGATCTCCAATTTATGGTCTCTATAAAGGGCATATTCTACAAGTTACGAAATTGCAAATATAATACACATTTTGAGCAAAAATATGTATTTATAACCCTCAAATTTCAATTAAATGCACATAACACATATCAAATTTCCAATAATATTTATCATTGGCACTTTAATGAACTCGTTAATATTTAATATTTTATGCACAATTGTTTTAAACTTACGGAAAACTGAGGGTTACAATGTTAGGGGTAAAAAACAAACTGTATTAATAACTTTATATATCATTATTATAATTTTGTAAGTTGAAGACTAATTATGCAATTTTCTCTTTTTATTTCATCCAATGCCAAAAAACCTTTCTTTTTGTGAGCTCGATATTTTATTGGCTGTAGCAATTAAGTGAAATCGTGATATAAGTAATCGTAAAAAGATTGAAACAACAATATATTGATCGTGATTTTATGAAATATTTTTTTTGCCTATACTTTTAATTAATTTTAAATTAAACAATAATTGAGATTTGTACTAAATAAAGTTATAATGCGATAATTGCACAGCACAATGGTCCCCAATAGCCATTATAGTGAGGCTTGCTTTGCTTCAAAGATGGATTTACCTTGCAAGAAACAAGC
This sequence comes from Utricularia reniformis, assembly GCA_009725065.1. Taxonomy (NCBI): domain Eukaryota; kingdom Viridiplantae; phylum Streptophyta; class Magnoliopsida; order Lamiales; family Lentibulariaceae; genus Utricularia; species Utricularia reniformis. The sequence continues at coordinate 340,156 of RWGZ01001491.1, forward strand.
CAAAATAGCTAGATGCACAACATTTACCGTGTGACTTGGTTTTGCTCTAGGTTCATATGTACAACAGACTTAGCATGATTTAGAATTTTAGGAAGATGATTTGTTTGTCTATACTAAAAATTTAAAACGTAAAATAATTAATTTGTCTATCCTACAATTATCTAACATTCATTTTCTCTTTAATGTACTTTGAATCATCACCTTGATCACAATAAAGATTAATACTCCAATTCATGCAAATACAAGATTACTTAGCTTATTTAGGAAGCATGTAGGCACTATTTTACGACACATGGCTCTCGGGTTTACTCGATAGATCGACTCCATGAAAATATGTGGATGAAATACTTATTTTTTTGCCCCAAAACCACGAGGAGTAGGTAGTGAAGTTGAGGAATCTGTGAGTTGCTGCCTCAAACCAGACCTTCTCTTTCTCCTTGCTGTACCAGGAGGAGCCTAAACACACCATGTTCCTCATGTTAAAATCAGCAAAATAACATAAAAATATTCATCACCTTCTGTTCAGCCTTGATGGCTTCCTCGAGATTACTTAAAGCAGGAAGCGAACCACCTTCCATTGCGCCCATTAAGTTCTTCATTCGAGCACGCATTTGAAAGAGTTGAGCAACAACTTGGCTCACCTGAGAAACCATTAACGTGCACAAGTTACTTACTGTTTGAATTATATAGTCTGTCCATAATTCATAATTATGGAGTGTACAAAGATATGACGTATAAGGGAAAGAGACCACACCGTAAAAGATTTGAACAAACCATTTACTATGGTACCCCTTCCCTCTTATAAACCAATTCAAACCACATTTCAACACATCCCTCAAGTCAAAATAACCGATAAATTTGGACTTACGAATTGAAATGAACCAAACTTCCCAGTACTGATAATCAGGATTTTGACTGAACCAGCTTCAATACCATATTGAAATTACAGAGTCTGACCGAAATTATGAAAGGAGTGTGCACAGATATGACATATAAGGAAAAGAGACTACACTGTAAAAGATTTTAACAAGTTATTTACTATAGTACCCTTTCCCTCTTATAAACCAATCCACATCACATTCATTTTCAATGTGGGACAATGTCATATTTCAACACACCCCTCAAGTGACAAATTTGAACTTGCAAATTAAAATGAACCAAACTTCTCGGTACTGATAACTAGGATTTTGACCGAAGCAGCTCCGATACCATATTGAAATTATAATCTTACCGAAATTATGAAGAGAGATTGCACGGATATGATACCCCTTTCCTCTTATAAACCAATCTAAACCACATTTATTTTTCAACGTGGACAACGTCATATTTCAACACTTACGGAATAAAGTTGGCATTGAATAGGGTACCTGCTGTTCAGTTTTCCCGGATTCCTGAGCTATCCTCTTCCTCCTGGCTGGTGATTCTGCCAGAAGTTCAGGTTTTTCCCTTTCCTCTGAAAATGATGTATGAATAAGATGTGGTTTTCAAAGTAAACAAAATGATCTGAATTAAAGTTACCTGAGGTCATGACTTCAATCATGGACTCCATCACTTTTAGATTCTTCTCTGCTTCTCGAATTTGTGAGGGAGATACCTGTTTCGAGCATTTAAGTAACTCTCATAATGCCCTTCAACAGATTTTAAGCTTCTACGAGTTCATTCACTTCAAAAACCTTTGTTTTCAAACCAGTTTGAATATCCTTCTATTTGAATCGAACCGAAAAAACTCTGATTCACTAAAAACAGATTCAAACCCACGGCGGTTTTAAAACATACCTTCAAACAAAACTTTCTTGGAAATAATGTGTACTATTGAAATTATAGAGTCGGGCCGAAATAACGACGAGGATCATGAACGAACGGGATTAAGGGAAGGAACCTACACATTTAAAAGACTTGATCAAGTCATTATGTGATGGAATTCTCATCCTTATAAACCTAATCAATCTCACTTCTTTAACCGATGTGGGACAAATTCAACACTCCCTCTCCAATCCAACCATAAGGTTTCGACTTGAAATGAACTGAACTAGCTCTGATACCATATTGAAATTATAGAGTCTGCCGAAATAACGACAGGAGAACGGGATTAAAGATAGGAAGCCACACATTTAAAAGACTTGATCAAATCATTAGATGATGGAATTCTCACTCTTATAAACCTAATCGATCCCACTTCTTTAACCCCAATGTGGGAAAAATTCAACATGTACCTTCCCCATGCCGGGAATCATTCCTACAAGTCGTGCCATTGATCCCATCTGAGCAACAGCACGTGTTTGCTTCAAGAAGTCATTGAAATCAAATTTAGCACCCAATATTTTTTTCTGCAATTCTTCGGCATCTTCTTGGCGCATCTAAACAATGCAGGAATGCTTAACTAAACAGTTTGGAGAATATGATCGAATGAATGGTCATTTGATACTTACAACTTCTTGTGCTTTCTCCACAAAAGAAAGAACATCACCCATTCCCAAGATACGGCCGGCCATGCGATCCGGATAAAAAGGCTCAAGGTCCTCCATACGTTCCCCTCTTCCTACAAGCTTGATTGGTTTCCCAGATACCTGTTTGCCAAATCCCATTAGTTATCATTTACAACTGCACTTGTCATTCAAGTTGTTTATCAATGTTATAATCTTTCAATGTTAATAATCTAATCATTAACTTGATGCAATTAACAAGATGAAACTCCAGGTCAGCCTTCATTTTTATATAAATCCACGTACTGCACTAAATCATTTTCATTAATTTACAGCTGACGCTCTGGCAGTTCAAGAAATATGATAACCTTGATTTGGAATTACCTAAAAGGTTTTGTGGGAAAAAAGGAGATAGAAATTCCTGACCTCTTTGACACTCAAGGCAGCACCCCCTCTAGAATCCCCATCTAACTTTGTTAATATTGCACCAGTGATTCCAATTTCCACATTGAAGGTTGTTACCAAGGCTAGATATTATCAAACATCCATTGTAAGTAGCAATAAAAAATGCATCATAAGTAGGAAAAAAACTTCATCTTGATAATTGGTTCGGTAAATTGGTATCTATATGTACGAGAAATCCCACTATGATAATAGGAGACAGAGAATGTTCCAGGGCATACCAGCAGCTTCTTGGCCAGTCATTGCATCCACAACAAGCAAAACTTCTGTAGGATTTAATACCCTTTTAACTTCCTTCAGTTCATCCATCATTGCTTTATCAATCTGAAATGGGAATAAGTACAAAAAGCTCAGTTGACATAACTAAGTATAACTTATCGCGGTAATTTACTTGAAGTCTTCCTGCGGTATCCATTATGACCACATCCACATTTTTTTTCCTAGCCTGTTCCAAACCTTGCCTTGCTATTTCTGCAGGTTTAAGCTCAGTTCCTGCTGCATATACAGGTACACCAACCTGCTCAAATCGTTTTAAATGAGCGTTGAATGCAACCAAGAACATCAAGAAAATATAAAATGGGATTACATAGGCACCTTCATCAATAATTAAGTTGAAGTCATTTGAGTATTGTTTAAATGAAGAAAAACTATATTATTCATCCGAAAAATATGACGAAACAAGAAAAATCATTAAAGTAACAGTATCCTTGATCTAGATGTCGATAAACTACCTGTTCACCTAATATGACCAACTGATCAATGGCTGCAGGCCTGTAAACATCCCCAGCAATTAGCATGCAACTCTTCTCCTGATAATGATATTATTCTAATATTACAATGAGCAGGTCAAAGTAAATAGTTCCACAGGATAGAAGGATGTTCATAAGATACGAAGAAATTAATTGAAAAAATAAAGCACCTGTTTCTTAAGATACAAAGCTAGCTTTGCACTAACAGTTGTCTTTCCAACACCTTGCAACCCAGCCAATAATATGACTGTTGGTTTAGATTTAGAAAATACCAGCTCAGAAACTTCTCCTCCCATCAGTTTTACTAGCTCCTCGTGCACAGTCTGCATACGATAAAACAAAACTCGATACCTTTATTCATAAAAAAATTCATCAGAATCCCTATCATCACTCAAATTTTAAAAATAAACCCTTTTCTCACAATGATAAATTTATAAAATTCTTACAGTTTATGTTAAATTTGAATAAGAAAAAACCAAGATATTCGGTGCTACCTTTACTAATTGTTGATCTGGCCTTATTCCTCGAGTCACGTCAGTTCCTACTGCTTGATCACCTACAGCCTGAACAAATCTTCGAACTACAGGAAGGCTAACCTGAAAAAATACATTGTGACCTGATATGTTTTGATGTACTTCCCTATAGCATTGTTGCACTAACATCTGCTTCCAAAAGAGCTCTCCTGATGTCCCTCATAGGCTCGGCAATGTTTTCCTTCGTTAAGACATCTACGAATATCAACAAATCTCAGTCAGAAACGTGCAAGAATTGATGGAACATAAAAAAGCGTAATTGGTTGCACTTTTAGTTATTCAAAATTCGTCTGGATGCTATATGATCTTCGAAGTTGAATCACGAGAAATTGCATCAACGCAAAACATGCGTTAGCTTAAAAGAGAATGCAAGGAAACCTTCCCCTTTTAGCTTGCTCCAGGCGGCTTCAAGGCCACTAGTCAGCTGCCCAAACATTTCCGCCCTCACAACTCCTCGCATTTGCCTTCGCTGAACCACACTGCTGGAAGACCTTATCACAGCCCATAGTTCTCTCTACATTGAAAACCAAAAGCAAGTCAATTATAAAAAGTTTAAACAGAATGGCATCAACTGAATGAACTAACCGTGAACGAATTTCCAGTGGAAAATGAAAGACACCTAACGGAGCAAGCAGAGTGAGCATAGCTTGTCGTAAATCTACGCAGGGGAATTTTTGGGACCGTTGAATGGCATGATGGAGAAAACCCACGGGAATGGATGGCCGTAAACCTGACGGAGGCTTCCATCAGCATTGGCCGGAGAGTCGCCGATCGTCTTATCCGTTATTTTTCTTCGGCCCCTCTTTAGTGATTCATATCCGCGGTTCACGATCTTGTGCATCGTAGACTACCGCGTTATCCTGATCCCGTGTCATAGAGTTCACTCGAACTAGTCATATTAGCCAAAAATACATGTGTATTATATTACATCTCTATATAAGAATACCGGATCTAAATATATGATATTTTTACTTAAAAAATAATAATAAAATCTTCCAAATGTTTTATATATTTTTTCTAAACCAAATAAGCTAAATGCCATCTGACTCAGCAGATTGTATCTATCGATATTTAGATTATATATCGAGAAAACAAAAATAACCAATGTTTTGAGTATTTTGATTCCAAATTTAAAATAGCGCATTAAAAATATATAATTGACAAGAAATTCACATGATTCATTTGTATGTACCAATTAGAAATTAATGTCGTCTAGTACTTAGAATCTAGGCTTCTATGGTCTAAAATACAAATGTATAGGAAATAAGTCTAGTGAACTTGGTGTTATTTTTAGGAAGAACAAGAAAAACTAAAGAAAAATGTAATTGGACTTACAATGCCATCCCGTTATTCTTAAGTGTGGAGATCGGATAACGATGGACATATTTGGATGAATGTTGATCTGCACATTTGGATGACAATCGATATTGATGTCGATCAAATACACTTAGATGACTATTGATATTGGTGTTGATCGAATACACTTAAATGAGGATTGATATTGGTATCAATCAGCAAAATCGATCGAGCACGCAATACGAAGGTGACAAGGAGCAAACTCGATAATATGAAAAGAGATAATCGATCAAGGACCGAAGTCAGTTATTGAAAAAAGATAATTAAGGAAACAATATCACATCAAATCATGATATGATTTGATTAGAATAAATCGTATTAATGATATGAATAAAATATTAAAAGATATTTTATTTCCGTAAATATTTTCAAACATCTCATATATATAAGAAGATATTAGCTTTTATTGTTAGTAGAGCTTGGTATTCTGAATTTTCTATTTGTGTATGTATTGTAATTTTTTTTGAGTTATGCTGAATTTGATAGTTTTACTGGTAATGTGGTTCTCACCCAATTTGGATTTTACATATTAAATTTATTGTGTTGTTATTTTATTTTGCTATTATTCTGAGTTCCAAATAACCTATTAAGATTTATCTTATTTCCAATAATTAGTTATGGAAGTGGGGTGGTGCAACCCTATGCGGCATAGACTCGTCCGACCGACTCGGTGCGACTTGACTCGACACGACTTGACAAGAGTATAAGAGTCAGATTTTCGACTCGGTTCGTATTATTAAATAAAATAATATTAATTAAAAGCAAAATTAAAAAAAGTAATTATTAGAATTTGTAGAAAATTGCATAAAGTCAAGTTTAAAACTACAAATATTTATCAATTTATTATATAAGAAAATTTAACTTATAAAAAATGAATATCGTTCGTTGATTCTATTATCTCCCAAAAAACAACCACATTTTGATCGATCATCGCTTGTACAAAGATTTCACAAGTAGATTGACAACATTAAAAAGTCGTGAAAACACATAAGATACGTTTCCGATGAATAAAAAAATCAAATTAAGGAAGAAATCAAAACTACGTCGTTTTGTATCAATTGTCAAGAGTCGGATAGTCCGACTCGACTCGACATAGGAAAATGTGAAAAATTGAAAAATCTCACATAAGTGCAAGCTACTATCCCTCATGAAAAGGGAAGTATACTTTATAATAATCAAAACTAAAATGAATTATCAAATATTAAATAATCGAGTTAATAAATATTAAAAATTGAGTTATCAATAAAAGATATCGACCTAAATCATCACATTATTTGTTACATGAACCAAACAACAATATGAAAATGCAGAATAAAATAAACAAGGGATGAAGAGACTATTAATTTGAATCAACAGTTTGATCCAAAAGAACCATTTTCATTTCATCAGTAAGTTCCTGAATCTGCTTCCTGGAATGCAATGGAAATGGGAACACACAAGCACAGTCCAATTTCCCATCTCTTATTGTATCAAATATACCTAAAGAAGGACCAATTCCATGAACAGAAGAACACCCAACAAAGTCTTCTAATCCAATACTCTCATGAACTTCATTAGACTTATCAATTTTAGTATCCTCAAACACAGATATCAGTGAAGTTCTAAGTGATCCTGAAGGCGTAAGACCCGGGTTGTCAATCGCTTTGCACATTAAAAAGTTTATACCTGCCATGTCTGTAAATTGCTTTCTGTTGCTCTTAGCATTTACAAATGATGAATGTACTCGTTTCCCTAATAACCATATGTTTTCGCCTTGTTTTACGTCGTGGGAATTCAGGATCGCCGAGTGGTAGAACCCTGTATTAAGTATTAACAAGTTGAAGATGCATAAGAAAAATTATAGTTTACAAAAAATGTGATATCATGATTAATAATTAGCTTGAGTTAGTTTTTTCAATGTGATTCATATCTCTTATGGACTTGGCTATATGAATATTTTTCCGATCCATTGAATCATGAATCTACTTCTAGTTTATAAGGGGTGTGATATCATGAATGATTGATTTGAGCTAGCATTTTCAATGTGATTCACATCTCTTATGGACTGTGTTATATGAATACTCTTTCGGTCCATTGAATCATGAATATACTTCTAGTTTATTAGGGATGTGATATTATGAGTGATTGGTTTGGGCTAGCCTTTTCAATGTGATTCATATCTCTTATGGACTTAACTATATGAATACTCTTTCGACCCATTAAATCCTGAATCTACTTCTAGTTTATAAGGGGTATGATATCATGAGTAAATGGTTTGTATTAACCTTTTCAATGTGATTCACATCCCTTATGGATTGAGCTATATGAATATTATTCACGCTCATTAAATAACGAATCTACTTATAGTTTATAAGGGGTGTGATATCATGAGTAATTGGCTTGAGTTAACCATTTCAATGTGATTCACATCTCTTATGGATTGAGTTATATGAATACTCTTCCCGCCCATTAAATCATGAATCTACTTCTAGTTTATAAGTGGTGTAATATCATGAATAATTGGTTTGTACTAGCATTTTCAATGTGATTCACATCTCTTATATGGATATTCTTCCTGCCATTAAATCCTAAATTTCTATAGAGATAACTTACCAACTTGATGGCTACTGAGAACAGGATCAAGAAGGGGACGACAGTCGATTAGTGTTACAACAGAATACTTCTCATATTGGTCATCAGAGGTTCCATTTGAGGCATGAGCAGCAATTAAGCAAGCTGCAGCCAAAGCTCCACTTAGTTTTATCTCTTCAGTTTCACACTTCTGCATATATACAAGTAAAAGCTTCTGAAAATCATGTTTCCTTTCACAAATAGCACAGCAACAGAGAACTAGAATTGTATAACAATGGCGATTCGTATTATCATTCCTTGTAAGAACTAATACAAGAAATAAACACTTACAGATAGGAGAAGAGAAGTTTCTTCTTTAGTCATCTGTAATCGAGCAACACGAGAATTCAAAGGAAACTCCAAGTCAATAAAACTCAAATTCGAGAACCTCAAGAAGTTCAGTGAATAGCCTAACATGTCCACAGCACGAGCCCAGATGGGTTTATCGGCATGTCCGCGAGGAATGTATTCTTCAATCCCTAAAAAAATCTCTGTCTCATCGCTTAATTCCATGGCCGCTTTTTCCGCCGCACCAGCCAAATCCAGTAGTTCCTCTAGCAAAGTTGCGGCCGACGCTCTATCGCACACAGATGTGTGAAAACGAAGAGCTAAAACCCACTTTCCATCCTCTAATTCATACAATGTGGCGAAGAAAACATCGGTACCCGACAAAGGGTCGTCATCCTTCCATGGATTTTTGTTCAATTCGTGTTCTAAGAGAAGGTGAAGATGAGAAATAGAGCTGCACTCATCCGCGAAACTCAACTGGAGAATCTGAGCCGTCGATGGTGGATCGACCCGCTTGAGTTGAAGTCCAGGATTGTGGGGGATAACATATGTAAAAGAATTCAATCTGGAATCGAAGCAAAGCTTGGATTTAAGAATTGGGTGGGCGATTTGAAGCTTTCTGAGAGAATCCTGAAGAAAGGTGGCGTCTAAAGGCTTAGAACAAAGCACGGAAAGAACAGTAATTCCGGTACCAAAAGGCACAGCCTTGCACCAGCTTTGTTCAGTTGCCCCAGCCTGCCGGAATTTGATCTCCGACGCGTCAATGGATTCAGGCGGAACAGCCATATTCTAAGGCCGTGTAACAAAAACACTTGGAAATTTTTTCACGAAAAAATGAAGCAGATTTTCACCAAGAACATTAAAAGATCGATTATATCATCATTGAGCAAACTAAACCGTAGACGTCAACTTTTCTGGCGTTGTCCCCTATTTTTTTGTTGCCTTCTGTTTATATATTTATTTGCTGAACAATTTATCTTAAAAACATTTGTCGGGATATACTTTGTTAAATGACTTGTATAATAAGGGAGATAAAATAATATATATAAGGTTTATTAAAATTAAAACAAATCATTTGAAATACAAGATACTAAAATAGGAATAAGTTGTAATTTTCGTCTAATTGAATAAGAATCATTCCAAAAAATCTGTATGGAGTATTTACAAAAATTTTCACAAATTTCAGTATGTTGGATAAGGGTATGTTTGGTATCGAATAATAGTGATGATGTGAAATCAATACTATTGATTTGGAAAGAGCAAAATCATAGGCTCAATCAATCACTTAATGGTTTCTATAATCAATTGATTCAATCAATTGATTTCATTACATCTCTAACGATTTTTCTTTATTGTTCGAATATGTAGTCTATTTATAATGTTCTTTGTATGTGTATTGAAGCAAAAGAAATAAAGAAGAAAATCATATTTTCTATTATGCTTATTCTCTTCCTATAAACATTACGTTCCTTCTTTTAACATGGTATCGGAGCCACATCGGTAAAGATTGTGGCAACTATGGCTGCAAATTCCGAACCCTTGGGAACATCCAAGGGAACAACACCACTCAATGAGGAATAATTTCCTTCCCTTCAACGTTTTAATTCAACGTTTCCGCTGCAAACTCACTCATTCACAACTTCGGGCATTACAACAATCGAAAGTCCAACCATGACAAATGTGCCGTAGATTTTTCCAATTTCTGCCCCAATTGAGACATCTGAAATGTTGTTTGGGAACGTATCTTTTCCAAACCCAACTCTCACACCCTATTTTACATCCAGTGGGCTGTATCCATAGCACTATGATGTCCAGCAGCACCTTCTGGCCCGACAACATGATCCTGGGCTCCAACAACATCTTGGGGCCCAACAGCAGCATATTATCCAGCAGCAACCATATCTTGTAGCCCAGCAGCAACATCAAGTGGTCCAGCAGCATCTTGGAGCCCAGCAGCAACATCCTGCGGCCCAACAGCATCTTGCAGCCCAACAGCAAAATCTTGGAGGCTCTATAAGTGCTTGGGATCCAGCATGATGGTCTCTAGCCCTGGGAGATCATACCAGACTTCTTCTTCATTCTATGATCTTAAAAGGCGACAATTATCTTGAATGGTTGAAAGCAATGCATCGTGCCTTGATTGCTAAACGAAAATTTGGATTTGTTGATGGAACTATTAGGGAACCCGCCATGAACACCGGACTATTTAGCGTGGTGTGTGGTTGGATCTTGAACACTATGGAAATGACTATTCGATCTACCTTTGAATCTGTGGAATTAGCAAAAACCCTTTGGGATGAAATCGAATAGCGGTTCTCTCTTGGCAATGGCCCAAGAATTCATCAACTACAAAATGATATAGCCACTTGTCATCAAAACGGAGATTCAATCTCCACTTATTTCGGTCGACTAAAAAGTCTTTGGGCCGAAATGTATCAATATGAACGACCATTCCATTGTTGTTGTGGGCATGACAACTGCCCACAAATATAAAACTATCATCGTCGTCAAGAGGAAATGCGACTTCATCAATTTTTATTGGGATTAGACAACTCCATATATGGTACAATCATCTCTCATATTCTTAGCTATGACCCCTTAATTTGAATCATGTCTATTCGAGAGTTATTCGAGAAGAAACTCAATGCTCGGTTGCTCGCGAAAAGGATGATAGGAGGGAGGCAATGACATTTGCTGTAAAGAGTATTGGTGAACCAAATAGATCCAATAGGCCTTGGTGCTCAGTTTGCGAAAAACCCGGGCACAACATCGATAAATGTTATTCGGTAGTGGGATATCCTGAAAATTGGGGAGATAGGCCTCGTTTTCCTCCAAATAATGCATCGGTCGCCATGGAATTTATATCGACGCTCAAAACAAAAACCAAAGACACTTCAGAAAGAGGACGCTCATATGGAAAAACTCGACGAGAAGCCGGAAATTGGGCTCGTGCCAATGCTGTTCAAGCGGAGGCAGCAAAGCCAAACAATGAAACATCTATTTCGGCCATCCCAGGATTTTCGGAGGAACAATTGACACAACTGAAAAATTTCCTTACGACTACCGAAAACAAATCCAAACCTGATGATAAGTTATCTGTATGACTTCTTCCTCTTACTGGTTGCTTGATTCATGTGCAAATCAACATATGACAGGATCTTTGGAGTTTCTTGACAATATTCGTGATGTCAATCAATGTTCCATTGATTTACCTGACGGTCGGATATCTTTTGCTACCAAAACAGGAAGTGTGAATCTTAGACGCGATTTCACACTTCATAATGTGCTATATGTACCGAAATTACGATGCAATTTAATTTTTGTGTCGCAGTTACTTCATCATATACCATATGTTTTGACAACTACGGATGATCACTGTATTTTGCAGGACCGTACTTCGAGGACGTTGATTGGGGTAGGTGAAAAGGTCGACGGGGTATATCAATTTCGCCTACCTACTCAGTGCTCCACATTTCACATTGGGGTGAAATTGACTGACCGTGATCTATGACATCAACGATTGGGACATGCATCATTTTCTGTTCTTTCTAAGTTATTTCCTTTTTCTGCTGAAAAACATTTATCCAATTGTCGTTTTGAAGAATGTTCTATTTGTCTTTATTTCGACATTGATTTTTACAATTACGAGATCATTTTCAAAATAGTTTGAATATTTCCACATTGATTTTTAATCTCGTTCATGCTGACATATGGGGTCCTTATAAGGTTACTTCTACTTGTGGTGCTTATTATTTTTTAAATTTTGTCGATGACTTTTCTAGGACAGTGTGGGTATACCTATTAGCAACAAAACAAGAGGCATCTGATCGGATACGACAATTTTGTGTCATTACGAAAACCCAATTTCGGGTAACCCCAAATGTTTTCGTAGAGATAATGGGTTGGAATTCATGTCTCTTAAACCCTTCTTTGATGACTCTGGAATTTTGCATCAAACATCCACTGTCTATACCCCACAACAAAATGGTCGGGTCGAACGTAAGCACCAATATCTCTTAAATGTTGGTCGAGCTCTCATGTTTCAAGCTAATCTCCTTGTCAATTTTTGGGGAGAATGCATACTTACCGCGTGCTATCTTATCAACCGAACTCCATCTTCGGTATTCTCAGGCCAAACCCCATATGAGCGTCTATTTTCAAAAACTCCTTCATTGGGTCATTTACGTGTCTTTGGGTGCCTTTACTTTGCCTATAATCATCGTCGTGGAAACGATAAGTTTGCCTCTCGTAGTCGGCGGTGCATATTTTTGGGATATCCTCATAACAAAATGGGATGGAAGGTCTATGACTTAACCATTCATGATTTTTTGGTATCTAGGGATGTTGTGTTTGTCGAAAATGAATTCTCTTTCCTCACCGGACAATCGAGTCTGCCTAAAACATCCCCTTCAACTGATAATCATATATTGCCTAGTCCAGATTCACACTCATCCTTCCTTGTCGTCTTCAACAGGGGGTCATATATGCCATTTGAGTCAACAATTTCAAATAATCATGAATCATCCACTGATTCGATAAGTGCGATCCCCTCACTTGCCACAAATGATTCCGAGCAAGAGACTCCATCGCCCTCTATCCGACTTACTTCGAGTCCTGAAAGTATGTCACCTCATATCCAGACAAATTCTGAGCCACAATCCATCACTTCATACTCTTCAAATCCAGTTCAGGCATGTCCCAATACAGAGGAACTTGGAAGAGGCCATCGAATTAGAAGAGTATCGGAAAAGATGAAGGATTACATATGTGGATTCATCGCTTCGCCAAAGAACCCTGTCGATTCAATCACCTCAACCTCAACTAACGTATCCTCAAGTATGAGTCTGTATTCCATTAGTGATTTTTTATCCTATGATCAATTCAATGCAAGATATCGGAAATTTTGCAGTGCTTTGTCATCAGAGCCAAAACAACCCACACGATATTCGAAGGCTATCAAAAATAAACATTGGCGAGATGCTATGAAATCAGAAATTGAAGCGCTTGAAAGAAACAAAACATAGACATTGGAATCTCTGCCTAGAGGAAAACATGCATTGGGTTGCAAATGAGTATATCGAATCAAACGCAAGTCAGATGGGACGATTGAGCGCTATAAAGCAGGATTGGTTATATTTGGAAACACACATCGTGAAGGGATCGACTACGGTGAAACCTTTGCACCTGTTGCGAAGATGGTGACAGTAAGAGTTCTCCTAGCCGTGGCAGTGACCAAAAATTGGGAAATTCACCAAATGGATGTAAACAATGCATTCTTACATGGTGACCTTGAAGAAGAAGTGTACATGAAATTGCCACCTGGATTTGCTTCTGACAATAATGATAAAGTATGTCGTTTGAGAAAATCACTATATAGATTGAAATAAGCTCCTAAATGTTGGTTTCAAAAGCTATCAGAGGGCTTGCTTGAATTGGGTTTCCAACAATCTCTTCTTGACTACTCACTTTTCACTTATTCACAAGGCGGAGATGAATTACATGTGCTTATTTATGTGGATGACCTGATAATCGTTGGAACTAGCCGTGAGGTGGTCAACAGATTCAAGGAGAAACTTGGACAGAAATTTCAAATGAAAGATTTGGGAAAACTCAAATACTTTCTTGGAGTTGAGGTTGCTAGAAATAATAGGGGATTTTATTTGAGCCAAAGAAAATACATTCTGTACATTATATCTGAATCAGGTCTCTTGGGTGCTAAACCTGCTTTGACTCCGATAGAGCAAAATCATAATTTATGAAGAGCTTCAGGAAATGTGCTTGATGATCCGGAAAAATATCAACGCCTTGTAGGACGTTTGATATATCTTCTCTTCACAAGACCTGAGATCAGTTATGTAGTCCACACCTTAGCTCAGTTCATGCAAAATCCATGTGTCGAACACTGGGAAGCTGCTTTGCGATTGGTGAAATATCTTAAGGGGTGTCCAGGGCAAGGTGTATTCTTGATATCATACTCAAATCCAAAAATCCAGGCTTTTGCGATTCGGACTGGGCAAGTTGTCCGATTACTCGTCAATCTACCACTGGATATCTTATTTTTCTTGGGTCTTCACCGATATCATGAAAGACTAAGAAACAAAAAACGGTGTCTAGATCCTCAGCTGAAGCAGAATACCATGCTATGTCTTCCATTGGATGCGAGGTGAGATGGCTTAAAAGCTTATTGGGTGACCTCGGGGTTCCACACACAGAACCAATGTGGTTGTTTTGTGATAGCAAGTCAGCAATCCACATAGCATCAAATCCGATCTTTCATGAACGAACCAAGCATATTGAGATGGATTGTCACTTTATACGCAACTTAGTGACAGACAAGGAAATCATACTGAAGCACGTCAACACCATCAATCAGTTGGTTGATATATTGACCAAAGGGTTAGGGAGCTCTCAATTCAAGTATTTACTAAACAAGTTTGGAATACATGATCTACATCCATCGACTTGAGTGGGAGTATTGATTTGGAAAGAGCAAAATCATAGGCTCAATCAATTGCCTAATGGTTTCCATAATTAATTGATTCAATCAATTGATTTCATTCCATCTCTAACAATCTTTCCTTATTGTTCGAATATGTAGTCTATTTATAATGTTCTTTGTATGTGTATTGAAGCAAGGGAAAATAAAGAAGAAAAATATATTTCCTATTATGCTTATTCTCATTCGATAAGCACTACGTTCATTCTTTTAGCAAATATAATGTACTTTGAGATGATCGCAGTATTTATTAATCATGATTTTAAAAACTAAAAACAATGGTATATTGAACTTGATTGCATGAAATAAATTATTTGTCATTAATTTTAATTAGTTATATATCACTTATAAATTATTTTTCATTATTGATATATGATAAATTTGTCATTTAGAAATCTAACTTTTAATTGGTGCATATATTTTATAATTTGTCATCTTATATTTTTTGGATTTTTTTTAAATATCTAATAAGGGATAAAAATGATATTTGATAAGATGTGTTTTCTATTAGTTGATGAATGTTTACTACCCGAAGATCGCAGTTTTTTGCTTTCTAATAAACACCGTTTGAATGAATGTTTGGTTGGTGTAAAATAGAACCTTGACTGTTGTAACCACATTGACCAACTACCATGATTCCAAATATAGCCTAAAATGATCTAATTATTATTAATTTGGCAATTTGTTTTCAAAAATCAATTAATAATGTCAAAATAGGGGTAGACAAGAGTTCGGCCCAACGAGTTACGGGTATATCCAACGTGTTAGAAAATATGTTTTACCCATCAACATGTTGAATGGTTGACCAAATAGGTTGGAAATTCGGTCCAACGTATCAACAAGTTGATATAATCAAAATTTTAAATTAATATAATTTTTAGTTCTAAAAAAATTAATGATAAAATTGTGGTTCATTTACACCCGTCGACCCATACATATTGATGTGTTGATTTTTGTTATCCAACTCATACATTTATTTTCCACGAGCCGAATCACGGATTGAACCGTTTGCACAGATTGTGCCGGCCTAACGGATTAGCCGGACACATGCCCACCCTTAGTCAAAAATATGAGAAACTGACGTCCTTGATCATTGCACTTTGATGGTTCTAGCAAATTTAATACTCGTAGTTTATTTGTAACGTTTTCAGTCTCTGAACTTTGGATAATTTCCACTGTCCATCCTCGTAGTTTTGAACATTTGGTAAAATCGATCCTCAAAGTTAATATTTAGTCCTCAAAATTAAATCGAACAAAATCGATACATGTAATTTATATGCAGTGGCAAAATTGGTCCTCGTAGTTTTTATAAATTGGTCTTTCTAAGTTAGAGGTTAATTCAAGAACCATATCTATGTGTTTTTCTCAACTTCAATTCAAAAACCTTGTCTATGCGTTTCTGTTGGTTTCCTTGCTTACTCCGGCGAAGCCGCGAAGATAGGTCATCTTATTCGATATTTGGATTGTGACTATCTTTCTGAGAAGAATTTTGATCGGTTTGTGATGTTGATATGAGAATCATTTCAATCGGTTTGTGATGTCGTTTGAGAAGGAACCAAATTTGCCAAAATTATGAAATTACGAGGACCAAATATGTCATTAACAAAGTTATGAAATAAGTGTGTGGCAAATTTGCTTCCCAAAGTTTATAATTTGTGCAATTGAAATCCCCATTGTTGCCAAATATGAGAAAGTATGATACCTTCTTTGTACGTTAGAAAACAACAATATTTGCCTCTTGAATTAGAAACAATCATTTTCCCGTTTCCAACTTCCACGTTTAGTTTTTGGACTAGTACAATCATTAGGGGTGTGAATGAAAATCCGGTGATCCGAAAAACCGAGGTAACCGAACTGTAAATACTTAATCGGATAGGATCGGATGCGGTTTCGGATCGGATACGATTTTTCAAAATTAATATCTGATCCGATTTTTTTACTATATATATTATATTATATTTTTGTAATTTTGTAAAGTTTATACATTGTAATATATTTTTCCTTATTATAAATTATTATCATATTTGTTTTTTTCGTTAATATTAATATTTTTATATTTTATTCATATTTTGCGCAAATAATCGCTATGGAAGAATACCAAGTAATCAACATCGGAGATTGATTTTTGAAATTCATATATTTCTAATAAGCTAGATAATTCTTAAAATATTTTATATTATCATTTAAAATGAAATTAATTTTACAATTGATTTTATTTTTATAGGCTGTGATTATAAATATCTAAATAAATTATGTTTATTTTTTGTAGATTCATGCACTTAGAAGAAAGAAATAATTCATTATTTACATACACTTGTTTTAATTCAATTCTTGTATTGAATTCAAGTTTTACTTTATAGATGTTTAAAAATTCCGAACATACGTTTTTTAGTTGTTTTATAATTTTTATATTTATCAAATAAGTAACTTTTTTTTGATTAATTGTAATTTCTTATAATCATTTATAATTTAAAAATAAATATTCGTATATCCACAAATCGATACGCAAACCAATCCGTAAGCCGATCCACTATTGCGGATCAGATACACATCACCATTTTTCTGATCCGTATCCATCGGATATGATAAAAAAAATGATGAATGGATTGATTATCCGATCCACGCACACCCCTAACAATCATGCATAAAAGTATTGAGTACTAAAGCAGTTTCCAATAAACATAATAGAAGTTCTTTTATAGATATATTTTGATAGAAAAAAACCTTGAAGTCTATCACAAAAATATCAGCATTGGGACAATAAATATTTAAAAATATAGGTCCACGATATTTTTATCAGCATAGAAACGTTTAAAATCAAATTATTTCCTTATTTCATGTCAGCATTGGGATGAATAAAATGAACTAAAACTTTAAATATAGAAAAAGTAGACGATATTTAAAAAACTCAAGAGTTTAAATTCAACAGCAAATTGTACAAATTAGACACCAAGGTAATATGGTGTTTGTCTACCCTATAAAACGATATATTTACTAATTTGAAAGAGTTTATATTCAAGGTAAAAATGAAAAGAGACATTGAACAACAAGTGTAGAAATCGGACATGAAGATAATAGGATTTCAATATACCCTTCAAACAGAGACAATTGAAAATTTAAAGAGTTTAATTCAACAACAAATTGTAGAAATTGGACACCAAGTTAATAGAGATAAGTGTAACCCCAAAGACATTTACAGATTTGAAAGGCTTTAAATTAAACCAAAAAAATTAGAAATAAAAAATGTACAAAACAGAAACAACATTAAAAAAGTGCAAATAATTTAAATTCAACAACATATTTTAGAAATTAGAAATAAATGGTAATAGGGTTTTATATTCTACAAATACCTTTATTTTTTTAAAGAGTTTAAATTCAACATAAAAACTGTAGAAATTAGACAAGAATGTTAAGAGAATTATATCTTACCCAAAACCCAATGATAGGATTAGTCAAGAGATAAAATATTAAAGAAAAATGATGAATATAAATAAATGGTCGTAGTGGTTGAAAAAGTAGTCACCTTTTTTGTTGGCGTGGATGAACAATAGTTTAGTTCGTGGACAATATCCCACGTAGAACGTGGGTATATTAAAGTTCTAGTTTATAAGGAGAGTGATATAATAAGTAATTAATTGGTTTGATCTAAGTTTTTTCAATATGATTTATTTCTTTTATGGACTGAGCTGTACTCCTCGACCCATTGAACCTTGAATTTCTATATAGTATCGGAGCTTCATGGTGAGTTTCGAGCTGATACATAGTGGTTTAGACAAAAAAACTCTAGTAGAAAAAAACACATGATGCTTAGGCGATAAAAATAGATCGACCTATAACTCAAGCATATTAAAGCAAGTTTGAACCATGTCAATTCGACTTGAGGGAGAGTATCGAAATATATCTCACATCGGATGTGGAAATAGTAAAATTCTAGTTTATTTGGGAAGTGATATCATGGGTAATTTGTTTGGTCCAAACTTTTTCAATGTGATTTATTTTTCTTATGGATTGAACTGCATTCCCCAACCCATTAAATCTTGAATTTATATAAATAATAGCATCAATACACATTAAACCCACATAATGGTTTAAGAAGTGGTTGTTGGCATACATACATCCAAGCACAATCACAAAATCTGAAAAAAAACATTGAAGAAATAACAAATGTTGAGTTGATCAATTTTGAAAATTTAGACCAATTTCAATAATTTTAGACCAAACACATTATTTGGACAAAAATTGACTTTTAAAAGCTTTTTAGACTAAAATTGCTAGAAAATCAAATTTGTTAGATGATTTTCAAATTTTTTTAGATCACAAATTTCAGGACAAAAAATTTCTAATTTGTACAAACTTAGATTTTTTGTAAATTTATACTAATTTGTACTAATTTTTTGATGATTGTCAATTTGTATTTGTACAAACTTTGTAATACTAAATAATATTTCTAATTTACATAAAAACAAATTCAGAATTTGTTTAAACAACGAATATGAAATTAAAAGTAAAATTGTTACAATAAAAATATTATTAAAAAGTTTCATTGTTTATAGTAAAAATTATTGTAAATTGCTGCAGACCAAAAAGAATATAAATCATTGAATATTTTGTGAATTAATACAGACTAAAATAATTACATTATTCAATAATTTTAAAATTAAACCCAATGAAAATTCGTGTCATTTAAAAATTGGAATAACGACTAGAAATGTTTTTTAGTATTCTATCTATATTTAAGTTAGATTGACGATGATGTATGAATTTCGTACAATATATTATCTACTATATCAAATATGTATGTTGCCAATTAAATATATAATTATATATTCTTCTATATATTGAATGAATTAGATAAGATAAATGTTATCTTTGGAATCATGATGAGTGGTCGAGATGATCTCGTATCGTGATTCTATTTAATATAAAACAAATATCAATATAAAATGTGTTTATTTAAACGCAAAAAACAACGATCTCATAGTAATATGTTTTCTCCAACTATCATCAAAACAAACTTTGTAAAATTTTATTTTTCCCTTATTACATTATTATTTAATTTAAAATTAATTTAAAATAATAACAAAAAAATCATTTCATGAAATAACGATCAATATACCGCTATTTTAAAAATAATTTTATTAAATCACGATTCCTTATACGACGATTCTCAATTCACTGCAATTTTTTCAATATTGTTCCAAACCTGCCCAAAATATTTCCCAATATTTCCCAATTAACCAAGCCTTTAATTCGAATTGTCCATACCTCGATTGCTCATCGATCATTACATTCGAGCCAAGCTTACAATAAATTTAGACAAATACAAAATGGATTGAAGGAATGTCTTAAACAAGACAAGATGTGTATATTTCTTACCAAATGCCTCTCTTTGTGTTGCCTTCTTCCTCCCAAATATTCCCCATTGCCATACCTACTTTCCCCCTCACACTCTTTTCATGGCTTCTTCTTACACCCTTATTAACAAATCTTTCTCCATTTAAACCTTCTTCTTCTTCCTTCTCATCATTCACTGAAACTGAAACTTCACTGCATTCACATTTTCTACCTTTAATTTCAACTGAATTAACATTAGCTTTCCCCATTATCGGGTTCTCGTATTCAGATCGACTCTTCAAGGAAACTCCCCTTTTAACTCCCAAAAAAACTTCAAGCTGTTTTCTCAGCTTAGTAATACCTCTATTTTTCTCATCAAATCTCCTTCTTATATGAACTTTATCTTCATCAACATTTCTTGCTAATTCATCACACATTTGTTGACTTATTTCTCTTGTTCTCTTCTCACTTTCAAGTTCCTTTACTGTCTCTAAAAATGAATTCTTTATCTCTTCAATCTCATTACCAAGTTTCTTATTCAAGCTTTCGAGCCTTCGTCTCACCTTTCGCTCCGCTTCCAATTCATTCAAAACACTCTTCACAGCTGCTTCATTAGCAATATGTTCTTTCCTTCTCCAAGATGCTTTCTCTTCAGCAAAACATTTCATCAAATACAATAACTCATTCGGATTCTTCGATTCTTCTTCGAATAGATGATTTACCTGCATTCGTGCTCTCTCAAGCTCCGCGTTCAAAGCCGAGATAACCGATAAACCTGAAAACGATTCATCTGCACGAGATGAAAGGCTGCTAATGATTTTCAGTAGCTCTTTTGAAGTTGTTAAAGCATTGCTTATATCCTTTAGCCTAAGCTTTCTTTCACCATAAACCGATCCTTTCGATGTCGATCGACGTTCAATCTGTTTATTAAGTCCCTTCAATTCATCCATGAAACTGCTGCGGCTTAAAGAATCAAACGTTGAAGCACTCTCGGTAATCGATCGAGCCCTGCGATGACTCGATTTTCCCATCTTCTGTAAAATGGAGATTCAACACATTACATAATATGCAGTTGCAGTTACAGTTACAATAGAGAAAAAGGAACATAAACCTCAGATGGTGAAGGGCTTTGTGATCTTGAGTGCAGATCAAATGCATAAGCGAGTTTATTATCTCTTTTAAAGCTATTTCTGTTCTTGTTCTTCTGAGAAGGGATCTCATTCATTTCCCATAAAGTAGCAGCAAGTCTACGGGCTGAAACAGGGCGAGTACTGGGTGAATCCATTGCGTTTCTTAAATTTGTAGTAGTTCTCCAAATTGGGGCTGGAGTAGTAGATCGAGAACTTGAAACCCCAGCTAAAATGGCACGCTTACTCAATCTGAAGCTCATGATTTTTGACGAAGCAGATGATGAAGATGAACATCCCCTTTTTCTGTTCTTTCTGTGTAATTTTACACCTTCGACCATCGCGACACCATGCCCTTGCCTTGGCATTGAAGCTGAATTAGCTTCAGATTCTATAACCCAACAAATTCAAAAACAAAAACAAAAACAATCAATTTGGGTGCAAGAAAAAGATCTCGGAAGATTCAAAATCGCAGATTATTCAACAAAGTAATCGTAAAGATGAACCTAATTTCACTTCAATAAACAGTGATTACGAACTGGGATTTCAAGATCTGGCAAAATTTGAGGGAAGCACTAACAGATGCCATTTCGATCAAGGCAAAATCCTAAACGATAAGGACAACGGGTCGGCGTGATGAATGATGGGTTTGCTTTATTCTTGTCGATGTGAGAAAAATAAAAGCTTGACTTGCTTTGCTTCGATTCAAATTCCAAGAATGGCCATGGCCGAGTGAACCCCATTCTGATATGTGTGCCAAATATATATATTTATTATAATATAAAATTACATGACGAATCTTCTTGTTCGTCGTCTAGTAGAGGAAGACCTGTCGTAACTCAAGAAAATCCTTCAAATCCACTGTGCAAGTGTGCACTTCACAGAGACAGTTGCAGTAAAACTAGGACTGTTTTCTTTCTTCATTATAAATATCAAGTAAAAATATTTTATTTTTGGAATAAAATCTCTCAGGATCAGTGCCTTGTGATTACCGTACCTAGAACAATGTATACTCAATAATTTAGATTTTTTCGTTGGAATAATAGTAAAATAAAATCGGGTTTTTTTTAGGATCAGCCGCGTTCTAATTCAAAGGTAAACACGGCCGCATACGTGAATAGCGACCGCGTTTACCAAACGCGGCTGCCTTTGAATTAGGACACGGTTGCGTTCCGTAAACGCAGCAGCATCGTGCGATAATAAATCTTTATATATCGCGCTCAATTCATTTTGAAATTCACTACTGAGAGGTAATCGACATCGATTTGTAGTATATGTTACAAAAGTTTAGATACAATTGTCACGGTAATATTTAGTTTTTCATGGATCCCTATAACAATTATTAGTTTAATTTTGATCTGAATTATCCTTCATCATCAATACCTTCCGCTGACAATCCTGAACATGGATCGAGTTACCCAGACTACGATAGCATTGACAACCTAAGCAGCTTTAACTATTGAAACACCGACAATACAATGTCTAGTGGGAATCCGTCTACTTCGCAAGGTACTAGAATACCAAGTTGTCTAAATACTTGTTGTGTAATATTCATGCGTCTGTGATATAGGTATAACAGAAGAGAACGAGGCTGGTTTAGATGATGATCCAGAACCGGAAATCATGGTAGAAGATGAAGATGAAACAAAAAATTTGGAACCAAATGACGACCTACAGCCAGCTAGGTCTATGCATAATGGGAGTGGTTTAATTAGGCGATTGCAATGCTCATCGGAGGAAATCTATATGAGATTCATTCACTTGGCAACGCCTTTTGAAAGAGGTGATAATGATATACCCCTTCAAAACGTCGGTACACGAAATACGACATTGACCAACCCCATTTTGATGTTAGGATGAAATTCAAAGATAAGTTTCACTTGCAGTACTGCATTGCTCATTTTCATATTCGTAGACGGTGGCAATACAGAGTAATAGAGAGCAATTTGGAGAAGTGGGTAATCAGATGTGTAAGCGGTACATGTCTGTTTCCTCTATGAGCGATTTGTTTCGCTCGTGACCGCGTGTGGCATATTTCCGTGTACGCTTATGGACATTTATGTGACAATGTATTGTTGGAGAAAGGTCACCGCAATCTTTCACAGAATTTTATTGCTTACGAGATGAAGCCATTCATAAAAAATGATAACGGTACGTAATATTTTTAGTATGAAATAATATTATCAGAAGTTTATAAAAAGTTATTTTCTGCTTTCATATATATAAAAGTGCAAACGGTCCTGACCCATATTCACGTAAACTATAGGTTGACTGTGAAGTACGAGCAAGCTTGATACGTACTACAACGTAGCTTTGAGATGGTGTACGGTTCGTGGGAGTCTTCAATGAAGAAATTGATATCGTTGTTTCATGAGATTATTTTAAGGATTGATGACACTATTGTAAGATGGAATTTGCAGGAAACAACGTTTGACCCCCTTAACTACATAATTCACTATGTATTTTGGGATTTCCGACCTAGCATATACGCTTATCAATACTGTGATCTAGTTCTTTCCATTGATGACACCCATTTGTACTCAATGTATGATAAATTGTATAGTTAGTTTTTTACTTTGACAGATCATGGCTGATTTAAGTAACATCATTTGTCAGGTATAACCATAAATTGCTTGTGGCTGTCGATCGTGATGGTGGTGGACACGTTATCCCCGTTGCTTTTGAATTGGTAGACACCGAAATTTGCAGAGCCTGGAAATGGTTTTTGCAAAACCTCGATCGTTATGTAATTAGGGAACGAGAAACATGTATGATATTCGATCGAGCTCCATGTATTCTAGAAGCGGTGAATGAATTGGAAGGTTTCCAAAACGGACACTTGCACCATCGGTGGTGTCTCCGACATTTTTGCTCCAACCTATATAGCGCATTCAAAAACTCCGACTTAAAACAGATTGCGTATAGAGCGGGAGCAAGATTTAAGGAGTATAAAATGCTAAATGACATGACGGAGATTCAAAATATGAACCCTGATGTATGGCGATGGTTAAAGGAGAATGACAAAGTGAAGTGGACTCTGACCAACGATATGGACAAGCTTTATGGAACACTAACCACTAACCAGGTTAAAGCAATTAATAGACATTGAAAGCTGTTCGCCGTCTGTCAATTTGTAAGATTGTCATGACTACGTTCTATCAGCCCAACCGAACATTTATTGAGCATCGGCGTGAAATTAGAAGCATGACTTCGAACACAGATGTCCTCACGACAGTAGCTCAAAATTTCTACCGTCGAGCAAAATGAAAAGTTGATTACCACGGTATAGTAATGTGAGATCCTGATAGACTCGTATTACAAGTAGAGGTAGAAAGCGGAAGGAACAGTTCGTCATACATTCACACTGTTGACCTCCAACGACAAACATGCACGTGTTCCAAAGAGCACACGTATAGGGTTTCTTGCTCCCATGCAATCAAAGCCGCGAAAATAATTGGTCGACAAACAGATAACATGTTCATACAGAACAGTACGTTGGACACCCTCCGATCAACCTATGAACATGCGGTTTTCGACTCCTTAAGGCCATAGTACGAGTGGACTAACCCCGGATGGATTTTATGGTATGACACTTTGCGCTCAAAAAAAAGATGAGCAGGACGAAGACGAAGTACGAGAATCCAAACTGACATGGATATACATAATTATGTTTTTCATAACAATGTAGAATTTTTTCATAAAAAAATTTTATAGAATTTTTTTATTAAATTCTTTTTATAGAATTTTTAATTATTTTAATTTTAAATACATAACAGTTGTTATGGTCCCTTTTTAGAGGGTACCAACAGTCGTCCGGTTCGTTCAACAAACGAACTCGGTTTTGATTTGTTTTAGATGTGGAAGACGATCAAAAGCTGGAAATAAATAAATGCACAGCGATGTATAGTGGAAACCCCAGGAATTGGGGTGAAAACCACTCGACTAACAGCAGATTATGCTCTTAGCCTGTTCACTAATGAAATAACTCATAGTCAATACAAAAGAGGCTAATGAAAATGACAAGGTAAAGAAAGCGGTAAGAATTCCGGCAGGGTAACAGCCTGTTCTTCTGCGTCCAAAGGGTCCTGCTATTTCCGTCGTCTTGCCCTGTATTTATAGAGTTNCATAGAGCCCCGATCTCTTCAATAGACTGTTCGGTCACTGGAATCTCGACCGAAGGTCGGTCCTGAATGTGGACCGAAATAGTACTTGGCTCTATGTCAGGTATGCCCGAAGCCAGTCTGGCGAGCGCATCGGCAACCTTGTTTTGTTCTCGTGGCACATGGTCAAGAGAGAACTCATTGAACTTCTTGGTTTACTCCAGAACTTTAGCGCAATACAACCTCATCATCGGATCGTGAGTCTCAAATCTCCCTGCGAATTGTTCCACTACTAACTTCGAGTCTGAGAACATTCGCACTCTGCTAACTCCCATTTTTCGAGCCAATGTCATTCCTGACAATACTGCCTCATATTCTACCACATTATTTGTTCCAGCAAAGGAAAATTTGACTGCGGAATGAATAAGATCACCTTGTACCGTTGTCAGGGTAATGCCCGCTCCTCTTCCCCCGAAGGTTGATCCATCTACGTGGATCGTTCATCGATCATCCTCTTGGTTAAGATAAATGGCCGATCGGGTCATTTCAACAACAAAATGGGCTAGAACCTGAGCTTTGATCGCCCTTCGGGGCAGGAATTCCAGATACATAGCGCTGAGTTTGATAGCCTATTTTGCCAATCTCTCATTCAAATCCTTCTGTTTAAGGAGTATTTTCAGAGGCTGATCCGTATATACATAGACCGTTCGGCATTCGAAATAATGCTTCAACTTGGATACAACTTTCTTCAAAGCTAGCATGAATTTCTCCAAGGTGGAATATCTGGTTTCAGCAGATACTAGAGAATGACTGACATAATAAACATGTCTATGAATGTCATCTCGTATGGTCATCAGAGCTGCGCTGACGGCAACTTCGGATACCGCAAGATATAACCCCAAAGGCTCATCACAAGATGGACTTACCATCATCGGGGGAGTGCTTAAATAAGTCTTTAGCCCGGAGAAGGCCCGATCGCATTCTTCGGTCCAATATATATGGCTTGCTTTTCTTAGCACTCTGAAAAAAGGTAAGGCCCGGTGTGTGGATTTCGAAATAAACCTGCTCAGCGCGGCTAGTCGGCCATTAAGCCTTTGAAACTCTCTTTTGTTTCTCGGAGGTTGCATATCAATGATAGTTTGCACCTTTTCAGGGTTGACATCTATGCCTTTCTCTGAAACATAATATCCTAAGAATTTTCCACTTCGGATCCCGAAGCAGCACTTGTTTGGATTTAGTTTGAACTTATATTTTCGGCATACTTCGAAACAACGAGACAAATAAGAAAGGTGATCTTCATCATTCACATATTTTACAATCATATCGTCAACATACACTTCCATCATATGGCAAATCAACTCTCTAAAGATCTTGTTGACCAACCTTTGGTATGTTGCTCCAGCATTTTTGAGACCGAATGGCATAACCACATAACAGTAGACTCCATCTTCGGTCATGAATGATGATTTCTTCTGATCTTCCTCAGCCAAGAAGATCTGGTGATATCCAGAATAAGCATCCATGGTACTCATCATGGTGCTACCAGAAACATCATCTACCAGTCGGTCGATGTGCGGCAATGGGAAAGGGTCTGACTCACAACTCTTGTTAACATCGGTAAAGTCGATGCACATTAGCCATTTCCCATCCGGTTTGGAAACCACCACTGGGTTTGCAACCCATTCAATATAGTGGATATCTCTGATAAATCCCGACCGTAGCAGCTTATTCACCTCCGCCCGGATAATCTCGATTTTCTCAGGAGAATAGCGTCTCCTTTTCTGTCTAACGGGCTTCGTTCCTGGCTCAGTGTTGATCCGATGTTCACTATCGGATCGGTCTATCCCCGGAACAACATCCGGGGTCCAAGCAAATATATCCACATGGCTTCTCAGCAAGTGGATCAGTTCTTTCTCAAAGTAAGGGGCTAAATGAGCCCCGATGCGAGTTGTCTTGGTTGAGTCAACCTCAACCAGGTTAATCAATTTGAACCCTACGGGTTCCATTGCTTGCCTCGGGTGCGGCAGCTCTTCCAGCAAATCCACCCTGGCCCTTTTGATCGGTGCCAAAGTTCGGCACGAGCTCATGTAGCATTGTCTAGCTACTTTCTGATACCCCTTAATAAAAATAACTTCATGAAGGACCGAAGGCTCATCTTTGCCGGGATATACTTTAGCTGATATAGTTCCTGCCTGCTTCGGGGCGGTCCTACATTTGGAGCAAATTGCTCAGAGAAGGCCAAAATAAATCCGCCATACGACTGTATGGATCAGGTCGGCAAATTTTTAAACCACGTTCGGGGTCGCCTTGTAATCCTGCCACGAAGATGCGGCACTTTAGTGAATCTGAGGCCCGAACCGTTCCCATTCGCAATTCGAAATCGGCAACGTGATCGATCGGATCACCATCACCACGAAATGTCGGCAACCCCTCGGGGTTGCGATAATGCCGATCTGGGACTGCTGCCCAGATCTCCTCAGAAAAGGAGAGCATCAAATCTCTCAAGGTGGCTGATACGCCTTCAGATTGATGAGACGATGCCTGGACCGCATGCAAATTATGCCACCAGTCATCATCCTTACTTCTTCTGATAGGGGCCTCCATGACCCTGTTAAATAAACTAGGATTGCGTCCCAGATTAGGTTCGCAATCTCTCAGTGCATGCATGCTCTCCAACTCCCTGGTGAGCTCATCAATTCGTCGCTACATCTGCTCCTGGTCATTTCCAGGAGCGGGAGTAAGAGCTCTGGCTGGGGGACGGGGTGTAGACCGATATTTAGGCCTCCCCATTGTCACTCCACGCCTGATGATTTCTTCCTCATCAGTACTGCGCTCGTCAGGATCACTCTCATATCCTCTGCTTTTGGTAACAGGGCTTGATACAGCCGGTGGTTATGTTCCACTTTTCTCCGACGTAATTTCCAGTACCACCTTCCTGACGACAACTTCTAGATCCTGTAAAGTGAATGTTGGTGCTGGAAGACTGTCGGGAAGCACGTCACTATTATTTGTCGGAGTTCCAGTCGCCATGCCTTTGATTATCCTATCCCTGGTAGAAAACTCAAATGGGATTAGAGAATCGTCCCCACGGACGGCGCCAAACTGTTATGGTCCCTTCTTAGGGGGTACCAACAGTCGTCCGGTTCGTTCAGCAAACGAACTCGGTTCTGATTTGTTTTAGATGTGGAAGACGATTAAAAGCTGGAAATAAATAAATGCACAGCGATGTATAGTGGAAACCCCAGGAATTGGGGTGAAAACCACTTGACTAAGAGCAGATTATGCTCTTAGCTTGTTCACTAATCGAATAATTCATAGTTAATACAGCAGAGGCTAAATGAAAATGACAAGAAAAAGAAAGCAGTAAGAACTCCGGCAGGGTAACGACTTGTTCTTACGCGTCCAAGAGGTCCTGCTATTTCCGTCGTCTTGCCCTGTATTTATAGAGTTTATAGCGTGTGTAGATCACGCTCTGTAACCGCCTCTGACACGTTTGTTAGAGGTTGTTATCGCGGGATGTAAAACGAGGTTGGGACCGAGGCGTGGTCTGCGTGATCAGGACCGAAGCGTGGTAAACGTGGGAAGGCCCGAAGCGTGGAAAACGTGAGTTGTGACCGTTCTGTAACCGTTCGGACCGAACCCAAGTTCCCGCTGGCAGAAAACGTTTTATTTCGTTAAGGTTAGCTTCGGTCCTCTCGTTGAACATCGGGCCGCTCTTTCTTAAGTGTGTAAATGGGTTGTAGGAATTCGTTTTCACTATTTGAATCGGCCCAACGGTTGCTGGGCCTTATCCACCACCAGGTACCCGATCCTAAAGTTCTCATCAGACGAGGTGGGTAACAATTATTGGTATAACCGTGTTATCTCTGTCTTGTTGTCATCCCTAATTCTCTTTTTGTTCTCTTTTAAGGGATATTAACAAGTCATGGGAATAGTGATGTTATGGTCCCTTTTTAGGGGTACCAACAGTCGTCCGGTTAGTTAAGAAACGAACTCGGTTTTGATTTGTTTTTTGTAGGAGAACGATTAAGAAACTAAAAACAGTAATGCGGCACAACAATTTATAGTGGAAAACCCCGTGAAATGGGAAAAAAATCACTTGACCAAAAGCAGAGATTGCTCTCAGTTGATTCACTAATCAATTCAATGTTCAGATACAATAAGAGCATAGGCTTATGAAGATGACAAGGATAAGAAAGCGATAAGAATAATTCTGCCAGAGTAACGGCATATTCTTCGCATCCAAAAAGTCCTCTTAATTCCGTCGTCAATTTCTGTATTTATAGGGCTGATGGCGTTTGAGATCCACGCCCTATAACCGCCTCTGACAATTCTGTTGAACGTCATTATCACACAGTGTAAAACATGGCTGGGACCGATGCATGGAAAATGTGACAAGGCCCGAAGTGTGGAACACGTGGAGAGGCTCGAGGTTTAGAACGCGTGACTATAACCGTTTGGACCGATCCATTAGGTCGGTCCGTATGCATTCCTTGTTACGACCAACTCCATCTTCGGTCCTGACTTCTTAATGGACCTTCGGGTTAGTTAATCCAAATGGGCCAAAGTGACGATCTTGGGCCACATTAGTTCGTCTTTAATCATTCGGGCTAACCTCTTATATTGGTCCTAACCCAATAGGGGGTACCCGGTCCCGGAGCCCTCATCACTAGCCCCTCGGACTTGTGTGACATCGCAGAGGTGATATCATACTAGCTCAGACACTTTCATGACCGTTCCCGATGATGGAAAGCGTCCTAGGGACCGATCTCATACTTGGGCAAATTTGGAAAACTGATTTTGAACTGCAAGTGAGCATATCGGTTGCCTCTTTTTCGTGTTATTTTTATTTAAACGATAAAATCCCGATTTGCGCCTTTACGTATTCTGTTAACTGACATGCGTACTCTGCGGGTACAGACTGCGATTGCCTACAGTAATCCTATGTGGGAACGCCTCATACGTCGGGATTTTACTATTTAAATAAGGGTTTCTGGGACTGTTCACCCCCATCGCCTAATTGCAAAAAATCGTCGCCACAGCAACCGATGCGCATCATTTTCGCTTTTGCCCATTTTCGACCATTCTTACCCAGTTTTCTTAAGGTAACGACCATGGCTCCTCATAAAGCTATGTATCCAACCATGTTCGAGTTAGATATTGAAGAGCTTAGATCTAAGTTCTCAATTCTCGCTCATTACTCAATCTGGAAGGGAAAGGAAAATGTCCATTGTTTCCTTCCAGCGGAAATGAACGTTCCGGCCAGTGTCTTATCCGTTAGTTATGCTTCCCTAAAGTGCGGGTTACGTTTTCCGCTACATCCATTTGCAGTGGCCGTACTTCGGGAGATTCATTGCCCTACTTATGCCATGTTCCCGGGTAGTTGTGTATATATTGTGGTGTTTATCTTCTATTGCCACGAACAGGGTGTAGCCCCAACCTTAGAAAGCTTTTTCAATTTGTTTCTGGTCGATTCCCGAAGGGGTAAGGGCTTATTAGGATGTCGCAAATTGTATTATATTGCGATGCGCACCAAAGAGTGCGCGATAGTAGGTAAGGAAGAGTCCTTACATGAGTGGGAATCTTGTTATATTTGGATAAGAAAAATCGAGTTTGGAATCTCCATACATGTTTTCAACTTGAGTTGTAAAATAAGGTATATCCATATTACCTTCGTAAAAAGTTGTCTGATACAATCTCTGTGTAGGGTATACATCAGGAGGCACGATACGAGGGTCCCTTGTCATACCCATATTGGTGTGACATTCTCCAATGTTCGGAATTACCATCATCATTATCGACATAAGGCAAATTTGGAATTCTTCCAAATGAAGAATTCTCCATTGTCGATCTACTGTGTGATCTAAGAGTGGTTATAAATGCTACTTAAATATCATTTTGCTCAGAAGTGTGCTCTTCATCCTCATCATTAACCAAATCAGCATCATCATACTCCGATGTTGAATACCCCGAAGGAACAAACTCATTGTCATCATCGGTGTCAACATTGTCATCATTAAATATCCATGCTGAACTCGATGTGTCATCTGCATATAATATAAACAATACATCTGCATATCCATGCTGGTCTGCGTGATCGGGCCCGAAGCGTGGAAAACGTGAGTTGTAACCGTTTTGTAACCGCTCGGACCGAACCCATGAGCCAGCTGGCAGAAAACGCTTTGTTTCGTTAAGGTTAGCTTCGGTCCACTCGTTGAACATCGAACCGCTCTTTCTTAAGTGTGTAAATGGGTTGTATGAATTCGTTTTCACTATTTGAATTGGCCCAACGGTTGCTGGGCCTTACCCACCACAAGGTACCCGATCCTAAAGTTCTCATCACTAGCCCCTCGGGCTTGATTGCCAATCGCAGAGGTGATACAAGGCCGATCACATGATGTTTGCACATTCATGAGAACAAGAAACCGTACCTATAGACAGTGAGAGTCTAGGGGACCGATCTTTCCCTTAATGTATGAGCCAATTACGCTTAAAACTTAATAACGCATATTAAGTTATATTTTTATATTCAATAGTCTTTAAATATTAATATCTCGACCCGCGCCTCTTCACATTTGACAGTTCAAGAGGCGTGATGAGTGTGCTTCGTACTCGCTTTCTTGGGCAGTATTACGTGGCGGCACACCATTGACTGGGAGATTAATATTTAAATCAGGATTCTGGGCACTGTTTCTCCTCATCGTCATTATCGCGAAGGAGAAATCACAGCAAGCTCTCTGTTCTGTGCCCTCAATCGATTTTACGTCCAACCTTCTTTCAATCCGTTTTTCCTAAGGTATACACTCATGGCTCCTCACAAAACCCGTTACCCTTCGATGTCTGAGTTGGACATTGAGGAATTTAGGTCTAGGTTTTCAATTTCGGTACATTACTCCATCTGGAAGGGACGGGAAGATATTCCCTATTTCCTTCCGGCGGAGATGAATATGCCGGCATCGGCCATTCCGGTCAGTTACGTCTCTTTAAAGTGCGGTCTTCGTTTTCCGCTACATCCCTTTGTAGTGGCAGTGCTTAAGGAGATTCACTGCCCCACTTTTGCGTTGTTCCCGGGCAGTTATGTGTACATAGTAGCGTTTATTTTTTATTGTTACCAACAGAATCGGGCCCCGACCCTAGAACACTTCTTTAATCTGTTCTTGGTAGGATCCCAAAAGGGGAAGGGTCTGTTGGGTTGCCGCAAGTTATACTATATAATGGTGCGCACCAAAGAGTACGCAATTGTAGATAAAGAGGAATCTCTTCATGCGTGGGAGGCCTGCTATGTGTGGATAACAGTCCCTTAAGAGGATCTGTTGAAAGTATGGCCGCGTATAACCCACCACGCATAGGTCAGTTGGACCGAAGTAGGTTCAACCCTTCCCGCACGGACACCGCAAACACGCTTGTGATGTTCCCCCCTCCCGAAGCACGCCTTAGGCGAATAGATCTGTTTTGGAAGAAAAGGTTGATAGAAATAGGTGTTGCGGGTAGGACCGGAGCCCCAGCCCCGAAGGGGGTTTTTTCTAGTTCAGATCCATAAGAAGGATCGAGTACGATATAGTGTTTATATTTTAATCTTTCATGATCCTTATGTATTTGTTTTGCAGATTAAACTGAGACAATGCCGAGCTCGCGCTTTAAACGCATGGCAACTGCTTCGGTCCGTCCTTTTGAGGGACAAAGGGAAGCATCGGGCAGCGCTAAAGGAAGTGAATCAGCAACGGGGGGTACGCTGGTCCCTTCGGGGTCGGGGACCCCCCGATCCAAACAACTGGCACGGGCACGCTGACCCTTCGCTGCACAGGGCAGTCTTCATCTGGGGACGGGCCTGCGTTTCGGGTATTTGGAGTGGTAGAGGAGGTGATAAAGGCTCGGATTCGTTCTTTGAGCTTATCCAGCCTCTATCAAATCAGTAATGCCTTCTTCATTAGTGCTAAAACTATTGCTTTGTTGCTGCAGGGAGCCATTCCCGTGGAGAAGGTTCTCCCCGGTCCTCAACTCAAGGTGAACGTCTCCCTGCCGCCGGTCCCCTTAGGAAAAGGGAAAAGGGCGACCGAAGCGGAAGCCCCGCAGGAGCTGAAGAGGCTGAGAAAGGGGGACGGCGCTCCGGTCCCCACTAAGGGGATCGTTTTGAAGGAGCCTGGATCGGGCCCGAAGACGAACTCTGACTGGGGAGTTGCTCTGGGTCTGATGGACAAGTTAAGTAAGGGGAGGAAGCTAACCTCATGGAGGACTGCTTTCCTAAAAGGCTTCCGCCTTCATGGAGAGCAGAACCCAGAGAACGTCCAGGCGGACGTGATTGGGAAGAAATCATGGAAGGCTTCATCGACCTCACCACTAAGGTAATTTTCACTTGACATGAAGACCCGAACTTTTACTTAAGAATATTTTTCTTACGCAGATGCTGAGGAAAGCTTTCACAACTGCTATCACCGTGGAGAAGAACCAGGGTGGTAGCGTTGTTTCCCAACAAGTCCAAGATCAACTTGACTTTGCATAAAGGCAAGTTGAAATAAAGCATACTGAGTTGGTCACGGTACGGGAGGACCGTGACCGACTTGACAATGAGTTGCTAAGAGCCGGGACGGAGGTCTCACTCTTAGCTGATAAGGTCTCTGAGCTGGAGAAGACGGGACAAACAGCTCAGTGACGTATTGCCGACCTGGAGGCCAAGCTGCGGGCCAAAGAGACAGAAATCAACGAAGTCCAAGGTCAGGCCCAGGAGAAGAGGAATAAGCTGAACGAGCTTCTCCTTCGGGCCCAGGAAGAGAAGACAACATTGGAAGAAGAGTTGACAAGGGCCCGCACTTCGACCGAAGGTTCGGTTCGGGAAGCGGTTCTGGGGTTCGCTCAGTCCCCTTTTTTATTCGCTTTAGCGGATAACATACATTGGGTTTATACTGCAAAGTATATGGATAACATGCGAGAGCAAGTTATTCATACGTTCGGGCTTTCCCCTTCGGACGAGCGATGGAAGATGATCGAGCCACTTGAAAGAGATAGCAAGTTTCAGGTTATTCCGACCTTGGAAGAACCTGTTCTAGAAGAAGACCCTTTCTTCTATCTCTTTGAAGAGATGGAGAGAGCGGTCAACCAGACGGTGGCCGATCAAGAAGAAGAATTGAAGCGACTCGAGGCCCGGACCGAACCCCAGGAGCCCAAAGTGGAAGATAAAGAGGAAGGGCAGATTAGTTAGATCTAGTCATTACTTTGTATATGCCTTACTCTTTATTCAATATAAAGTTTTTTCCTTCTTCAGCTCTGATTATTTTGATCACCAGAACGAAGTGACATAACTAACTTCTAAATAAACTAATAAGTTTTACTTTAACGAAGTTGTTTTAATCACTAAGTATAAGATCAGAGACACTCACAGGTAGTTATCCATCGGTCCCAGACGTTGTGTTTGGTTTATTCATATCAATTCTGATTGGATCAGTCGTTTTACATTGTGTATGGGTCACTCTTATTCCGTCCTTGGAGTCAACACTTGATTGGATAGGCGTAGTCTGCGTTTAATATGAGTCTTTACGAGCTTCGGCCGAACCTTGGTTCTAGTAAAGTCCCTTAGGTTTTGTTGGCCAAGCTTTGCTCATGATACGTCTTAAGTTAGGACCGATCTTATGTCTCGATATGTTGACTACCATTCCTTTTATCGTAGCAGATGTCGTAGGTACAAAGGGCCATTCCTAAAGACTGAATGCCGTTGAAGGGAGTGTCTTAGTTCGTAATGAGTTCTGGGAGAATGACAACTCATCCATGGGGTTGGTCAAGTGCATGAGCATCTGACTCGTCAGAGCGGTCACTACAACTTGGGAGCCTTGCGGACAAGAAGCTTCGGTCACCAGTCCAGATTTGTCCTACTCCACCCAACTTCAAGATCGGTCCATCATTCCATTAGAAATAGTTTGTATTTGTACATACTTGTTTCTACTTACGTTTAAGAGAATGTATTTCATTGAGTCAAACATATTAATCGAAGATTCACAAGAAATATCGCCTTAAATTCATGACATTCCAAGTTCGGGGGACCTCTATACCATCCAACGTTTCANGTAGACTCCATCTTCGGTCATGAATGATGATTTCTTCTGATCTTCCTCGGCCAAGAAGATCTGGTGATATCCAGAATAAGCATCCATGGTACTCATCATGGTGCTACCAGAAACAACATTTATCAGTCGGTCGATGTGCGGCAATGGGAAAGGATCTGACTCACAGCTTTTGTTAACATCTGTAAAATCGATGCACATTCGCCATTTCCCATCCGATTTGGAAACCACCACTGGGTTTGCAACCCATTCAGTATAGTGGATTTCTCTGATAAATCCCGACCGTAGCAGCTTATTCACTTCAGCCCGGATGATGTCAATCTTCTCAGGAGAATAGCGTCTCCTTTTCTGCCTAACATGTTTCGTTCCTGGCTCAGTGTTGATCCGATGTTCACTATCGGATCGGTCAATCCCCAGAACATCATCCGGGGTCCAAGCAAATATATCCACATGACTTCTCAGCAAGTGGATCAGTTCTTTCTCAAAGTCAGGGGCTAAATGAGCCCCGATGCGAGTCGTCTTGGTTGAGTCATCCTCAACCAGGTTAATCAATTTGAACCCTACGGGTTCCATTGCTTGCCTCGGGTGCGGCAGCTCTTCCAGCAAATCCACCCAGGCCCTTTTGATCGGTAACAACGTTCGGCACGAGCTCATGTAACATTGCCTAGCTACTTTCTGATCCCCTTAACAGAAATAACTCCATGAATGGAGGGGAATTTGAGCATCACGTGATAAGTAGAAGGGACCGCCTCAAACTTACTCAGGTCGGTCCGTCCGATAATAGCGTTGTAAGCCAAGTCGACTTCAACGATAATGAATTCCAGGTCTTCAGAGCGGTCCTTGGATGGCTCTCCAAGGGTAACGGGAAATAACATCTTCCTGCACGGAATAACGCTCCTTTGGTCGAACGACCAAAGAGTTATGTTGGCGATCGGGAGATCGTGAGCAGCAGCTCCCAAAATTTCAGCGACCTCGCGCTTCACCAGATTACACGAAGCCCCAGTATCCACTAAAATTCTGTGGACACGTCGATTTCCGATGATCCCAGTAATGGTAAGGGGATCGTCACATGGATCCATGATCCCTTCCCGATCAGCAGGGGTGAAAGTGATGTCCTCTCTGAAGAAGGAGGACCGTTCCATTGGATCATATTTTACCAGCGCCACAGACTCGGAGCTCTCAGCAGAGTCTCCTCGCGCAGTTCTCTTTCGGTCCCGGAACGATTCATTTATTCTCAATCCTCCGGAGATAACATAAATATCTCCGGCCACTTCTCTGAGTGCCGCCTCATTTCGAGGAGGTTGGGCACCAGTTTCCGCGGGTGGGGGAGCAGCCTGCTCCTGTCTCCCACCCTCATTCTGCGGGGCTCTGCCGCCACGGCCCCGCCATCTTCTTCTTCGGCCCTGACCACGGTTCTCGCGACCGTGCTGGCCTCTTTCTTGCTCTGGGGGAGGAGACCTTCGGTCCTCCGTCCGATCGTTGTAGTTTCGGGGTTGTCCCCGATTATCTCTTCTCCGCGGCCTGTGACGATCGTCACCTTGGTGGCCCCTTCGGGGGGATTCTGCTCGCTGGCCCTTCTGACCATTCCGGTCGGGCTTTTCTTTACTCATTGTCTCTACTGTCTCTTTCAAAAGCGGGCACTTCAAGGTCGGGTGATCGCGATTATGATGAAGCTCGCAATACACCCGATTGTCCTCCTGCTTCGGGGGGACGCCTTTTTCACTCACAGCCGCTACTTCTCGTGACTGTTTCTTAGGTTAGGAAACCCTATGATCACGT
The DNA here is from genome assembly GCA_009725065.1 of Utricularia reniformis. Lineage (NCBI taxonomy): Eukaryota > Viridiplantae > Streptophyta > Magnoliopsida > Lamiales > Lentibulariaceae > Utricularia > Utricularia reniformis. Next base: position 377,465 of record RWGZ01001491.1, read on the forward strand.
GCGGGCTCAGAATTCCCTCTAGGCTTCCGATAACCAAGCCCCAGTGCTTCATCCACCTTAATATACTTGTTGATTTTTTGAAGAAGTTTTCCCAAGGTGGATGGTGGGCTCTTCACCAAGCTGGCCGAAAGGCCGCACGGTCCCAGGACCTGCTGTAGAATATCAAACTTATCCCGGAGCTCGAGTTTGATGCCCCGGGCGGTCCTATTGAATTTCTCCATGAAGGACCGAAGGCTCATCTTTGCCGGGATATACTTTAGCTGATATAGTTCCTGCCTGCTTCGGGGCGGTCCTACATTTGGAGCAAATTGCTCAGAGAAGGCCAAAATAAATCCGCCATACGACTGTATGGATCGGGCCGGCAAATTTTTAAACCACGTTCGGGCATCGCCTTGTAATCCTGCCGCGAAAATGCTGCACTTTAATGAATCCGAGGCCCGAACCGTTCCCATGCGCAATTCAAAATCGGCAGCGTGATCGATCGGATCACCATCACCACGAAATGTCGGCAACCCCTCGGGGTTGCGATAATGCCGATCTGGGACTGCTGCCCAGATCTCCTCAGAAAAATGGAGCATCAAATCTCCCAAGGCGGCTGATACGCCTTCAGACTGATGAGACGATGCCTTGACCGCATGCAAATTATGCCACCAGTCATCATCCTTACTTCTTCTTATAGGGGCCTCCATGGCCCTGTTAAATAAACCAGGATTGCGTCCCAGATTAGGTTCGCAATCCCTCAGCGCACGCATGCTCTCCAACTCCCTGGTGAGCTCATCAATTCGTCGCTGCATCTGCTCCTGGTCATTTCCAGGAGTGGGAGTTAGTGCTCTGGCTGGGGGAGGAGGTGTAGACCGATATCTAGGCCTCCCCATTGTCACTCAACGCCTGATGATTTCTTCTTCATCAGTACTACGCTCGTCAGGATCACTTTCGTATCCTCTGCTTTTGGGAACATGGCTTGATACAGCCGGTGGTTCTGTTCCACTTTTCTCCGACGTAATTTCCAGTACCACCTTCCTGACGACAGCTTCCAGATCCTGTAAAGTGAATGTTGGTGCTGGGAGACTGTCGGGAAGCACGTCACTATCATTTGTCGGAGTTCCAGTCGCCATGCCTTTGATTATCCTATCCCTGGTAGAAAACTCAAATGGGATTAGAGAATCGTCCTCACGGATGACGCCAAACTGTTATGGTCCCTTTTTAGGGGGTACCAACAGTCGTCCGGTTTGTTTAGCAAATGAACTCGGTTCTGATTTGTTTTAGATGTGGAAGACGATTAAAAGCTGAAAATAAGTAAAGGCACAGCGATGTATAGTGGAAACCCCAGGAATTGGGGTGAAAACCACTCGACTAAGAGCAGATTATGCTATTAACCTGTTCACTAATCGAATAATTCATAATCAATACAGCAGAGGCTAAAGAAAATGACAAAGAAAAGAAAGCGGTAAGAACTCCGGCAGGGTAACGGCCTGTTCTTCCGCGTCCAAAGGGTCCTGCTATTTCCGTCGTCTTGCCCTGTATTTATAGAGTTCATAGCGTGTGTAAATCACGCTCTGTAACCCCCTTTGACAGGTTTTTTAGAGGTTGTTATCGCGGGATGTAAAATGAGGTTGGGACCGAAGCGTGGTCTGCGTGATCGGGTCCGAAGCGTGTTAAACGTGGGAAGGCCCGAAGCGTGGTAAACGTGAGTTGTAACCGTTCTGTAACCGTTCGGACCGAACCCAGGAGCCAGCTGGCAGAAAACGCTTTATTTCGTTAAGGTTATCTTCGGTCCTCTCGTTGAACATTGGGCCGCTCTACCTTAAGTGTGTAAATTGGTTGTAGGAATTCATTTTCACTATTTGAATCGGCCCAACGGTTGCTGGGCCTTACCCACCACAAGGTACCCGATTCTAAAGTTCTCATCAGTAAGTGATTGTTAGAATTAAAGAGCGTAGATGCGTGGCTCTTGGCCCGGAATCGAGAGAAACCCTAAACCTAAGTACAATTGAGAGAGTTTGTGTTTTTTAAGCATCTTGAAGCAATTATTCTAGTTTCTTTAGAACAGAACTTGTATATTTTGTTTGAAGTGATCTTCTGAGTGATGTAATTGAAACTTTTGAAGTTGTTGTATCAAACAAAGACTTGATTCATGAGGTAGTTCGGTAACATGTAGTTGCCGTAATTAATTCAATCTTGTTACGTTTGATTTGTTCTTTTAGTGTGTAGAGAACAAGAAAAACGAGTGTGTCGTTGGCTGAACACTCTGTCAACAGAAATTTTTGAGAACAAAACTTCCGAATCTGGACAACTTGTGACGCTTAAAGCTTTGTGATAAAATATTGAGCAATTATATCAATTATCTTTACGTTTATTACAATTCTGTGTGTTATTTTATCTGTGATTGACATAATATTGAAATTTCCGTGTGTACGAACATTTCAATTTGCTAATTAGTGAAAATAATGCATGCTCCGTCAGTAGATTGGGGAAACGATTGAATACCACATATAAAATCTTGGTATTCCTATTTTATGTTTTAAGCAAAATACATAAACCAACTTTCAGTTAAAAAATAATTCTACATATCTATCATATATATTCGTTAAATATTTAAATTGAGTAATCCTGTAATTATTATATACATATGAACCTACTTATAGTTGTTATTTCATTCATTGAATATATTTTCTCTTTCTCAAAACTTCAATTCATTTGAATGAAGAAATTTTTCAGTGTATGTGGATGAATCAACGGCATAAAACTTTTGTGTATGTGCATGTTGATATTGGTTATGTTTGAAACCATGATAACCTGTGCAGTGCGGTTACCGTATTGTGGTTTTATTTAATACTAACCAAAAATCAATATAAACTAAGTCTATTTGAACGCAAAAAACAATGGTCTCATTGCAGTAGAGTTTCTGCAATTATCAATAAAACGCACTTCGTAGAATCTCATTTTTACCTTATTAAATTATTGTTGAATCCAAAATTAATTAAAAATGAGAGCAAAAAAATCATTTTGTGAAATCACGATTATTGTACCGATGTTTCAAAATTCGTGATTACTTATAACACGATCAACATAATACAGTGATCTCACATCACCGCTATTTTTCCAACCATTTCCATTGTCTTCAACACACGAGAAAAAAAATTTACGATTTAACAAAGGAATTATAGTTTAGACCACTATTTATATGGAATAAGCCTGAAGGCACCTTAATTGTGAATGATCCTATAACATGCATGTTTTCGCTTCTATATAGACTTTGCAGATTATATCACAACACGGGCACCCGAACCAATTCTGCAAATAGGAGATTGAAAGCATCAAAACTTAAATAAAATGCACAATAAATATATTCCTTCAATCTTGTTCAGATTTCTCTCTTCACTGGTAGGGTTCATTTTGTTAAATTTCTAGAGTCGAGTTAATTTACGTGGGGAGTGTCATTTACTATAGTCCACTTTCTCTCTTATATACCAATCCAATCCACTTTAATTTTTCAATGTGGGACAATTACATAATTTCAACACACCCATCAAATCCAACCACCTGACAAGTGGGACTTGACAATTCAAATCGGTGGATTACCAACCGATCAATTTTATTAACCAGACTAACCCCGGCAAGGTCACTCAGGATTTTTCGAATCCGCTTCGATACCATGTTAAATTTCTAGAGTCGGGTCAATTTACGTGGGGAGTGTGCTCGGATATAACGTATAAGAGAGATGAGACCACATTGTAAAAGACTTGAACAAGTCATTTACTATGGTCCACTTTTCCTCTTATATATCAATCCAATCCACTTTGATTTTTCACTGTAGGACAATTACACAATTTCAACATATTTCTCCTCTCCTTCTTCCACATCGTGAACTTTGAATTCTCCGAGGAGATAATATCGAGTCCATTCGTTTACCCTAATCAACCTCCATTGATTGCCTTATAGCATTGAAAGAGGAAGTGTGATGATTATCTTTGAGTATCATGTTTTGAGCTAAAAGCTCACTGAACTACTTATCTTTCATTTCGGTAATACAAGGGTTCTCATCGAGCTCTCGGGACATGAAAGACGAGGAGAATGTTGGAGCGAAATCTTAGAATGTACATAAGAATGATCTTTTGCATAAATGGAGCCAAAACTGATGTGTAATTAATGTAATTGATATCAAAACTAGATTGAGTTTCGACTCACGAAACGAACCCAACACTCAAGGTTGTGTAATTAATTAATATCATATTACCATTTTAAAATGCTATTTTAATAATCTTACAAACTAATCGTAATTTTTTTACCACATTTTGATATATATTATACAAATAATAAAACTCGAAATAATGATTTTAGAGGTTCCATGTTTTAAATATTCGGAATCGAATCATGAACTCATTAATTTTTGAATTCAAACCAAACATTGTCTATTTTAAGTCAAACCCAAACCATAAAAAACATTTAAATCAATTTAGTTATATTTAGTTCATTTACATCATATATAAATATAATAAATTTGTAATTAGTGTTATTACTCAATTGGCGCCCTTCTTAACTACAAAATTTATAAATACCGAAAATTTCAATTTTAATCCCTCAAATTTAAAGCAAAAATCAATTTTCATCCATTTTTTTTGAAAAATAAAATAAAATCCTTTAATTTCATTAATTTATTAATTTTAGTCATAATTGACAAATATACCATTAACTTCAAATAATTCTAAGTATAGTTACTTTTCGTAGTTAAAACAGTTTGCCGCCCAAAAAACTTAATAATAGTTCTAGAAAACCCGAGCATAATGGAGTTGGCCGATTGAAGCCTTAGGGAGCCCGTTTCCTGCGCGGTCAACAAAATTTAAGATTGCGAAAAGATTTTTTACTTAATACAACTATTAGATCTAAGGGGAAAAATAGTCAAAAAACACATTGCTATTACAAATCACGTGATACAATAAGGTTGAACAATCAAAGAATGAAATGTTTCAAGTAAATAAAAAAACTCCAATATCTCAAAATATAGTTTATTTGTTGATGCATCATAGAAGAAAACAGAATTTGTTACTATGCATCATTCTTTATCACTTGATTGAGTTTGATGCATTTTTCTTTTTTGGAGCCTTCAAAGCACGACTTAAAGATGACTCATTTGACACATCCTTTCCATTATGTTCATTCGATTACACAAATTAAACAAGATTATGAAAGGACAATAATGATGCAAGAAATTTTATATCAGATGCATGATTGTACCTTATTAGAACATGTACGTTTGGTATGACCGATGCCTTTGCAAGTATTGCAATGAAATACTCTTTTTTTACCTCTCCATATATTCGAATACCGTTTTGATTTTTCATCACGCTCTTTGATCCGAGCAGTTCTAGGACGACCTCTCTTGCTCTTTTTTGTTCTAGGTGGCATCGGCCGGCAATCCATCAGCTTTTGGCCAAAGATCTCAGGACGGAACACCAATTATGGACTACAAACAAAACAATTGCATAGGTCTAGAGATATAAAATTGTCAAAGTTAATTGTTAATATAATTACTTTTGAGTAGAAAATCTTATATTGTTGTACTATATATCATTCCTCAACGAAGTCCTCTATTCGCCGCTCTGATTGTGTAATTGCCCGACAAGCATGTTTGCATGGAATTCCAATCAATCCCCAAGGTCGGCAAGTGCAATGTAGCTTTTGGAGATCCACAAGATGCATCTCATCTCATATAATATGTAAGAAGTGATCTTTGTCTGATGCGATGCACTTACCCTTGTTTCCTTTATTTGAAAGCTTAACCAACAATCTGGTTATTCGGGGCAAAGCCTACCACCCCATTTGTCTGCTTTCTCCATGTTCATATGCATTCTTATAGTCAAGAGATTTATAATGTACTCCAACAAGAATAAGATTGACATATCCCGACATTTTCCAATCATGTGATTGAAGGTTTCACAAAGATTGTTTTGTAGTATGTCGCATCCGGAACTATGTGAGAAGAAAGCTCAATTCCAATGCCATGGTGGTATCTTCATCAAATATGCATGTGCATTTGGATTTTCGTCTTTGAGTTCATCCATAACGAGATCAAATGTCTCTATATTTGTGCAATTTGAAGCCCTCTAAAACAAAGTTTTTACTTCTTGAAACTTATAATCAACTATCTTCATATTGGCAACAAAATCTGACATAATAATTGTTTCACAATTATCAAAAAACTACATTAAGTTCCACCGACAAGCACAAAATCGGACTCAAGGATTAATCTTATAAAAAGTATCTGAATGTTAGGGAAAACAGATTTGATAGTCGGATGAAGCCCTTTTTGCCTATCCGAAATACACACCATTGCGCCATTATCCGACCTTCAATTTTCAAATCATTTTTCAAAAGTTCCAAGAACCACTCCCATGTTTCCTGGTTCTCTCGTTCCACAACTCCGAAAATATTGTTATTCGGATCCATAGCAACTGCAGCGAATATCCGACCTTCATGTTTCCCTTTCAAAAAGGTTGCATCAACAACGAACAATGATATGCAACCGACTTTCCATCCAACCTTACATGCTTCAAGACATACATATATGCTAAGAAGTCTCTTTTGTTCAAAATTTGCCCATCGTCTTGTAATTTAAGTACGACAGTTGATCCGGGATTACTTTCTCTCAATTTGGAGACAATACCTGCCAAAATGTCATTAATGAAATCACTTTCAAATTAAGTATACTAAACCATAATTTCACCAAATACATGCATCACATATTTTGAAAAAATAAAAATTGTACCTCCACAAATACTTATATTGTTGATCATATAACCCAGTTAAGATCTCTAAAGCAATTTTTTTTGCACGGTAAACTGTTTGTATAGGAATCGTACACCCTATGGATTCGTACACTTGACTCGTGAATATCGAATCTTTCATCTTAGCACTTGTCTTGAATTTCTTGGCAAATTCCTCCCTAATCCAAAAAGATTTCACACATTCATTGAACTCTGCAATTAGACAATTATTATGTTGTCTATTCATCGTTGAGATATGCCATGTATCATCATCAGACCATATCACTACATTGATAAACCAATGACAATATTCACGTTGACATTTTGCAACAAGACAATTCTTGTCATTTTTCTTGAATACTAATTTCATCCCACGAAGATCAGTTACAAACTATACATCGCGCCATGAAGTATTATGGTTGAATAATCCACATTGAGAACGTTCCTCATCATCAAAACCACAAATACTCATAAGCTCATCTTCACTATCAGCGCAATTACTCTCTCCATCCACAATCCCCAATGTGCTCATCACATTTGTACCTAGTGAATCATGTTGGAATACCATAGACATAACTTTATCAATTTCAAAATTATTTTTCTATTCTTGGCATAATCATATCTAATCTTAATTTGAAATTTCATAATCACTATCAATAAACTCAACATCAATATTGTGATATTGATCCTCAAACCATTCTTCAATCTCACCTCCTTCCCATTCGAAAACATCTAAAATTTTCAAATTTTCTTCTTGATCTCCCATACTCTTTATACTTTAAATAACATATGATTATTACACAATACTTGTATTCAAAGAAGACTTCCCAACGATGTCCATCATAACTTTGTCTTGGTTAACCCTATCTATGGGATGTTCAAAGAAATCAATGAATAAAAGTATTAACATGTCATATTCTACCATTTTACCGTTTGTTACATAGTCTTCCTCATTGTCCACACAAAAAAACTTCTCCAACCCATCAAATGTGCCTCTAATCCAGCAACGAGTCGTTTTTGGGTCATCATACCCTACCACCATTGCACAACGGTGCAATAATGATGGATTGAGTTCGAAATTAGGCTCTTATGGAATCAGCAACATCTTGATACTATTATATCTTTGAGTTGCTCGAAAAACCATCTCCCCGCCATGCCTCTCTAGTACTCCTCGTGTCCTAATCTTCACATATACCAGCATCTATTACTTGAACAACTAGGGTTTTTTAGAATGATGATGAAGTTTTTTGGGAGAAAAAATGATTTAACTACTAAAAGTAATTTTGGTTAATATTATTTGAAATCGGGAGTATATTTGTCAATTAGGACTGAAATTGATAAATTAATGAAATTGAATGACTTAATTTCATTTTTTAAATAAAGATGGACGAAAATTGATTTTGCTTTAAATTTGAGGGACTAAAATTGAAAATTTTCCCTTATAAATAATTAAAGTAAAAAACTATGCATTTGAACACAACCACTTACGTGGCACGCATCCGTGTTCAGTTGTTTTCATTGTACACGGTAACGTGGCACATCAATGGATTACATTCTTCAAGTGATAAATTCAAGTGTAAACAAAATAATAAAAATGCAATATCACGAATTTATGTTATATCTACAAGATAAGTATATTCGAAATACGGAATTAAAATTCAAGTCATAACAAATGAATTCATTTCATAATCATGTAATATAAAATGTAAAAACATAAATTAAAGTATAACCAAGTTATCCCTTAATCTAACAATGTATGTTAATGTTGTAAGCACACGAGTTCATGTTGTAGTTGTAAAAAACTAATCACACTCCTGAGCATGTGAATCTATTTGAAATATGACTAATCAAACTTGTATCTACATGAAATCATGTTCTAATATCAATAATTCATGTTATGTAATGCAAATTAACATCCAAATCGCGACCACGCTAACTCATACTAAAATCATATGAACCCACTAAGTAACCAGATGAATTCAATGGCTAATCGTCAATCGATGTAATAATCATCCGAAACCATATCGTAACCATTGTAATTAAAGTTCTTAGGACATGATCTCAAGATGTGAAAACACATGTATTCATATCATACATTTTGAATTAAAATTCATATCGTAACCATGCAAACTCAATCTTATGATTACAAAACAATTTGTGAGAACGTTATTTCATCTTCAAACAACCCGTATTAATCTCGTAACCATATGAATTTCAAAAATAGCCTAATCCATTGATTGTTGAAATTTTTCATGAACAATGGTTCGACTTACAAGGCTAAGAATCCATACCCCAAATTGCAAACATACATAACAAAACTAACAAGGAAAATGAATCTCATATTGTCTCATACCACATCACTTGTTTGTGCTGCTCTGAAGAAGATACGACGCTTTGCTCCGAACCTTCACCATTCCAAATTTTGATCAATTTGTAACAAGTGTTTATTTAGTCATAAACATGAGTTCAATTTATTCCAAAATGAACAAAAACAAAATCGAATCTACTTACATTAGATGCATATACCCTCAAGTCGGTAACAGCTATCCCGCATGAGCAGTTTCGAAGACAAACTCCCCATAACTCTTTCACCAAATCTCGATCCTTCACCGTAGAGTCATAAAGCAACCAATTCTCTGTCAAAGTTAAGAATATGTAGAGTTTGAAGAGATCACACTTCTTGTCCTTCACATTTATAGAATTAAGCGAATTCAAGACATCCACTGCATCGAAATACTGTACAAAAACGTGTTATTTCGAAGAAACATGCGAAAAGAAAGTGATATTTAGAGCACATTAACCTTTTCATCTAAATACTTCATCAAGCAACTTAGTGCAAGCGAACTACGAAAGTGCTTACTCCGTTCTTCGACTCCAGTAATGCTTTCCACAGCTCTCAGGCAATTTAAGTTGCATGGTAATCTTTGTAATAAGTAAATAAAACACTTAGAAAATTTTCGAAAGATTTAGAATAGAGAAAAAAACCTGTTAGAAAGAGATTTCACAGCTCTCTTGCAAGTTTCAAGCCATTCATCATCTTTAAAGAAACTTATAACTGAACTAAAAGCTTCGTGCAATAATAACGACAGACCAACAAGTTGCCGATCTAAAAAAAGGGAAATAAAAACAACTAGCAACTCTTCTGCTTCTTGAGAAGATAAAATTGCATCACTCCCTCTGTCAATGAATGGAAATAGTTTATCCGTAAGCTAAAATGCTATGCAAAAATCGTTACGAACAAAATCAAACTGAGACAGTATATATTTCTGCTATATTAATGATTTCTACCTAATTTGGCAACAAGCATTGGTGCATTTTATCCAAGAACTAATGTTTTGTGGTGGTCCTTTCTGAATAGAATCTGAGATAAAACCAAGATGTTGCAAATACAATTTACGGAACGAAATACGAAGACATATTTAAGTGACTAATCATCCCAAATAAATCAATAAAAAGCACACCATGATAAATCAGAAGAAAAATAAAAGCATGTATATGAGTGCACTTACCAGCAGGAACCTCGACATTGTCTGTTGAAGAATTCGAGAATGAGTCAAAAATAAAACCGTATAGCACAAGAGCTTCTTTTATATCTGAATATCCAGGGAACCAGTCAATTTTAATCCTACAAGAAGATGCCTGATTGAAGAAGGCATTAAATATTAGAACCTTAGAACTTCATAGGAATAATACATCATAATCATTAAAAAAACCTTATCCGTGAGAATAGCACACCAAAAATCACAGGCTGCGTTCATTAGCCGTAAGTTAGGTGAATATAACACTGAAAATTTTAAAATGAAATTAGCAATAAATGAACAAAATTATCCAAAGGAGTGATGTTTGTCATTGGCCCCCGAACTTTGGAATAGTGTAAAAGTTGTGCCCCAAAGTTTATAAATTGCATACAAAGCTCCTGAAGTTGATATAATGTGTGTTGTTGACCTCCAATTTTTTAAAGTTATGAATACCATGCCCTCAAAAGTTTAGGAATTGCATGGGTAGCCCCCGAAGTTCCAACACAGTTTATATTTGACTCTAACTCTCGTTATTATTTTAAATGCTCAATAGTTTGTAATTGACCCCGTAAACTTGAAAAGATGTTCCGTTCAAAAAAAAAAAAACTTGAAAAGATGTAATGACTATATCTACAAAGTTTGAAAAATTTAAAAATAACACAAATTGTCAAAACTAATCATACAAAAAAAGATGAAAACGGTTACTATTCACTCAAGGGTTATTTTTGAACGGTTTTGAAACTTCGAGGGTTTTGCATGCAATTTAAAAACTTTGGGTGAGTCACCTTTACACTATTTTAAATAGTGGGGGCCAATGTCGTAATTTTCTCTTATTCCAAAGTGCTAGGCATGAAAAATAACTCACATAAGTTAAATGCCCACTTTGCAATGGAAGCCTCAACATGCTCAATAACATGTGTAAGATTCAATAACCAGCCATTAACCAAAACTCTTTCGATGAAATCACCCCCTAAAAATAATTAGAGAAATGAAGAAATAATCGAAACCTTGATATAATGAATGCATAATAATCCTCATTTTCGCAGAAAATATTAGAGAACAGAACGAGTAGTTGGAACCTTTCTCAATATTCAGCTCAACTAAAGAATTGATCTCTTGTTTCAAGAATGACTGCAGGATATTACATGTTGTTAACTCGGAATGTTCTTGCTGCGGCAATTTTCCCTTGAAAATGGGTTTAAAAAATGCATAGTTAGAATAAATTAATCTACTCACAAGACAAATAAAAATGAATCAACATAATTATGAAACCTGATTGCCAAAAACTGTGATGCCCCAGGGAGATACTTCTTCCTCACCGTATATTTTATTTATCTGCATAAAAACTTATGTCAGTATGCAACCGTAACAAAGACTTAAAGCTGAATGGAACAAGTAAGCTGGCCTCGTTTTGGCACTTTTCGACGCATTCAGACAATTGTGCTTCAGCAGCTTCATCAAACTCATCATCCACATCACATGCTTTACGAATCCTTTTTACTTTGGATTTTCTCTCTTTAAGCCACTTTTGTTCTCTCTCGCAATCTTCCAAAAGATCATCCAAACCAATGAGAACCTTACTGCAACGAAAAGAAAAATATGGCCTCAATAATAAAAACTATTTACAAAGAAGTGCTCATAACGATCATTATTGTAAACCCATTAAACAAATGTTGGAATTATAGAGTCTGACCAAAATTACGACGGGAAAGCGTGAACGAACGGGATTAAGGCAAAGAGCCCACACATTTAAAAGACTTGAACAAGTCATTATGTGATGGAATTCCCACCCTTATAAACCTAATCAATCCCACTTCTTTTTAGCAATGTGGGACAAATTCAACACTCCCCTTAAATCCAACCATACGGTTTCGACTTGAAATGAACCGAACTAGCTCCGATATCATGTTGGAATTATAGAATCTGACCGAAATAACGACGGAAGAGCGTAAACGAACAGGATTAAGGGGAAGAACACACACATTTAAAAGATTTGAAAAAGTCATTATGTGATGGAATTCCCACCCTTGTAAACTTAATCAATCCCACTTCTTTTTAGCAACGTGGGATAAATTCAACAACAAATTCTATATTAATGTGATATCAAACAGACCAGAGCAAAAAAACAAAAACAAAACTATGGGGGCCTAGCCACATACTTTGAAAAATGAGAAATTGTGAAAAAAAGTGATTTTTTAGGCAAAACAACAACAAAAAAGAACTAAAGAGGGCGGGAAGACGAACACACTTTTTCTTGGTACGTGGCTGAGAAATACGAATAGGCTCTTCTTCTAGCTCGAAGTCCATGGCATCAAACTCGCTTGCCATCCCTTTTCTTCACTCTAAAATTGAAAATTAAACAGAGTTCAGGCTTACTCCATCCCTTACCCCCAACCCCCGTGATACTGAGAGTGATTATTGATAAACTCGCCGTGTTCAAAAAGAAGCTTCCGGCGCCAATGTCACGAATCAGTCTCTCTCACTATTTGGAAATTGAAATTAGGCCTAAAATTGAAGTTTGGGATTCAAATTCAGATGTGAAGCCCAATAGGCCCACTGAGGTCTCACTCTCCCCATAATAGTTTCATATTTGGGCCATTGATTAAATGGGCTTCCATAATCAATAAGAAGTATTAATTACTCAAAATTAAAACCCCCGAAAGAGACTAAAAGTAGCTATTTTCTCATTAAAATACACATCGCCCGCTCTTTACTTAATTATTAAAGAAAATTTTATTTATTTAAGATTTAAATAAAACAAAAGATTTTATCATAAGTATTTAAGCCATCCATTACATTAGGCACTATCGCTCAAACCAAAATTGATAGATTAAAAGTTCATTAAAGAGTATTGACAAATTTATCCATTCAATCTTGTAATGATCGCATTAAGATTTGTACTAAGTCATCCAGTGTCGATAAATGCATTAACATATACTTAATATCTAATTCTCATTGTTTATATATGTTGGTGGGTTTGAGTAACTAGGTCTCACAATCTCTTCTCTCATTCAAATTGGATTTAAGATTTACGTAAACGTCCTCAACATAAAATGGATGATTAAATTAAAAAACAAACTAAGAATTATGGTTTTTTCAGATTTAACATTTTGGGGTGAATTCCAGTTTGAAGTGATATTTGAGGGTGAGTTGGCAAAATATTTTATGAGAAAATGACACATTCACTCCCCCAACATTCATAGTTTTTGTAAATTTAATCCTCATAATTTGTAATGTTATAATTAATCCCCAAATTTCAAGGTTTTGATAATTTAATCGTACAAAATTTGCAATATTTGGTAAATCAGATATCCAAAGTGACAAAATATGATATTGTCTAGGATCTTAATTGGAAAAATTGAAAAGTTTGATAACCAATAATACACAAAATTTTTGGAACTAGTTTTTAGAAAACTTACAATGTATGAAGATCATTTTTGTCATTTTCATATTTTGTTATGATACATACAATCATAAAATTTTAGAAATTAAAACTGTCAAAACTATGAAACTAAAGGGATTAAATTTGCATGTCTCCCATATTTTATTCTCTATATTTGGGCAGTATACTTAAATCAAATATTGATAAATAACCTATGTTGATTTTGTGTATTTTTATTTAATATTGATGTATTTCAATGTATTTATACTTTAACATTATACTTGCATATATTGTTTTTTTTTTATTTCTTATTTTTATTTTTACAAAATATTAAAGTGTGTTATGGTCCCTTTTTAGGGGTACCAACAGTCGTTCGGTTCGTTCAAATAACGAACTCGGTTCTGATTTCTTTAAAATATGAAGACGATCGAAAGCTAGAAAATCAAAGTAAATACACGACAATTTATAGTGGAAACCCCGTGAATTGGGGTGAAAACCACTCGACTAAGAGCTGATTATGCTCTTAGCCTGTTCACTAAAGAAATGAATCAAAGTTTATACAAACAGGTTAATGAAAATGACGAGGTAAAGAAAGCAAGAAGAATTCGGTAGCGTAACAGCCTGTTCTTCTGCATCCAAAGGGTCCTCCTTTTTCCTTCGTCTTACCCTGTATTTATAGAGCTGCCGGCGAGTGTAATCCACGTCCTGTAACCGCCTCTGACAAGTTTGTTAGAGGTTGTTATCGCAGGATGTAAAACGAGGCTGGGACCGATGCGTGGTCTGCGTGATCGGGCCCGAAGCATGATAAACGTGACAGGGCCCGAAGCGTGGAACGCGTGAGCCTGTAACCGTTTNTTGTCATGCCTTTGATTATCCTATCCCAGGAAGAGAACTCAAATGGGATTAGAAAAAATCGTCCCCACGGACGGCGCCAAACTGTTATGGTCCCTTTTTAGGGGGTACCAACAGTCGTTTGGTTCGTTCAAATAACGAACTCGGTTCTGATTTCTTTAAAATATGAAGACGATCGAAAGCTGGAAAATCAAAGTAAATACACGACAATTTATAGTAGAAACCCCGTGAATTGGGGTGAAAACCACTCGACTAAGAGCTGATTATGCTCTTAGCCTGTTCACTAAAGAAATGAATCAAAGTTTATACAAACAGGTTAATGAAAATGACGAGGTAAAGAAAGCAAGAAGAATTCGGCAGCGTAACAGCCTGTTCTTCTGCATCCAAAGGGTCCTCCTTTTTCCTTCGTCTTGCCCTGTATTTATAGAGCTGCCGGCGAGTGTAATCCACGTCATGTAACCGCCTCTGACAAGTTTGTTAGAGGTTGTTATCGCAGGATGTAAAACGAGGCTGGGACCGATGCGTGGTCTGCGTGATCGGGCCCGAAGCATGATAAACGTGACAGGGCCCGAAGCGTGGAACGCGTGAGCCTGTAACGGTTTGTAACCATTCGGACCGAACCACGGAGCCAGCTGGCAGATAACGCTTATTTTTACTAAGGTTATCTTCGTGTTGAACATCGGGCCGCTCTTCCTAAAGGTGTAATGGGGCTGTAAATGTTCGTTTTGATTACTTAAGTTGGCCCAACTGTTATCGGGCCTCACCCATTACAGGGTATCCGGTCCTAGAGTTCTCATCAAAGTGATATTAGTTAATATTTTCAAGATAATAATTAAATAAATAATTAAAGAAATTCCAATTATAATTATTACTAAATGCTAATATCCATCTATCAATGCTACTTAAGACATTTTATATCAAGTTTAGGGATGACAACGGGGTGGATATGAGGCGATTACATTACTAATCGTTACCCGTCCCGTTTAAAATATCGTCTAACCGTTCCCGTATCCGTCCCACCATATCCTCTTCATAATCCGCCCCACCAAAACCAATGGTTAACCGTTAACTTAACAATTAACCGTTGATTTATAAATTTCTTTTTTATAATTTATTAATATAAAAAATCAATATAGTAATAGTTAAATATATTTCATACAAAATACAAATTAATTATTTTAGAATTATAACTTTTAATATATTTATCGAGATAACTAAAAAATATCAATATCAAATTAAAGAAATTTTATATATTAAATTTTTATATCGGATAATATTATAGATTTTTTTGAAATATTAATGCATTAGAAAAATAAGGAATTAACACTCTCAAATTTGATAAAATATGAGTTTATCAAACAGCATGCATATTCGTAATGAAAATTATTTAATATTAAATGTAAAACTTCAGAAAACTTAAAGTGTAATTTTTTTTTCTATCTAGAGTATTTTTATAAATATATATAATTAAATCTAAAAGGATAATTAATTTTGTACACGGGTAACCATTAGGGTACTAGGAGGGATATATGTAAAACCACTACCTATTTCGTTTAAGGCAGATAAGCAATTTTAGAGCCCGTCGTACATCCATAACCATTTAACTATTCAAATACGTAATAAACGGGGCGATTATCCTGCGGGTAGCGGGACAGATAACCCAAATTGTCATCCCTAATCAAGTCAAGACAATATAGTGCTTATTTATTTTTACTCGTTGCAATTTTGAAATAAAGATAAAATTAACTTTTAATACTTATTATTTTTATGAATGTATTTAATTATTAACCACATTTCAAATTAAAATTGATCATTATTACCATATGATAACAAAAATCTTTTTGTTTTTGGGTGATTTGTATTTGATTAATTTCAACTAAATTGTTTAGTTTTAAAATTTTTAAAAAAACATTAATAATGAAGTTAATATACCTATAATCATAGATTCATAATGATATTTTACTTTTTTGTATTACCTTTATATTTAACATATAGAATGATGCACCTTTCTATTGTGTTGGAACTAAGATAAAATAAGGTTGATAAGCTACAGAAGCAGCAGAAGGAATAAAAGGCGTGACGTCTTAAATTAGTTTTAAAAACGTGTTTTTTGCTTTTATTTTAGCATGATATGGAAACCTGAACAGACTGTATAAAAACAGTTTGAACTCTTTCATTCCTATTTTGAGAAACATAAAGGAAACAAACCTTCCTTTCATTCGTTCTCCATTTTACATCTCGTTCAATTCTTTGTTTCTAGAATTACATTGTTCGACGTTAAACTGAAGATCATCCGATCCAACATGGTATCGAGCAAGATGATGATTTAGACACTAATATTACGCTGCCCAACAACAACAATTCCATAGAGACTGATAATGTGAATTCCCCATACATATGTCTCCTATGGTGTTTCCTCATTCTTAATGTTGGAAACTATGTTCTATGACGTCGATCTTTTATGTTGGCCTTGTCCGTACATAATAAAATGGGTTTTGTCGATGGCTCGATCAGAACCACAGGTAAACAATCTTGAATATCCCAAGTGGAAGAGATGCAATGACATGATTGTGTCATGGTTACTGAAATCAATGGGGCATGCCTTTGCTCAAACTGTATTTTACATACCATCGGCTAAACGTATATGGGAAACAGTCGAGAAACATTTCTCCAGACTCGATGATAATAGGGTGTGCCATCTTCATTATGAAATCAGTGGAATTAAGCAAGGCAATCGATTTGGGTTCGACTATTACACAGAAATTATCTATGCTATGGGAAGAATTGGGAAATTTAGACCAGATCCCCATTTCTTTTGTGGAAATTGTTCACTAGAATTTTTTTAACGAAGAGTTCATTAATATATGAATAACATATCGTTATCTCAATGTGTTACAAAATACAAAGATTACACACTAGCATTCAATATCGCTTCACATGGCGCATGAAGTCATTCATGCATTAGTAAGCTATGTATCCTACCATGATGCTTTAAGACATCAAAGAAAAAGAATTGTAGCCTAATAAGCTTTGAGAAGGTGGAGAAGTCAAATTGTGGAAAACCAGTTGGTTTCTCCTACGCCAAGACCTCCATATCATGGCCTCCATAGTGAATTTTAAAGATTTTTTGACTGTATTCTTTAACAATTTTTCCTGTAGCATCCGTGTAACATCCTCCCACGAGTTATTGTGGAAACTGTCCATACTTCCATTCCACCACACCAAGGAATCGCCCCAAGTCTTCTTTACCACTGAGCATTCCCAAAATAAGTGTTATATAGTTTCATCGCTTCTAAAGCACATCAGAATTCTTCTGGCATTCAACAAAAAGGATGTGGGAAGTCTTCTCTGCACCAGTAGTCAAATTTTTTTTTTATCTTTCTTGGTCCACCATTCCTTCCACCAATGCATCGAGATAGAGGGATGAAGTAGGGGTTGGTTATTGATCATCATATTATAAGTTTCTTTGCATTCAAATTGCACATTTTCCTTTCCCCATAAGGGGTAATCCAACCGATGGGGAGTGAGGGAGAAGGAACTCAGTAGAACCAGTAGGTTTTCTCTTTGCGAGGCTATAGCACCTCTACTGTTTTCTCCCATTATGTCTATCAATCACCATGCACTTCTTTCAAAATATTATTTATCACTTACCAAACATAATCTATGTGATTCGAGAGCATATACTCTTGAAAATCTAACTTTTAAGCAGTTTGACCCCAACCACAAGTCTTGCCAAAACAAAGCATTGTTCCCATCCTCAACTTTCCACATTACTTTGAGAGGTACCTCCGGAAAGTATTGTTGACATTCATCATAGTTCTCAAGAATAGTTGACCACAATGTTCCTTTAGTAGTAGGACTCAATCCATCGAGTCCTCCCATCGGACCATAAATACCTTTGATGACTTGGATCCACAAAAAATTATCTTCCATGTAGAGTCTTCATATTCATTTCAAGAGTAATGAAGAATTATGCATTTGAAGATTCATAATCTCTAGTCCATCTTTTGAAATAGGGGCAGTAACCAAATCCTATTTAATTAGAGGGGTTCTTGTCAAACTAGCTTTGCCTCCCCAAAAAAAATTTCGCCTCTTTGCTTCTAGCTGCTTGATAATTATATTCAGCAGCTTTAAGTGTGACATGAAGTATAGGGGGAGATTGGAGAGAATTTATCAAAGATAGACAACCTCCACAAGAGAGAGTATCCACTTTCCAATCCTCCAGCCTATTGTTTATGGAGTCCAAAATCGGTATCCATGCATTGGTTTTTATCCTCTTATTGGCTAGGGGAAGACCGAGGTATTTCACCGGAAGAGAGGCAGTTTGATTGCCCAAGCTTCTGGCCCATTTCAAAACCTCCTCGCTCTGGACATTAATACCGATAGGAGATGATTTTTGTGCATTAATAAGTAGGCCAGATAAGAGCCCAAGGGCTGCGAATATACTCTTAAGAAATATCTGGTTTTGAGTAGTCCATTCGCCAAAGGTAATGGTGTCGTCAGTGAATTGTAGAAGATAAATGGATAAATCGTTGCAATTCTAAAGGAGTGAATAAGCCTTGAGACACCAACTTACCTAGGAGTCTTCCCAATACTTTAGTGACAATAAAAAAGGAGAAGGACACTATATGATCCTTTTGCTTTATCTCTCTTGAAAGAGAAAAGAAGCCTGGTGAACTACCATTTATCAAAACGGGCATTGTAGAGGACTGGAGACATACTTTAATCCATTGTAACCATTTCTCACTAAAACCCATAAGACGCATTGTGTCCAAGAGAAAAACCCAGCTTACACAATCAAAAGTCTTGCGAAAGTCAACTTTAAACATAATAAATTGAATATTTCCCTTTTAGGCAAAGCAACCAGCTCATTCGCTATAAGAATACCATCGGTGATTTGCCTCCCTTTAATAAAGGTAGATTGAGTGTGGCGGATCAATTGATGCATAACACTCTTTATTCGATTAGCCATGATTTTAGAGATAATCTTATAAAAAATACCAACGAGGCTGATGGGGCGATAATCATCAAAGGAGTGTGAACTTGATGTCTTCGGGATCAAGGTTATAAACGAAGGATTTGTTCCGATTGGAAGAATTTTGTATTCCTCAAATTCTCTCACCACATTCATCATGTCCGGCTTAAGAACATCCCAAAAGGTTCTCCAGAATTCATATGTCAGGCCATCTGGACCCGGTGATTTGTTAGATCCCCCTCCCAAATAGCATGCTTGACTTCCTCTTCCGTTATTTCAGCATCCAAGTAATCTTGCATAGCTGGAGATACAGAAGAAAGGTTAATATTAGTCAATGTAGGCCTATGATGACATGTCTCTTTGTATAGAAATGAGTAGTAGGATTTGGCCTCCGTCTTTATTGAGGAGGCATTCTGATCTAGTCTAAAAATATTTTGGGTATTTATTTTTAGATCAGTCAATTTATGATTTACTCGAAATTAGATTGTTTGTGGGACACGAGCGATATACGAGGTTGGGCCCACAATGTATGGGCTTACGTCCTCGGGAGAGCAAAGCTCTACCTTGGTTTCCACTATAATATTCGAAGAATACAATTACAATGAGATGATAATGATAATACGGGCGAAAACGGCTCGAAAAACGATCAAATCTGCAGTCGCGTTCCACTGGACGCGAGTGAACAGTGCAGACAGACAGGCTGGTCGCGACCAACGCGGTTGGGCGCGAGAGGACCACTGGTCGCGGGTGGTCACTGGTCGCGACTGGTTGAACTAGTCACTGGTCGCGACTGGTGCTGTTTGGTCGCGGATAAAGGCTGGTCGCGACTAGGTGAGTCTAGTCGCGGCTGAAAGGGTTTGGTCGCGAGTCTGGGGTCAGGTTTTGCCTTGGGAAGCGTGATAAAAGTCCGAATCCTGTCCAAGTGCACCGGACCTTGTATTTATAGAGAAATCCAGCCCAAATCCAGCCCAACTCCACTTACTTGAGCCCATAAGCCTATTTACTCCACTAAGCCCAAAATAATTAAATATTCCAAATTACAATATAATAAATACCATGTTGATGACGAAGCTTCGGGAACCACTTCGGACAAGATATTAGTCGGGAATACGATCAGAAATTTCCCGAGAACTTCGTATATTGGTCCTTTGCCTTTAGATAGCGAATACGCAGCCACATAACATCATTGCACCTGACCAGTGCACTCCCGGGTGAAAAATGATGAAAATACCCCTGGCCCCGTACGGGGCCGAAATGACCCAAAACATCTCAAAACACTTACAGAAGCCTTATATGGGGTCCAGCATGCCTGAATTACGAAAATACCCCTGGAATACGCCTCGCGATAGACATATAAAAATACCGAAAATACCACATAGCCACGTCGGACGAGCCCTGAGGTTAACAAAATTACATAAATAACCTCGGGCAATATCACATCCGTTTTCCACTGATTTGCAACCATAATTCCATGGATTTGGTTGGAGATTTTCCTAAGCTTGCAAGAAGCGTGAAAGAAACTAATATTCTCATCTCCCTCACACTGCCATTTTATTTTCAATTGTTGTCTCCGCATCAAGAGTTCGTTGTCCATAAGTGTCTTTAATTATTGTGAGTGATTAAGATATTGTTTCCTTTCCTCCAAGTTAATTTCTCTATCATCGATATTTCCCTTTGTCAAGGAAATTGAGGCTTGCAATTCCAATTTCCTTTCTCTAGCTTGAAAAAGATGCGACTTAATCAAATGTTTGAGTATATTCTTCAATCTTTCAACTTCTCCTTCATAGAAATAATAGTAGGGGCTGAAACATTCATACTAGACCAAGTATGTGTCACAAAATCATTGAGTTTCGAATTCTCAAACCAACAGTTAGAGTTCTTGAAAGGATGTGGACCAAAATCCTCTCGATCTTGACAAAATAGCAGAGGACGGCGATCAGTTATCCCCCAAGGAACTCCTCGCAACTTAAACATTATCCCCGAGTCGGTTCTCAAAATGGCTCTATCAATCCTACTGAGTTTAGTTGTTGATTTATTCTTCCATGCAAATTTACAACCATCCAATGGAAGATTAAGTAGTTCATGTTGTGCTATAAGGAATTGGAATAAAAAATTGGCAGACCAATGTAAAATAGTGAAGATTTGTCGAAATATCACATACATAACCGGAACAGGAACGAAAACTTCATTATCACTATCGTTACTCTCGTTGGTTAAAGGTTGATATGAGATTGTATCACATCTTTCTGAGTCTGCCATTGTCACATTGAAGTCTCCAATACCTAGGAAATTTCCATGCCAACCATTCAACATATTACTAATCCACTCCCATTGCAACTGTTTTTCTGTATGATCTATTGTACCATAGATATTGATGAGCATCCAAAGATTTCCTTCGAGTATTCCTTTCATACCAGCACACATGTGAAAGTGAGACTCTTCCTCTATAAAAAAAAATTGTGAGTTCCAAATGGTCAACATGCCACATGTTAAACCCTTTGAGGGGGAGCCATCTAAATTCCATTGGCTTGGATCCCCATATAGAACAAATATGATGTGTATGGATTTCTTGTAACATAGTCTCTTGAACAAAGAGAATTTCCACATGCCACTGAATTAATAAGGCTTTGATTGCTGCTCTTTTCATCGGACTTTTGAAACCACGACAATTAATACTTAGCATATTATCCATCTATGCACTCTATACCCTCGATGATTTACGGAGAAGCGAGGATTATCCATTAAGGAGCCTCCTCCGGTTTTCTTCCCATAGGCGATCTAGCTTTTTGTTATAAACTTCACATCCTAGTTTGATGAGGAATTACAAGGATTGTTGCAATTCATTCTCCACCATCCTATTAATCACCAATTTCCTAGTTTTCATTATATTTTTACAGTGTCATGTATATACAACAGAAGGGTTCATCAAATGTTTTTTTAAGTGCTTAAGAGAAAATTGTGTCATTGGGAAGGACAATTGGATGGTTCTCACCACCCTGGGACTCACAACCTTGATTCTCCATCTCCATATCATCATACATTTGGTGTGCAACATATCCCACACTAGAGCCTACAGAGCATGCATCCATTCTTAGACATCCAGTAGTCGAAGATTGCATAATTAAGGGGATGATTCCGATATTTGGATCTATGAATATTCTGCCCCTTATTGAGTGTTGTCCAACAGTGAATAAAAACTAGCCTTGCTCGGATAAAGAAGGAGGTGATTTAAGGAGCACCCTACAAAATCATGCCACTGTTTGTGGGTGATACATGGGTGGACACAAACTACTTTTCTATAACGACTAGCAATTTTTTTAAATACATCTTCACGCTATAGATGAAGAGGAATCCCTTCTATGCCAATCCATTGCATTCCATAAATCACAATGCCTTCACATATATCTCTTAGATATGACAACCATAATGCTTATGTTCCTTGCTATGAAATTCCAGAATCACATGATTGCCTTGGGCATAACTGAAAGCCACAATAGGAGTCATATGCGATGCCAATCCATCCTCAAGGTCTGCTAGAGAGCTTCAATTTAAGAGTTCACCCACCATGCATCTATTTGCAAACTCCATATCCTCATGCATAATAGAGAAATGAAACTAATGTTGTGTTGAGAAATGAAACTAATGTTCTGGAGTTGGGACCTTTGCTTGGATGTTCATAGAGTGAGACCTTTGATGGGGTGGGAGGGTTTTCATTGTTTGCCTTAGAGTAAGAAGACTGGGGTAAATCCTTTCCTTGGGATTTTCGTCTCTAAATCTTCTTAGTTGTCTCTGTCGACTTTGCCAGATATACACAAAGACACCACTTTCCAAACCAAATATTCCTAGCTTTGGTTAAGAATTTATGATCAGCATATGCTTTTCGGACCTTCACGAAGCCATAAGGTAGACCCAGCTGAGTTTATTTGGTTGGAATACATATATCAACTACTATTGCGAACTCCCCAAAGGCTTGGAGTAGCTCCTTCTTGCCAATACAACTGTCGAAATTGGAAATGAAGAATTATGTTGTGATTTTGTCTAGCTCCCTCCAATAGGCAGACCAATGCTTATATCTAGTGTCTTTTCGAGACCCAGAAGAGAGTCGACGTTTGCTTATTATTACCTCCATCCAACCATCCATGTCCCCGGCTTCGGTGCTAACTTCGGTAGTCATGTTTCCTGAGGAGGAAGAGAAGAGGAGTGCAGTGTATACAACGCCGACCAACTTAAGGAAAAGCCCAAGAAGTTCGTCGACGATGAGCAGGGAAACGCACGACGTGTTTCCAAAGAGAGAATAACTTTTTAGCATTCTTTTTGTAAGAATGCGCCAACCAGATGCAAAATGTTTCGAAATTGTTCACAGGGATGTTTCGAATATTTTGCCCATATATAGCAGAAGGACAAAGTCTTCAAGTTCCTAAATCGACTCAATGATCATGCTCATCAAATCGATCAAACATGATCAGTCATCGACCCTTTCCCTCACTGGATGAAGCATATAACATGATTATGCTGGAAGAATCTCAACGAAAAACTTATGCATCAGGAATGTCTGTAAATGGTGAGGTAGATGCCATGTATGGGAAAACAATAGATAAAAATGAATTGTTCTGCAATTATTGTAGAAAACGAGGACACGCCAAAGAATATTGCTACAAATTGGTTGGATATCCAACATACTACAAATTGGTGAAACCGACAGCCTCACATAATCTTGCCCCACAACATGGTGTTGTTCAAGTACCCACATTAACTAAATATCAAGTGGACCAACTCTTAGCTATGTTTTATGCTACTAATATATCTCAGCCTGCAAGAATATGTGGAGGAAAACCAACTTCGAACATGGTCACACTATCAGAAAACAAAAATAATGGACCCGATCACTCAATGGGGGTTAAGGACACATGCATTTATGGTATGATCACTACTAATGCTTTAAGTGTGTCTAGAAGCACGAAACATACTTCATGGATAATCGATTCAGGTGCCATGGAACATATGTGATTTAGTCTAAAAATATTTTCGGTATTTATTTTTAGATCAGTCAATTTATGATTTACTCGAAATTAGATTGTTTGTGGGACACGAGCGATATACGAGGTTGGGCCCACAATGTGTGGGCTTACGTCCTCGGGAGAGCAAAGCTCTACCTTGGTTTCCACTATAATATTCGAAGAATACAATTACAATGAGATGATAATGATAATACGGGCGAAAACGGCTCGAAAAACGATCAAATCTACAATCGCGTTCCACTGGACGCGAGTGAACAGTGCAGACAGACAGGCTGGTCGCGACCAACGCGGTTGGGCGCGGGAAGACCGCTGGTCGCGGGGTGGTCACTGGTCGCGACTGGTACTGTTTGGTCGCGGATAAAGGCTGGTCGCGACTGGGAGGGTTTGGTCGCGAGTCTGGGGTCAGATTTTGCCTTGGGAAGCGTGATAAAAGTCCGAATCCTGTCCAAGTGCACCGGACCTTGTATTTATAGAGGAATTCAGCCCAAATCCAGCCCAACTCCACTTACTTGAGCCCATAAGCCTATTTACTCAACTAAGCCCAAAATAATTAAATATTCCAAATTACAATATAATAAATACCATGTTGATGACGAAGCTTCGGGAACCACTTCGGACAAGATATTAGTCTGGAATACGATCAGAAATTTCCCGAGAACTTCGTATATTGGACCTTTGCCTTTAGATAGCGAATACGCAGCCATATAACATCATTGCACCTGACCGGTGCACTCCCGGGTGAAAAATGACGAAAATACCCCTGGCCCTGTACGGGGCCGAAATGACCCAAAACATCTCAAAACACTTACAGAAGCCTTATATGGGGTCCAGCATGCCTGAATTACGAAAATACCCCTGGAGTACGCCTCGCGATAGACATATAAAAATACCGAAAATACCACATAGCCACGTCGGACGAGCCCCGAGATTAACAAAATTACATAAATAACCTCGAGCAATATCAATATGTGTTATGTTAAAGAATTATTTGTCAAATTGAAACAATGACCTGATATTCTAATGCGTTTACCTACTCTGGCTAATGCAATTGTGTAATGGTCAAGGAAGTAGAAATTGGAAATGATTTGACATTATCTAATATCTTGTTTATGCGTTGTTTTCAGTATAATCTGTTGTCTGTGACTAAGCTTACTAAAGTATTGAATTGTTGTTTCATGATGAGTGCTTCTAACTGTTGGATACATGCTCGTTCTCCGTGGAGAACGATTGGAGTTACTGATAGAAGAAATGAGCTCTATATTTTGAAAACAAGTATGCTATATGGAAGTAACAGATTGATGGCATGTGATTTTGGAGTTGCTTTAGATTGTATCTTTTAATGTTGAGATTTGCGAAACTGATTTATGGCATGCGAGACTGGGACATCCATCCTCTATGACCTTATTACATATAAATGATTTTGCATGATTAGTACCTTCGAAAAATCCTTTTCATTGATGTTAGAGAGCTAAGCACAAAATAAAATTGTTTCCCGACCACATAAAGAACTCAATTTATCCATTTTCATTGGTTCAAATTGATACTTGGGGATTGTATGAGGTAGATGCGATTGAAGGATACAAATATTTCTTATGCTTAGTTGATGATTTTACTAGAACATCATGGGTATATTTGATGAAATATAAGAGTGAGACTAAATTGATTATTCATGCATTCTGCAAAATGTTAGAGAAGCAGTATGATAAGAAAGTGAAAGTGGTTCGCAATGATAATGCACAAGAGTTCAAATTGTCTGAATTTTATACTGATCAATGGATCATTCATCATACTTCATGCGTGGAGACACCGCAACAAAATGATGGAAAGAAAGCTGCAACATATAGTTGTGGTGGTTCGAGCATTGTTATTCTAGTCTCTCTGCCTATGCATTTATGGGGATATGCAAACTTGACAGCCACATTTTTTATAAATAGACTACCATCTCGGATTTTAAATTTCTTAGCACCTTTCAAATAACTTCATGGAACTAAAGTCTCATATAGTGATTTGAAGATATTTGGATGCCTATGCTATGTCTAAACTTTGAAAGCAAATAGAAAGAAATTTGAATCTCGTGCACACAAATGTATCTTTATTGGGTATCCTATGAATGCCAAAGATTACAAATTTTTTGATTTGGAGCCATCTGAAATATTTCACTCCAGTGACATATTTTATGAGAACAATTTCTATTCTCAGCAAGACCATATGTTGAGGAATCTGATATGATTATCTTAGATGATGGAGATCATAATGTCATTGCTTTGCCATTACAAACCTTCAAATCCCAGAAGTAGTAAGCTTGTCACTTCAATCACAAGAAATTACAATCGAATTATAGAATTAGCCAGAGATTGAGACTACAGAAACATCACCTCTATTACCAGTTTGCAATGACATGCATGTGACAAACAAATCAACACCTGATCATCCTCGAAGGGGGACAAGAATACGCAAACCACCAGCTTATTTGCAATCTTATGATTGCAGTCTTGCACCATGCAACACCATGCATCTTATTGGAATTTTCACTTCCTCTTATTATTTGAGTACCAACGAGTTTTGTGGATGCTATTGACTTGCTTTCAGAACCTACAAGCTATACATAAGCTAGCTCCCTTCCTATTTGGCAAAAAGCCATGGAAGCAAAATTATTATCCCTTCAAGAAAACAATACTTGGAAAATCACTTCAATCCCTCTTGGTCAACGAACCATTGGATGTAAGTGGATCTACAAGATTAAAGTTAAAGCTGATGGAACTCTAGACACATGCAAAGCACAATTAGTGGCTCAAGGATTCAAGCAAGTTGAAGGTTTTGATTACCATGAGACTTTTAGTCCCGTTGTCAAGCAAACAACCCTGAGACTTTTCTTGATATTAGCAGGAAAGCTTCATTTGTATCTACATCAATTAGATATCAATAACACATTCTTAAATGACGAGCTAGACTAGGATTTATACATGAATTTACCACCATGGATCATCATTCCGGAGGGATCTCAAGTGATTGACAAAAATCATAAGTTGGTATGTAAATTACAAAAGACTTTATATGGTTTAAAACAAACATCCAGATAATGGAATGCAGAGTATACTGAAGCAGGCATCTCATTTGGCTTTACACAGTCATTTTCAGATTATTCATTTACATGATGCTGATCCACTTAAGTATGTGGCCTTACTCATTTATGTTGATAATTTTATAATTGGAAGTGCTTCTTCTGATATTATTGATAATGTGACTGGATTTTTAAGCCGCAAATTTCGTTTGAAAAATCTTGGTATTCCAATGTATTTTTTAGTAATTGAGACTCCAAAGCCTTAAGATGGTAGTGTCTTATGCCAAAGGAAGTATACTATGGAGTTATTGGATAATTATGGACTTCTGGGATCGAAACCAGTAGCTACCCCTTTCAATAAAATCACAGATTAAGTCTAAGACAGTGCGGAATCACTTACAGACTACATTGATTATCGTAGGCTAATCGGAAAATTAATATATTTGACGTTTACAAGACCGAATATATCATATTCTGTCACAATTCATGGAAAAGCCAACTAATGTAAACCTACATGCAACTTTCAGAGTGTTACGCTATCCAAAACAAGCACCAGGATAAGGAATTCTCTTAACATCTCTCTCAAGTTTTGAATTTGTTAGTTACTCGGATAGTGATTACAATGCATGCCCGGACATGAGCAAGTCATTATCTGAATATTGCATATTCTTGGGTGACGGCCTCATCAATTGGAGTTCTAAAAGACACAATGTTGTGGCAAGAAGCTCATCCGAAGTAGAATTAAGAGCTATATCAACCCTCACTTGTGAATTGATGTGGTTAGAAGGTCTATTTTTAGACTTCAACACAGTAATCATCATTGCTAACATCTTTTGTGACAACCAATCTACAATACAATTAGCTCGAAATCCGATATTGTATAATAGGATAAAACATTTTGCAAGAGATTGTCATTTTGTTCGAGAAAAAAAGAAGGATGTGATTATATATGTTTCATACATTTCCACGAAAGAACAAATAGCAGATTGCTTGATCAAAGGACTTCCAGAATCTTGATTCTTTTACTTAACTTCTTGAATGGGGATGGAAAATAATCACCTCCAATTTTAGGGTGGCTGTTGGAACCAAGATAAAATGAGGTTGAACAAGCTGCATAAGTAGCAGAAGGAATAAAAGGTGTGACGTTTTAGTTAGTTTTAAAAACGTGTTTTGTGCTTTTATTTTATCATGATGTGGAAAACGTGAACAGACTGTATAAAAGCAATATGAACTCTTTTGTTCCAATTTTGAGAAACTGAGAGGATATAAACATTCTTTTCATTCGTTCTCCATTTAACCGTTTCTGGAATTACTGGAATTCTCTGAAGGATATATATATCATTCGTATTTTGATAATGATAGAAGATGAATCATGAACCATTTCTTGTTTCCTATTTTATGGTTTTGGATTTTGTTTAAAATTAAAATTTTTAAAAATGATATATTTAAATATAAAAAATATCAGTTGAATCACTGAACGTTGTGTGACACCAAGGCCGAATACAAAGTCATGAAAAACAGATTTTTTTTGAAAATATTATAGACGTTATCAAAAGGATGTTGAATAGTTATTAATGGATCAATCAAATAAATCAATTATTTATAAAATGTACAAAATTTATATCATCAAAAATAATTAAACATTATCTTCCTATAATTTTGTGCAATATAAGAGTATATGATGTACTCACAATATCTACACCAAAGTGAAACAGTTTAGCCNATGCCCGGACATGAGCAAGTCATTATCTGAATATTGCATATTCTTGGGTGACGGCCTCATCAATTGGAGTTCTAAAAGACACAATGTTGTGGCAAGAAGCTCATCCGAAGTAGAATTAAGAGCTATATCAACCCTCACTTGTGAATTGATGTGGTTAGAAGGTCTATTTTTAGACTTCAACACAGTAATCATCATTGCTAACATCTTTTGTGACAACCAATCTACAATACAATTAGCTCGAAATCCGATATTGCATAATAGGATAAAACATTTTGCAAGAGATTGTCATTTTGTTCGAGAAAAAAAGAAGGATGTGATTATATATGTTTCATACATTTCCACGAAAGAACAAATAGCAGATTGCTTGATCAAAGGACTTCCAGAATCTTGATTCTTTTACTTAACTTCTTGAATGGGGATGGAAAATAATCACCTCCAATTTTAGGGTGGCTGTTGGAACCAAGATAAAATGAGGTTGAACAAGCTGCATAAGCAGTAGAAGGAATAAAAGGTGTGACGTTTTAGTTAGTTTTAAAAACGTGTTTTGTGCTTTTATTTTATCATGATGTGGAAAACGTGAACATACTGTATAAAAGCAATCTGAACTCTTTTGTTCCAATTTTGAGAAACTGAGAGGAAATAAACATTCTTTTCATTCGTTCTCCATTTAATCGTTTCTGGAATTACATATTTCGACGCTAAACTGAAGGTCATCCAATCCACCATGTTGTAACTACTAAATCTGTTAATTATATTAAAACAATATTTTTGTAAAATTATAATGTAAATATTTTTTTCCCTTGGTATATGTTATCCTTATATATTACACGATACAATGGTTAAAATTCTTAGACGTTTATTTGACAAATACAAGATAAAAAAAGAATCAAAACTCATTAGAATTGTTTTGTAAATTAAAAGTTGATAGTTTCTAATTATTTAATGATTTTTAGTAAAACGATTTAATTAAGATATTAACTAACTTATCTTTACACGTTACACTTTTTTTAGATAGAAATAATGTATAAATTACAATTACACAAGTACCCAAAAATAAAATTATATTATTTTAATGTACACTTTTTATTTATTCATTTAAACGAAACTTGTTATTTTTGTAAGCCCAAGGAGGGTGTGACGAGCCACCTTCGGCAATGTCAACTTCGGATCGATGGGAAATGGACATGTTTAAGTAGATAGTTGTGGAAAATTGGTACAAGATTTTTTCCTAACAATAATAGTTTCGATTCAATGGTAAACGGAAAGTTAAGTATGTTTCCCGTAGAAAGTCCAATGATAGGTGACCCACTTATAAGTTGTTCGGCGAGTAAAAATAAAACCGTGAGAATTTGGTTGCGAGTTTGTCATGCCCCAAACCTATTCTAGCTTGATTAGGAGTGTGGCACAATAAATTATTAATAATAAGCTAAAGCACTTTACATAAATGACAATGTTAAAAGCAATGTTTTCATCTCGATCGAAATTTCGGCCGAGCCTGATATCTTTTTAAAATATGGCCAATATAGGTCGAATTTCGGATACCCGAACCATGTAACTAAATATATATATATATCATTCGTAGTTTGATAATGATAGAAGATGAATCATGAACCATTTCTTGTTTCCTATTTTATGGTTTTGGATTTTGTTTAAAATTAAAATATTTAAAAATGATATATTTAAATATAAAAAATATCAGTTGAATCACTGAACGTTGTGTGACAACAAGGCCGAATACAAAGTCATGAAAAACAGATTTTTTTTGAAAATATTATAGACGTTATCAAAAGGATGTTGAATAGTTATTAATGGATCAATCAAATAAATCAATTATTTATAAAATGTACAAAATTTATATCATCAAAAATAATTAAACATTATCTTCCTATAATTTTGTGCAATATAAGAGTATATGATGTACTCACAATATCTACACCAAAGTGAAACAGTTTAGCCCTTGTACAACTAAAAATGATTTTATGTATATGTTTAAGAAACTAAGGTTGTAAATATTTATGAATTAAAAGTATATTCCCTAAGGTATTAATAAATTACAAAAAATCTCTTATTTTACATATTATAAATGCGATTTAAATTATTTTTAATATGTTTCGAATTAATTAGTTGGATTCAAGTTTTAATGTATCAATTTGATTGGATTCAAATTCTAGATATAATTTATTCAGATTTGGTATAATTTTTATTTATTTGAGTCATTGTATATTTGATTAAATTTTGTCCAATCCAGCACATTAACACTTACTTAGGTTTACCTCCATTTGTATATATAGAAGAAATAATGTACTTAGTTCCAAAGTTTGATAATTTCGATAAATTTAGTCAATAAAATTTTGTAGGGCATTTTCAGTCTTCAAATTTTGTTTTTTTGCACTATTAGTCCTAATGTCTACAAATTTGATAATAAATTTTGTTTTTTGTGAATGATTTTAATTTTCAAAATTTATTAAAGTTGGTGACAAATTTTGGAACAGACGCTAAACTTTGAGAAATTGTTTTGCTAAACTATAGAATCCGCGAGAATTATTTTGTCTTCCCTTGACTTTGAGTTTCCTAATTATCACAATTATGAAACTTTGGAGATCAAATTTATTAAATCAATGAAATTGCGTGGATCATTTTTGAGTAGCGCATGTATATATTTTATACTACTAAATATTATATTCATATATAATTTTTGGTCATCTTTATTATGGAAGATTATGCTATGTAGATTGGGCCATATTTGAAAAGGGCTGACGTTTGATATGCACACACCTTGGGGTGATCATTCGATAAATATTGAATCAACTGAAAAAAAAAGAAAATATCAATCAAACCAAAATTTGTGCGGCCTAGGTTTTGCTATTTATCGAAATACATAATTTTCCATATTTAAAGTAAAATAAACAAATAAATATTAAATTATACCTGTAATTAAATACAAAACAATATTATTTATATTAAATTATATTTTTATCAACTTACACCGAACAACGAAATTTCAAAAATAAACCGAATACTAAATCGATTTTCAAAACATGTATAGATCCGATAAAAAAGTTCGATATAAGATTCGGTATTCGGTAAAAGTGGAATAAAAAACACTCCTACACACACAATAGTTCCAAGCCAATTTTGCAAGACATGAGTTAAAAGTTAAAACTATTATACATAAGTAGAGGTTGCAATGGGCTAGTCTAACCAACTCTTTTGGCTTGACTCAGGGTGTTCATTCTGTAAATACATAACTGAATTTCAATTACCGAATAAATAAAAAAATTAGCTACTGAACCGAATTTTGTCAGTTTGGTAAATACCGAATAGTTTCGGTTCGGTTTTGGTATATACCGAATTTCCCGAAATTAAATAAAATCAAATAACAAATTAATCATAATAATATTTTTAATTATATAACTAAATACAAAAAATTAGTTTTAAATTAAATAAAAGGTTAAATTTGGTATTCGGTAAATTACCGAATACCGAATATTTTACCGAACCGAATACCGAAATGACCAAAATTTTAAAACCGAATATCAAACCGAATTTCATAATTCGGTATTGATAAAAAAAATTCAATATACGGTTCAGTATTCGGTTCCTACAGAATAGTGAACACTCCTACTTGTTAATATGGGTTGTTCGTTGGATTGGATCTATCAAAAATTTGTAATGCGTTGGGCCTAGTAAATAAACACGTGGCCTATAGTGGTGATGAGAACTCTAGGACCGGGTACCTTGTGATGGGTAAGACCCATCAACGATTGGGCCAATTCAAATGACGAAAATGAATCCCTGCAGCCCACTTACACCTCTAAGGAAGAGCGGCCCGATGTTCAACTAGAGGACTGAAGCTGACCTTAACGAAATAAAGCGTTTTCTGCCAGCTGTCACTTGGGTTCAGTCCGAGCGGTTACAGAACGGTTACAACTCACGTTTACCACGCTTTGGGCCTTCCCACGTTTACCACGCTTCGGGCCCGATCACGCAGGCCACGCCTCGGTCCCGACCTCGTTTTACATCCCGCGATAACAACCTCTAACAAACCTGTCAGAGGCGGTTACGGAGCGTGATTTACACACGCTATGAAATCTATAAATACAGGGCAAGACGACGGAAATAACAGGACCCTTTGGACGCGGAAGAACAGGCTGTTACCCTGCCGGAATTCTTACCGCTTTCTTTACTTTGTCATTTTCATTAGCCTCTCTTGTATTGACTATGAGTTATTTCATTAGTGAACAGGTTAAGAGCATAATCTGCTCTTAGTCGAGTGGTTTTCACCCCAATTTTTGGGGTTTCCACTATACATCGCTGTGCATTTATTTATTTACAGCTTTTGATCGTCTTCCACACCTAAAACAAATCAAAACCGAGTTCGTTTGTTGAACGAACCGGACGACTGTTGGTACCCCTAAAAAGGGACCATAACAAATGGATTGGCATGCTATGGGTCCCGGATTGTAATGAGGCGACAATATCTTAACCTATTGAATTGTCTCATAAATTAGGCCCATCGGTTAAAAAATTCATAAGGTAAAATAAAATAATTTATTAATCTTTTTGTTAAAAAATTGTATTTTCTAAAACCGTGTGTTAACTTGGGATATGTTTTGTGTACAATTTTCAAGATGTATATTGATCGACATAATGTATTATGTAGTTTTTATATAACTCTATCGCATTTACACTCTAATTAAAAATATAATACATTTTCACATTCTGAAAATTTTAAAATTAGTTTTAAATTTTAACTCGAAAATATTAATATTATGTTCTGCATGCATTTTGAAAATTAGAATGTATTTTGAGAATTTATTTTCATAATGTGGTTATAAATCAAGAATTAATTAGATGTTATGTAATTAATAAATTAAATTGCAGAATAAGAATGATGTTATGTATAAAATTAGATTAATAATGCACTTTAAGTAATACACAACTTTATTACTCTTATAGTTATAAATAAGATTGTACCCAATTAAATTTAATTTGAAATATTCCTGTTGTGGTTAGAAAACCAGTGGTATCAACAGTCGTTCGGTTCGTAATAAAACGAACTCAGTTTGAATTTATTTAAATGGGGGAAACGATAGAATATGGAAGGAAAAGCTAGGCACAACGATTTAGAATGGAAAACCCATCGGAGGAGGGGAAAAAACCACATAACTAAGAGTAGAAAATGCTCTTACGCGATTCATTAATCGAACAGTTCATTATAGATAGAAGACTTATAAAAATAACGAGGGAAAAGAAAGCGTAGAGAAATCCGGCAGAGTAACAGTCTGTTCTTGCACATCCAAAAGGTCCTCCCGAGCTTATATTTAAGCTCTGTATTTATAGAGGTGGAAACGTGTGTGGATCACGCCCTGTAACCGCCTATGACAAGGTCGTTTACCTATGCTGGAAAACATGTTCGGGCCCGAAGCGCTAACTGCGTGAATAGGCCCGAAGCGTGGAACGCAAGTGGAGGCCCATAGCGTGGGATGCATGAGCTGTAACCGTTTTGGACAGATTTGAAGAGTCGGTCCTCGAGTATTCCTAATTTCGCCGAACTCCAGCTTCGGTCCCGCAACACCAGTGGACCTTCGGGCCGGTAATTTCATATATACCATGTTAAGGATCTTGGGCCACGCGAATTCGTCTTTTGTCATATGGGTTGGCCCAATGTGATTGGGTCTTACCCATTACGGGTACCCAGTCCTGCAGCCCTCATCACTAGCCCCTCGGGCTTGGTCGCCATCGTAGAGGTGACGCAAGGCCGATTATATGATGTTGTTTATGTTCGGGCGAACTCAAGACCGAGCCCGATTATAACGAACGTCCAAGGGACTAATCCTATACTTAGTCAATTCGAAACACAGATTTTGAATTTCAAAATATCGTAATGGTTGTTTTCGCATTACTTTTATTTAAACGTTAATATCCATACCAGTGTCTTTCCGTATTTTGTTACCTGACATGCGTGATGAGTGTATACGAACTGCAACCGTCTACGTTAATCCTACTTGCCATCTTGCGATTGGTCGAGAAATTACTATTTAAATCGGGGTTTCGGGGACTGTTCATCCCCACCGCCATTCACGAAAAAATTAGTTGCACAAACAACGCTATGCATCTTCGTTCTCACTCTCGCTCAAACCCTTTCAACCGATTTATCTTAAGGTATTAGCCATGGCTCCTCGAAAGTTTAGATACCCGGCCATGTGCGAGTTGGACATCGAAGAACTTAGGTCTAGGTTTTCGATTACCGCTCATTATTCCATCTGGAAAGGACGGGAAGATGTTCCCTGTTCCCGTGGAGAAAGTCCTCCCGGGCCCGAATCTTAAGATGAACGTCTCCGTACCACCAGCCCCCTTGGGTAAAGGGAATAGGGTGGCTAAAGCAAAAGCCCCGCAGTCTTTGAAGAGGCTCAAGAAGGGAGGGGGTGCTTCGGTCCAGGCCCCGACCAAGGGGATCGTTTTGATGGACCCTACCTCGGGCCCTAAGACAAACTTCGAATTGGGGTAGCCTTGGACCTGCTGGACAGGGTCAAGAAGGGGAAGAAGTTTGCCTCCTGGAGGAGCGCCTTCATAGATGACTTCCTCCTTTATGGGGAGCAGAACCCGGACAATGTCCAGCCAGACATGTCCGGGGAAGAGATGATTGAAGCCTTCCTCGACCTCGCAACGAGGGTGAGTTTTCCTGGTTACAAGGCCAGAAGGTATGGATTCTAACCTTAACCTTTTGTGCAGATGTTGAGGAAGGGCTTCACAACCGCGATCACAGTGGACAAAAATCAAGGTGGTCACGTGATCTCCCAAACAATCCAAGATCAACTCAACCTGGCTAAGAGGCAACTTAAAATAAAACATGGAGATTTTTTTGCTATCCGAGAGAAGCGGGATCGGCTTAACAACGAACTTCTAGGAGCGGGGATTGCGTCCCCTCCTAACAGATCAAGTTTCCGAGCTAAATAGAAAGTATAAAGCAACTCAGGAGGAAGCTGATTCCGCGAAATCCCGGTTCGTAGAATTGGAGGCTAGGTTGCGAGAAAAGGGCGAAGAAATGGGTCAAGTCCAAGCTTGGGCCCAGGAAAAGAGGAACAAACTCAACGAGCTTCTCATTCGGGCCTAAGATGAAAAGACGAGCTTGGAGGATGACCTTGCTCAAACCCGTGCCGCGGCAAAAAGTTCGGTTCAGGAAGCAGTTCTGGGGTTCGCTCGGTCCCCGCTGTTATTTGCTTTGGCAGATAACATTCATGGGGCGTACATCTCTAAGTATATGGACAACATGCGGAACCATGTCACAAAGCAGTTCGGGCTTTTCCCGAAGACGAGAGATGGAAGCTCATCGATCCTTTGGATAATGATGGAGATTTTCAGGCGATTCCTTCCTTGGAAGAGCTCATTTTGGAGAACGATACATTCTTCCCCCTTTTCAAGGAAATGGAAAGGGCAGTCAACAAGAAGGTTGATGAGCATGAAGAACAGCTGACGCAGCTCGCCGCCCGGATCGAACCGAAGCAAAGAGAGATTGAGGATAAGGAGGAAGGGCAGATTAGTTAGGATTGTTTATATATATTTGTACCTCCATTTTGTTCTATATTCTCAATAGAATTTCTTCCATTTTCATTTTTTATTTTCAGAGTTTGAAAATGATTATCAGAACCAAATTTAACTTTTATGTATAATTAAGCTCGTTTGATTAGAACGTTTCATTTTTTAATTTTGACTAAGTATAAGATCGGGGTCAATTGGTGAGTACAGGCTCTTCGGTCCCCGATCTTACCTTTTGGCTTAGGTTTAACTGGGGTCAATTGTGTCGGATTTATGGTGTGTATACTGACTGCTCTTATTACGTCCTTGGGATCATGATTGAATTGGAAAGGCGTGGCCCAAGTTCACTATATGTCCCATGGCAAGCTTCAGCCAAGCCCCGGTTCTGTTTAAGTTCCGTGGACTTCGTTGGCCAAGCTTCCGTTCTACATATGTCCCAAGTCGAGCCTGAACTTGTATCTTGACGTGATGGCCCTTATTCGTTCTTTTGTAGCAGGTCTAAGAAGTATAAGGGATGTTTCTAAAGAATGAAAGACGTTCAAGCGGATGTTTAGTTCGTAGTGAGTTCTAAGAGTTTCGCAGCTCATCCTCGGGACTAGGCAAGCGCAGGAGCATCTAACACGTCAGAGCGGTCACTGCCACTTGGGAGCCTTACGGATGAGTAGTTTTGGTCACCAGTCCAGACTCGTCCATAAGATCCGACTCCAGGGTCGGTCAATCATTTAATTTGAAACAGTTTATATTATACTTGTCTGTATCTTGTCTATATTTATAAGAATATATTTTGGGCTAGAACTATCATTGATAATAAAAGATTTACAAGAAATACCGCCTAAGATTCATGATGTTCCAAGTTCGGGGGATCTCGTCACCGTCCAATGTTTCCAGTTTGTAAGCCCCATCTTCCAATTTCAACAGAACTCGGTACGGTCCTTCCCAATTTCTATCCAGCTTTCCGACGTTCCTCTAAACCCTTATGTTCCTAAGGACTAGGTCGCCTTCGGAAAACTCCCTTGGTAGGACCCGTTTGTTATGGGTCCGTTCCATAGTCCGCTGATATGAGCACATCCTCGCGTAAATCGCATTTCTCTTTTCCTCAATCATTTCGAGATCTAATAATCTACTCTCGCCATTCATATGCTCATCGTATTGAGATATTCGAGGTGATCGGATGGCCACCTCCACTGGGCTGACTGCTTCGGACCCATACACCAGTGAGAACGATGATTCCAAGGTCGTTGAGCAGGGTGTAGTTCGACAAGCCGATAAGACCTCGTAGATATGTTCGGGTCATTTTCCCCCAAAATCTTCCAACTTGGTTTTCAATCCTTTCAGGATGACCTTGCTAGATACTTCCGTAAGTCCATTTGTCTGGGGATGAGCCATTGATGAGAAATGTTGGGTGATACCCAACTTGATACAGAAATCCCGAATAGTCTTTCCGCGAAACTGGGTCCCATTGTCTGATACCAACGCTCGGAGTACCCCGAAGCGGTTGACAATATTTTTTCATAGGAAGTGCTTAACCACTTTCTCATAAATAATGACCACTGCCTCTGCTTCGATCCATTTAGTGTAATATTCCACTGCCACAATACAAAACTTTCGTTGTCCTACTGATCGAGGGAAAGGTCCGAGGATATCAATTCTCCATCTATCAAATTGACAAGGTAAGGGGATCACTTATAAGGGAGCCCCAGGCAGTTGTGGGACCGGAGTATGATATTGGCAATTAGCACATTGCTTGGAATACTTCTTGACATCTTCCAGTAGTGTATGCCAAAAAGTTCCTGCTCTGATAATGCGATGATATAAAGATCGAGCCTCTGAATGAATACCGCATATCCCTTCATGAACATAAATCATGACGACCTCAGCTTCAATTGGGCATAAGCATCGTAACAACGGTTTCTCGAAACTCTTTTTAAATAGTCGTCCGTCACTCAGGACATATCTTTTGGCCCGGAATTCTATTTTTCTAGCATCCGACTTGTCTTCGGGAAGATAACCATTAGTTATATATTTGATAAAGGGGTCCATCCAGTTGGGTTCCACATGAGATTCAGTAGAGTCGATAATTAAGCCCTTGAGTTCATGGCATAAATCCCCGATTTCTTCAACTTATTGTTCGGTCACCGATATCTCGACCGAAGGTCGGTCTTGGTTATGGACCGATATAGTGCCCGGTCCTATGTCAGGTATGCCTGCAGCCAACCTGGCGAGTGCGTCGGCAACCTAATCATGTTCTCGTGGCACATGATCAAGAGAAAACTCACTGAACTTCTTAGGTAATTCCAGGACTTTCGCACGATGTAGTTTCATCATGGGCTCATGTATTTCAAATCTTACTGCGAATTGTTCCACCACTAACTTTGAATAT
The DNA here is from genome assembly GCA_009725065.1 of Utricularia reniformis. Taxonomy (NCBI): domain Eukaryota; kingdom Viridiplantae; phylum Streptophyta; class Magnoliopsida; order Lamiales; family Lentibulariaceae; genus Utricularia; species Utricularia reniformis. The sequence goes on from RWGZ01001491.1 coordinate 416,677, forward strand.
AAAAACATTCACACTTTGCCAACTCCCATCTTCCGGGCTAGGGCCATTCTCGATAATACAGCTTCATATTCCACCACGTTATTTGTTCCAGAAAAAATAACTTAACTGCGGAATGAATAAAGTCACCTTGTAGCGTTGTGAGGGTAATGCCCGACCCATTTCCTCCGAAGGTCGACCCATCTACATGAGTAGTCCATCGATCATCCTCCAGGTTTAAAAATATAGATGATCGGGTCATTTCGACCACGAAATCAACGAGAACCTAAGTCTTGATGGCCCTTCGGGGCAAGAATTCTAGATACATGGAGTTGAGCTTAATCGCCCATTTTGCTAAACTCTCGTTCAGATTTGGCTGTATAAGAACCACCTTCAGAGGCTGGTCAGTGTAGACATGAACCGTTCGGTCTTCGAAATAATGCTTCAGCTTAGATACAACTTTCTTTAGCGCCAGCATGAACTTTTCCAGGGTGGTATATATAGTTTCGGCTGATACCAGAGAATGGCTCACATAATAAACATGTCTGTGAACGTCATCCCAAATAGTAACTAGAGCTGCGTTGACGTCAATTTCTGATACTGCTAGATACAATCCCAAATGTTCATCACAGGTTGGACTCACTTTCACAGGGGGAGTACTCAAGTATGTTTTCAAATCCGAGAATGTCCGATCACATTCTTCGGTTCAGTCTAGGTGACTTGCTTTTCTTAATACAATGAAAAAGAGCAAGACCCCATTCGTAAATCTAGAAATAAATCTGTTTAATGCAGCAAAACGACTAGTAAGCCTCTGGAATTCTTTCTTGTTCCTTGGAGGTTGCATATCAATAATAACATGAACTTTCTCATGATTAACCTCTATCTCTTTCTCGGAAACGTAATATCCTAAGAACTTGCCACTTCGGATCTCGAAGCAGCACTTGTTCGGATTTAGTTTGAGTTTATATTTGCGGCATACATCGAAACAGCGAGACAAATAAGAAATATGGTCTTCATCATTCATAGACTTAACAATCATATCATCAACAGACACTTCCATCATATTGCCTATAAGATCTTTAAAGATTTGATTGACCAACCTTTGGTATGTTGCTCCAGCGTTCTTTAAGCCGAATGACATAACCACATAACAATAAACGCCAACTTTAGTCATGAATGATGACTTCTTCTGATCTTCCTCCGCTAGGAAGATCTGGTGGTACCCGGAGTAAGTATTCATGGTACTCATCATCGTATTGTCGGCCACAACATCCACCAAACGATCGATATATGGCAGAGGGAATGGATCCGACTCACAACTCTTGTTGACGTCGGTAAAGTCAATGTACATCCGTCATTTCACATCTGCCTTGGAGACCACCACCGGGTTCGCAACCCACTCAGTGTAGTGAATTTCTCTGATTAACCCGGACCGTAGCAGTTTGTTCACCTCAGCCCGGATAACTTCAATTTTTTCAGGAGAATAGTGTCTACTTTTCTACCTAACAGGCTTAGCTCCGGGCTCATTATTAATCCGATGCTCACTCTCGGATTGGTCAATCACCGGAACATCATCTGGGGTCCAAGCGAATATGTCCACATGACATTTCAGCAAGTGGACCAGTTCTTCTTCAAAAGTCGGGGCCAGATGTGCCCCGATGTGTGTAGTCTTGGTCGAATCCTCTTCGACCAGATTAATCAGTTTGAACCCAACGGGTTCCATAGCTTGTCTCGGGTGCGGTGGCTCATCGAGCAAATCCACCCGAGCCATCTTTCAGGGAACCAAAGTTCGGCACAAGCTCATATAACATTGTCTTACTATCTTTTGGTCCCCCTTTATAGAAATAACTCCATGAGCAGAGGGGAACTTGAACATCATATGATAAGTAGAAGGGACAACCTCAAACTTATCGTGACCGATCCGTCCAATGATGGCGTTGTAAGCCAAATCGACTTCAACTACAATGAATTCCAAAATTTCCGATCGGTTCCTAGTCGGATCTCCCAAAGTGACCGGAAACAAAATTTTCCCGCACGGGATGATACTCCTCTGATCGAATGCGCAGAGTGTTATATTAGCAATAGAGAGATCATGAGCGGCAGCTCCTAGCATCTCTGCTACTTCGCGCTTCATCAAATTGCACGAAGCCCAAGTATCCACCAAAATCCTGTGGACCCGATGATTAGCAATAATCCCAATGATGATAAGAGGGTCACCACACGAGTCAGTGATTCATTCACGATCAGCAACAATGAAAGTGATATCAGGATCTCCGTTAGAGGAAGACCGCTCGGCCGTGTCCTATCATTGTAATTTCGGGGTTGTCCCCGATTATCCCTTCCCCTCGGCCTATGACGATCGTTACCTTGATGGCCCCTTCGGGGAGATTCAGCTCGCTTGCCTTTATGATCGTTCTGATCAGGCCTTTCTATATTAATTGCCGCTACTGTCTCCTGCAACAACGAGCATTTCAGCGTCGGGTGGTCGCGGTTATGATGCAACTCGCAATACACCCGTTTGTCTTCCCACTTCGGGGGAACATTTTTCTATGTTACAGCCGCTACTTCTCGCGGCTGCTTCTTATGGTACGAAGCCCTATGATCACCTGTGGGTTCAAAATTTCCCACAGGCTTCCGGAAGTTTGGTCCTAGAGCCTCATCCACCTTAATATATTTATTGATTTTTTGAAGAAGTTTACGCAATGTGGATGGGGAACTTTTCACAAGATTGATAGATAAGCCACACGGTTCCAGGACTTGCTGTAAGATATCAATCTTATCTCTGGGCTCCAATTTGATACCCCGGGTTGTTCGATTGAACTTCTCCATGAAGGACCAGAGACTTATTTTCGTCGGGATATACTTTAGCTGATATAGTTCCTGCCTGCTTCGGTGCAGTCCTACATTTGGTGCGAATTGCTCAAAGAAAGCCAGTATGAATCCTCCATACGACTGTATGGATCGCGGTGGCAAATTCTTAAACCAGGTTCGGGCATCACCTTGTAAACCTGCCGCGAAGATACGGCACTTAAGAGAATCCAAGGCCCGAACCGTACCCATGCGTAGCTCGAAGTCCACGATGTGATCAATGGGATCACCATCGCCTCTAAATGTCGGCAACCCCTCCGGGTTGCGATAATGTTGTATGGGACTGCCGCCCATATCTCTTCCGAAAAATGAAGCATCAAATCTCCCAAAGCGGCTGAAACACCGCCAGATTGCTGGGATGACGTCTGGACAGCATGCAGATTATGCCACCAGTCTTCATCCTTACTCATTTTAATAGGGGCTTCCTTGGCCCTATAGAATAACCCTGGATTTTGCCCTAAGTTGGGCTCGAAATCCCTCTGCGCGTGCAGAGCTTCCAACTCCTTGGTAAGCTCATCGATACGTTGTTGGATATGCTCCTGGTCAGTCCCAGGAGCGGGAGTTGGAACTCTGGTTGGGGGAGGCGGAGTAGAACGATATCTCGATCTCCTCATAGTTACTCCACGTCTTATAATCTCTTCTTCATCGGAGCTGCGCTCTTCAGGGTCACTCTCGTACCCTCTGTTTGCTGGAACATGACTTGATACAGCCGGTGGTTCTGTTCCACTTTTCTCCGACATAATCTCCAATACCACCTTCCGGACAACATCCATAAGATCCTATAGAGAGAATGTTGGGGCTGGAAGACTGCTGGGAAGCACGTCACTGTCATTTGTCGAAGTTTCAGTCGCCATGCCTTTGATTATCCTATACCAGGGAGAAACCTCAAATAGGGATTAGAAAATCGCTCCCCACAGACGGCGCCAAACTGTTGTGGTTAGAAAACCATGGGTATCAATAGTCGTCTGGTTCCTAATAAAACGAACTCGGTTTAAATTTATTTAAATGGGGGAAACGATAGAATATGGAAGGAAAAGTTAGGCACATCGATTTATAGTGGAAAACCCTTCGAATGAATGGAAAAAACCACCTGACTAAGAGCAGAAAATGCTCTTAACATATTAATTAATCAAACAGTTCATTGCATGTCGAAGGCTTATGAAAATAACGAGGGAAAAGAAAGCGCATAGAATTCTGGTAAAGTAATAGTCTGTTCTTGAGCGTCCAAAAGGTCCTCTCGAGCTTATCTTTAAGCTCTGTATTTATAGAGGTGGAAACGCGTGTGGATCACGCCCTGTAACCGCCTCTGACAAGGTCGTTTTTTCATGCTGGAAAACGTGTTCGGGCCCGAAGCGCTAACTGCGTGAATAGGCCCTAAGCGTGGAACGCATGTGGAGGTCCGTAGCATGGGATGCGTGGGCTGTAACCGTTTTGGACCGATTTGAAGAGTCGGTCCTAGAGTATTCCTCATTTCACCGAACTTCAGCTTCGGTCCCACAACACTAGTGGGCCTTCGGGCCACTTATTTAAGACATACCAGGTTAAGGATCCTAGGCCACACGAGTTCGTCTTTTGTCATCTAAATTGGCCCAATGTGATTGGGTCTTATCCATTACGGGGTACACGGTCCTAAAGCCCCCATCAATTGCTAACACAAGAAAAATACATTAATAAAATACACTTAAGAAATTTAGCATCCACGTCGTTCGGATTATCTGACACCACCACGATGAGTTTTCCATAATGCTTAACAAATAGTATCTATTTTCATCTCCATACATCAATAATGTATTGAGTGAGGCAACCAGCTTGGGTGCCTAGTCAGACTGCACCCCAAGGTTGCGAATATCCTATTTGTGAAATATTATGAAATATTATGGAGAATTATGTTGTCATATAATCTAGACATGTGGATGTTAAATTTATTAAATGTTATTTATTTTATTAATTAATTACATTATTTATCTATAATCACGTTATGAAAACATTATCCAATTTTCTAAATCTCTAATTGTATTTTAATCTTTTGGGTGAATCCGTGGATCGAGTTGGACAAATGCTCAGATGTGATTAATCGACCTATTAACGTATATGAAATACATCAATGATGTGAGTAACAATATTTTCATACTGGAAGATATATTGTACGTCAAATACTTGGGAGTATGAGTAATATTTTTAGTACCGTCCGGTCCTGGATATTGTAGTTGTTTTCCAAGTCTTTTCAGGTAAGATACTAATAAAACTAATTAAATATTATTATTTTTAAATAATAAATAAAATAAAAATTTATACTAGTATCGCTTATAATGGTATGAATGGGTACGAAATTACATATGGGTACAAAAGCATTAGTGCCTAGATGGGTTTAACGGGCCCAAGGCCACCACTAAATATAAGTGCATCGCCAGATTTCATCGTACGGTGTGGATTTGTGTTACTTGTCAACCCAGCGTGGGGACTATAAAACACGGCTTCAAAGTTCAAAGTGCAAGCTCAAAACCCTTATTTTCGGACTGGGCTAGCATCATTTGTCCTATCTGCCGCAAGAACTCTGGATCTCTTTTTTCCTGCAAACTAAACTTAATTGTAATGAATAAAGATTCGTTTATTTTTGGTTTTTATGTTTAGATTCTTGATATTAGATTTGGAATGTTAGTTGTTTGTTTTAGTGGAATTGAGAAATTTTGGAATTTCAGATGGTTTCCGACGCGAGTAAGAAGAAAGCAGCACAGAAAAAGGCTGCTGCGGCTGCAAAGAGAGGAGGGAAGGCTTCGTCTTCTGCTTCGGCGGCTTCGTCCAAGGCTTCTGCATCTGAGAACGGCGGCAAAGTTGATAGTTTGGCCAGTGGGATTGAGGATCTTCATTTATCTGATCGGACGTGTACTGGTGTTCTCTGCTCGCATCCTTTGTCTAGAGATATTCGAGTGAGTTCTTAGATCTTTTTACCCTTCAGTTAGACTCTTACTAATTTTGAGGGAACTTGATTTCTGAGTTTCGGGTTTGTTTGTGAAGTAATTGTTTTCTTGTGTTAAACTGTAACCTGTTTAGATAATTTTGGGTCATTGCAGATAGAATCTCTTTCACTTACATTCCACGGCCATGACCTTATTGTTGATTCCGAGCTAGAACTCAATTATGGAAGGTACATGGCGATTATTTTTGTGACTACAAGCTGTGATTGTAATTCTGTCAGGATAAAATCCATTTATTATATGTAGGCGTTATGGTTTGCTTGGGTTGAATGGATGTGGGAAATCTACTCTTCTTGCGGCAATAGGTTTTAGAGAGCTCCCCATTCCAGAACATATGGATATTTATCACCTTTCTCGAGAGATTGAAGCCTCTGACATGTCTTCTCTCCAAGCTGTTATTAGCTGTGATGAGGAAAGACTAAGATTGGAACAAGAGGCTGAAGCCTTAGCTGCTCAGGTTTCAGTATACAAGCTTCTATTGAACACTCTTCTTATTTTTGTTGTTTAGTTTAGAGGATATGGGTTTATTTTAAAGTTTTATTTATAGGATGATGGTGGCGGAGAACCCCTTGAGCGAATATATGAGCGATTGGAAGCAATGGATGCATCAACAGCTGAGAAACGAGCTGCTGAAATATTGCATGGTCTTGGATTTAATAAGAAAATGCAAGAAAAGAAAACAAGGGATTTCTCTGGTGGTTGGAGGATGAGGATTGCTTTAGCAAGAGCTATTTTCATGAACCCAACCATTTTGTTGCTTGATGAACCTACAAACCATCTTGGTAAATATTTATAATTAAAATAGTTTTCGAATAACTTTTATGCGATATCTTTCATTATCAGTTTCTGAAGTAATATTTTGCTTCCTATTAATTTATGCGTTCTTGTATTTTTACATCTTTTCAATTTAAATTGCATAGCTTGTGTATTGCTAAATATTTAGTTGACATTGATATATGTTTCTTTTCATTTTTATTTGCTAGATCTAGCGTTTTACGTATTCACACTAACATGGAGGTTTTTTCTTTTAAAATTCATCAATTGATCAAAAGCTTGCAGAAGCATTCATAACCAGGGAAACTGTTGAATTCATCTGTATTTGCATTCTACTTTGTTACCTATTTACTTTGTATCATTCATTTTATTCAACTGCAGATTTGGAGGCTTGTGTCTGGCTGGAAGAAACACTAAAAAAGTTCGATAGAATTCTAGTTGTGGTGTCTCATTCCCAGGACTTCCTGAACGGAGTCTGTACAAACATCATACATATGCAAAGCAAGGTGTTAAAGCTCTACACCGGTAATTATGACCAGTATGTGCAAACTCGGAGTGAGCTTGAAGAGAATCAAATGAAACAATATAAGTGGGAGCAGGATCAAATAGCTTCAATGAAAGAATACATTGCACGATTTGGCCATGGTTCTGCGAAGCTTGCTCGTCAGGCACAAAGCAAGGAAAAGACTTTGGCAAAGATGGAAAGGGGTGGGCTCACGGAGAAGGTTGCCAGGGATAAGGTTCTGGTTTTCCGCTTTACTGACGTAGGGAAACTTCCACCCCCTGTTCTTCAGTTCGTTGAAGTTTCATTCGGATACACACCCGACAATCTCATCTACAAGAATCTCGATTTTGGGGTTGACCTTGATTCGAGAGTTGCCCTCGTGGGACCGAATGGTGCTGGTAAAAGTACTCTACTAAAGCTAATGACCGGGGAATTGACTCCATCAGACGGTATGGTTCGTCGTCATAACCACTTGAGAATTGCACAGTTCCATCAGCATTTGGCTGATAAACTTGACATGGAAGTGCCAGCACTTCAGTTCATGATGAACGAGTACCCGGGAAACGAAGAGGAGAAAATGAGAGCTGCTGTAGGGAGATTTGGTCTAAGTGGTAAAGCTCAAGTGATGCCAATGAAGAACTTGTCAGATGGACAAAGAAGCCGTGTTATCTTCGCATGGCTTGCTTTTAGACAACCACAAATGCTTTTGTTAGATGAGCCAACAAATCACTTGGATATCGAGACAATCGATTCTCTTGCCGAGGCTTTGAATGAATGGGACGGTGGCATGGTTCTCGTTAGCCACGATTTCAGGCTCATAAACCAGGTTGCCCGTGAGATATATGTTTGTGAAAATCAAAGTGTAACAAGATGGGAAGGTGACATTATGGATTTCAAGGAGCATTTGAAGTCGAAAGCCGGGTTATCTCAATGAACTTCATCGGTATCTGTTCTAAGGTAAAAAACCACTATATCTGTCTCCTCTGCATACAAATATGATGTAGCTAAATTTCCCAGATTCTTATTTTTTGTGAAATCGATTCTGGGATTCTGCACATTGAAGCAGTGTGGTTATGCTGGTATGTTAATTGTGCTTGGAATATTGAACTTTTTATGTGGTTATATTTTGTTTTTGCATTGCGATTGTGAACATAATGTTTGTTTGGTTCTACAGTTTAATAGTAATGTAATGTGATCATCGTACCTATTGGGTTTGATTGAAATAAAATGAGTCTCCAATTCTCTATGGAGAAGTTTAAAAAGAAGGATTGTAGAATCAAGTTGGGCTGAAGGATAAGATTTGCATCTTTCAGCAGGTGCTAGGCTTGTGCTGTCTATCGGAGAGTTTGGTGATTTGCATCTTTCAGCAGGTGCTAGGCTTGTGCTCTCTATCGGAGAGTTTGGTGAAGAGCCCGCTCCCCATGAGAACGATTTCTTTAAAGAATCAACAAATACATTATATAAGGATGGCGACGGATAGGGTTTGGTTAAATTAACGTCCACTCCACCACTTATAATTCTAAATTCATGTTCATTCTAAATCCACATTGGGTTTGAATATTAAAATACATGTCATATCTTTGCGAATACCCGTTCTACGGCAAATAATCTAATCCATGTAAAATATCAAATAATGAAAAATATAAATGATTTTTTTTCACTTCTTTCGATAATATATTTTGAAAATTTATAAAATATATTGCTTTTATTTATGACTAATATTTATAAACATATCTGTTATGCTCCCTTTTTAGGGGTACCAACAGTCGTCCGGTTCGTCAAGATACGAACTCGGTTTTAATTTTTTTATGGTGGGGAGATGATTAGAATAAGTAAATGAAGAAATCGGCAAGGCAATTTAGAGTGGAAAACCCCGGGAAATGGGGAAAAAAAACATTTGACTAAGAGTAGGAAAAGCTCTTAGTCGATTTACTAATCAAGCAGTTCGTACAAAAATATAGTAGAGGTTTAAGAAGATGATGAGGTATAAGAAAGCTATAAGAACTCCGGCAGAGTAACGACCTGTTCTTATGCGTCCAAAAGGTCCTGTTAATTCCGTCGTCAATCTCTGTATTTATAGAGATGAAGACGTGTGTAATCCACGCCCTGCAACTGCCTCTGACAAGTTTGTTAAAGGTTGTTGTCGCGCGATGTAAAACGTGGCCAGGACCGAATGTAAATACAGAGCTTAGATTAGATCACGTAGGATTTTGGGCCTCGCAAAGTAAAACTGGCCCCATCGCGGAACATGGGGCAAATTTATCTCAAATGTACTAAGCTGGGGATTTTGGGCCGCGCAAATTCGCTTTTATTACATGGGTCGGCCTAATCGTTATTGACCTTACCCATTGCAGGATACCCGGTCCTAGGATTCTCATCACTAGCCCCTCGGGCTTGGTTACCATCGCAGAGGTGATGCAAGGCCGACCACGCAATGTTATATAAGTTTGGGAGAATATAAGACTGAGTCTGCTCGTAATGAGCGTCCAGGGGACCGATCTTTCACTTGATTAATTTAATATGTGGATTTGAATTCAAAATACCATAACGTTCGTTTTTGTATCACTTTTAAATATTAATATCCAGACCTGCGCCCTTCCACATTCTGCTATTCAATAGGCGTGATGAGTGCGTACATACTGCAACCGTCTATGATAGTCCTACGTGGCGGCTTACAATTAGTCGGGAAATTACTATTTAAATCGGGGTTTCGGATACTGTTCCTCCTCATCGTCATTTCGCGAAAGAAAAATCGCCCAAACCAAGTTCTCTGCGTTTTCGTTCCTACCTACGCTTAAACTTTTTCCTACCGATTTTCATCAAGGTATTAGCCATGGCTCCTCGTAAGATGAGGATGAGTACAATGACATGGTTGACGTTGTACAAGATGTTCTAAGTATACTTGATTCAGAAGCACTTAATGAATGTGCAGATTAAGAAGGCTTAGTCTTTTCATCTTATGGCCAAGAAGATGAAAACTATAAAGTTTTCAATGACGATTTTGGATGAAAGTCACCGCAAAACTTAGGTATATATTTTTAAAGAACTTTTAATATTTAGTTATATATGTAATTATATCGATTTTTATTGTGTTGTTTTGTGAGAATAGGACATGGCTGACGGTAAAGAATTTTGGATTGAAAAAAATGAGGCTGATCGACTACAAATACGATGTAGAAGATATCGTACAAATTATTGTCGTTGGTACGTTAACGTGACCAAGAAAAAGAATGACTACGAGTGGAGGGTTAAAGGATATAACCCCATGCACAACGGTTGTGTATGGGATAAAGTGAATTCTTCTGTAACTGCTAAGTGGCTTGGTAATAGGTATAAGGAGTGCTTCATAAAAGATCCTACTCTTTCTATTTCAGATTTCGCAAGAGCAGTTTTGCATGACCTCAAAATCGAGGTATCAAGACATAAACTTTTTCGTGTCAAACAGTTTGCTTTGAATGAAATAAGGGACAAGGTGACATCAAACTTTGATAGAATAAGGAGTTACATACTTCAGCTTAATCGAAGTAATCCGGGATCCACCGTTCAAATGGAAGTTTGTGAAGGGAGTGATGGAAAAGTTACATTCAAGAGCATTTATGTGTGCTTGCACCCATGCAAAGTAGGCTGAGAGGTTTGTCTGCCAATAATTTGCATTGATGGAACACACACAAATGAGTCATTGTCCGGCCAGGTTTGTGTTTGTCGATTTTTAGTAGATTGCATTTGATATGTGATTTATTTTCATTTGGTAATAGGTTCTTGTTGCGGTGGGGCTTGACCCCAATAATGGTGTGTATCCACTTTCGTACGGGATTGTTCAGTCGGAGACTTTCAAAAGTTGGGCTTGGTTCTTAAAGTTGCTTAGAGACGACGCTAGGATCACAGAAGACAACATGGCTAAGTACACGATCATGTGTGATCGTGGCACCGGTTTGGTTCCTGCTCTGAATTCCGTTCTACCGCACGTAAAGGTATTACATGGTCGTGTGTTTCATTAATTCTACATATCCTATTTTAGGGATTTACAAGTAAGACTTTGGTGTGCATATGTAGGTACGACACTGTTTAAGATATATACTATCCAATTTGAAATCAAGGAAGTGCTACTCAGAGGCTGTCAGGGGCATTGTTTGGGCTGCTGCTCGAGCTACAACGACACCAAATTTCCATCGTCACATGAACACATTAAAATCCATCAATATAAAGGCCTAGAGACAAATAATGGATATTTCTCCACAACTATAGTCTTGCGCTTATTTTGATCACACTTGCAAGAGTATTATTTTGCTAAACAATACTACAGAAATCTTCAACAAGATGATATTGAAAGCTCGACGTCATCATGTGATACATCTCCTAGAGGACATAAGGATGATAATTGCATCCCTTCGCAGTCGTCATTTCGAAATGGCAGTTAGATTTGAAGAATTAGTTTGCCCAAATGTTGCACGTTCCCTTGTTGAAGCTTCTCGCCTCGGTGCTATTGGTATGTTATCATAGTCATACCCGTACCGTTGGCAATGGCACGGAGGAGATGATAGATACTGTGTAAACTTGATTGATAGACGATGTTCATGCAATTTATGGCAATTGACTGGTAAGTCTCCATACTTGTCTTCTACATCGACAACTATGTCACATGTTTTTTTGTGCAAGATATACCATGTAAACATGTTGTTGCGGCTATTCAGAGAAGAAATCAGAGGCCGGACATCTATGTAGATAGTTTTTATACCGTGTCTAAGTACATCATCGCATATAGTCTCCCCATCGAAGGAATGTCAGGTCATAGACATTGGCCCGAAAGTCAAGAAAAGGCTCCAGAGCCACCAAATTTAAAAATTGTGAAGTGAGGTCGACCAAGTCTATATCGGAAGAAATCACGCACTGAGAGTTTACCAAGAAACGCACACCGTCTTCTACATACAAAGAGAAAAATAAATACATGTGGGAATTGTAGTGAGTTAGGCTACAATAAGAGAAAATGTATATCAAAAACTGAAAAACAAGAAATGAAGGATAATAATTCTCACGGTAATTTTCAAAAGGACACTATGGAGCAAAGTGTGGTTGGATCAACTGAAGGAAAGTGAAATCTTGCCCGATGTCTCAACTGCTACGCCAAAAAATACGAAAAAAAAGGTCTGCAATCCATAATATGTTTTTCTCATTATATGTAATGTATATTTGTTGTTGTTTTCTAGAATTTGCACACTCCAAATGCCCCAATGAGAGTAAGAACACGATCAGGTAAAAGCGGTTTCTCTACAATGCACACAGCATACAACAAAGTGCAACCAATTACATTGTCGAGTGGTACCAAAGAGTATGACCTTAAAAATTCGTTTTGGAAATACAGTATGCTTGATACGAAAGAGTTCGAAACCGTTCGTAGGTATAAATTTCATAGTTTGTTCAAATAGATGTTAACATGTAATAGTGGGCGAATGTATATGTTTTCATAATTTTTCTAGAGAGCGATTTTTTGTCTATCCCAACAACGCAGGGATTTATGTCATTGGGTTCTTCCATAAATATTTCATGCTTGTCAGCGCTCTGATGATTTCTATGATAAGTTATTGGATGGACATCTCATACAGAATTCGACAATGAATATGTTTTTGTTTCTATATGTACAGGGTGCGACGTATCATTAAGTAATTTATGGTTGTCAAAGTGAGATCACTCATTGTTTTGAAATAACTATTCAGGGGACATTGGTCGTTGTTAGTGTTACGACGCATTTTGGAACCAAAGAATCATTGGATGATAGTTCTTGATTCGCTTGGGACAGCTCACATATTAACTATGGATGTAGATATAAGAAAGTACACCTATATGTAGCACGTTTGTTGATGTGTATACATGTTATGAATTCCTTTGTGCTATAGGTGGGTTTATGGAATACTCCACAAGTTCGATATAACATCCACTAAAGATGATGTTGTGGCCATCACGATACAATGGCCGAATGTAAGTGCATTGGGACATAATGTTGTAATATCAACTAATTTTATATCATCATTTTGTTTGTAACCTCTTCATCTATATAGGTCCCTCGTCAAAATAGAGGAACGGAGTGCGGGATTTATGTTTTGTATTACATAATTTCGTTTTTATTGAAAGCACTTGATTCTTTCACTTTGTCTCAGTACCCTAGTTTCGTATGTACTTTAACATACCATATTTTAGTAGAAAATTATTTATACTAATGAAATTTGTTATTCATTTGAACGTAGATGACTTTGTTTTGGTTTTCTGAAAGAAATGTCTTGGTTTAACATAACTCTGGTGATGAGATGGGGATTGCTATTAAGCATTGACATATTAATCGTTTTAAATGTGTTGTAGTTTGTTACTTTTTGCAAATACCGGAGAAATTTGTATTATCCGTTTGTTAAAATACTATTTTGTGTTAAAATGTTTTGTTTACTTTGTATAAAAATTTCATATTGTGGGATAATTTTCATGATATTGGAAATAAGGATTTTATTTCCAAACGAATTTGCATTTTATGATTCTTAACATTCGAACGACTTTTCGAGTAACGGGTGCAACATCTATTGTAGATGAATTCACCATGACTTTCGAGTCTGCCTTCAAATATGAATGACAAAGGCTTTCGAGACGATCCAAGGGAAGATAAACCGGAGATCAAAAACTCAAACTCTACCTCGATATATGAAGGGATATAATAAATAATCAATGAAATACGAATAACGAAAATTTGACGAATGGTCAATTCTGAACTATTTAATATGTTCGGGAGCTAAATATGTAATCAGTAAACAAAAGGTGTCAATCACGCAATTCTTAAACTTTGAGGGTCAATTACGCAAAAAAACAAAACAATAACGAACTTGAGGATCAAATATAAATGATTTTGGAACTTTGGGGGCCAACCACGCAATTATTAAATTTTGAGGGTGTGGTGTTTACAACATTTAAAAGTTTATGGGTCAACCGCGCACATTATATAAACTTCGGGGTTTTGTATGTAATTTTCAAACATTAGGGATACCGCTTTTACACTATTATAAACATTATGGGCCAATAACAAACATCACTCGCCATGTATTAGATAATTCTGAACAAAATTTAGTTTTACATATTTTAAAAATGTAAATATATAATATTTATATTAATAATTTATTTTATCAATAATCTTTATAAAAAAAACTGCAATTTTTTCTCCAATTTTCTTTTGTTGCTAACTTTGAAATATCAATATTCAATAATTATATTTGAAATTAAGGTGGTTGTGATATTCCTTATTTTTTGCAGACATATGGAATACAATTAATAAAATATTTATTTTATTAATATTGCTGTAAGTTTTCCAATGTTGTTTTTAAGTTTGAATAAGTAAATTGAAATTTTAAAAAACATTATAATTCTATCCTATAAAATTAATAAAATATTAATTCAATTATCATATTTTAACTAATTAAATAAAGAAAATAATAAAATAAGCTATTCATATAAAGATGATTTTTTAATATATTTTAAATATGCAAAAAGTACTTTTATGCAATTTATCTAACACATTAGCATTTTGCAAAGTATGCAAATTTCGTGGGGATTTATGCAAAAAACCCCAATCTTTCCTATGGTAGCTATCAAAGAAAGTAATTGGGTGAAATATGATATGATTTTGTTTATAAACTTGTATATATATCGATTATATAAAACTCTTTATTTTTCTTCCTTTAATTAAAAATATAATATGATATACTCACAAATGCTTTTAATTTCGATATCAAATGATCATTGAATCATTAGATTTTGTATAATTTTTTGTATTCAATATTTCGATATATTATTTGGTATCTAATGATCAACTAGAGAACACATTTTAGGTTATGTTGATGGGGTATTGCCACGTTATCAACTACTCTTTATAATTTACAATTAATTATTAAATTGAAATGATAAAAAATGCATCCTGACGTGTTTGTTAAATAGTTTACCCTATCCTACATTTGCTTTCAATAGTCATTTATTTCTTACATGCCCAAGTAGACCCGCAACTCCAGCCCGTTCCCAAAACTAGTTGGACTTTTAAGGTTAAATATAATATGCAAAATTATTATATATCTTTTATTTTTCCATTATTGGGTATCTAATAAATTAGGCAAACCACTACAAATATTATCGATTTTATTCAGAGTTGTGTTTTTGCTACCAATTGATTTTTGGTTAATTCACGATTGACTATTGAGATTCGTTATTAGCTATGGAGAACAACAATAGTCAATCGCGAATTGCACACATACAATATATTTAATTATTTCATCTAATATTCTTATTTTAAGTTAATTATTACATAATAAGAAACGAAATGTACACGTTATGGAAAATAAATGTTTAGAATATTAATTTTTTGTATATGTTGTATATTATATTAACTATCATGTATATTCGATAGATATTATAGTTAGCAAATCAAGTAATATTATGGTAACTACTATGTATATACGATGGATATTATGATTAACAAGTTAAGTTACATTAATGTATTAATGTTTTTTGTCTAATGCATAAAATCAAATAAATTATCAATGGATGATGAAGAATTAAAATAAATGATATTTTCTATCAACTATTAAGTATTGATATATTTAATTTCCAGTGTTTCGTACTGTAATTTCTATTTAGATTTTCTATCAACGAGTCTTTTCTTGCATATAATCACATTCATCTCTAATTATTTTGATAAGTTATTGTGATTATTTGTAAAAATTGACTCATTTCTTATCATTTTTATTTCTACAGTTCAAATATCTAATCCCGAAACTAAGACATATTTAAATAAATTTTTTAATATAGAAATATTGTATAAATTTAATTATATTTTTTATTGAATTTGAAATATGCTTTATTGATGATTGAATGTAAATTCAATATCTTTCACGTGTGAACTATCATGATTGAGAAAAACTATGTCATGATTTTTTCTTCGAACTCCTGCCAATTGTAATCTAGATTAGTTACAATTCACACTAAAAAATAGTTTTTTATTTATTTATATAGAAATACTAATTATTGTATTTCTATTTACACAGCTGGCGCAAGTTGACTTGAAATAATTTGTTTATTAGGTGTGTTAGTTGTCAGNTTGGAAATAAAGATTTTATTTCCAAACGAATTTGTGTTTTATGATTCTTAATATTCGAACGACTTTTCGAGTAACGGGTGCAACATCTATTGTAGAGGAATTCACCATGACTTTCGAATCTACCTTCAAATATGAATGACAAAGGCTTTCGAGATGATCCAAGGGAGGATCAACCTGAGATCGAAAACTCAAACTCTGCCTCAATATATGAAGAGATATAATCAATAATCAATGAAATACGAATAACGAAAATTTGACGAAGGGTCAATTCTAAACTCTTTTATATGTTCGGGGGCTAAATATGTAATCAGTAAACATAAGGGGTCAACCATGTAATTCTTAAACTTTGAGGGTCAATTACGCAAAAAAACAAAACAATAACGGACGTGAGGGCTTAATATAAACGGTTTTGGAACTTTGGGGGCCAACTACGCAATTATTAAACTTTGAGGGCATGGTGTTTACAACATTTAAAAGTTTAGGGGTCAACAGCGCACATTATGTAAACTTCGGGGGTTTTGTATGCAATTTTCAAACATTAGGGGTACCGCCTTTACACTATTATAAACATTAAAGGCCAATGACAAACATCACTCATAAAAAAACTACAAAAACATATATACAACAAATAAAGTATACCTTAATAAAGATTAACGAATATTAAATAATTCAACAATAATTGAAACATATAACAAACACATAAATAAGCTAAAACTACAAAAACTTATCTACAAAAATTATTCATAAATAAGTAAATAAAACTACATAACATATCTATATAAATTAATTATACACTAATTCAACAATAATTGAAACATATAATAAACACATAAATAAGATAAAACTACAAAAACTTATCTACAAAAATGATTCATAAATAAGTAAATAAAATTACATAACATATCTATATAAATTAATTATACACTAATTCAACAATATATTCAACAATAATTGAAACATATAACAAACACATAAATAAGATAAAACTACAAAAACTTATCTACAAAATTATTCATAAATAAGTAAATAAAACTACATAACATATCTATATAAATAAATTATACCTTAATTGACCCTTATAAATTTCAAATAATTTAACAATATATTCAAAAATAATTGAAACATATATCAAATAAATAAATAAATAATTTATAAATAAGTAAATAAAACTACATAACATATATACAATTAATGCATTATGTTTAATTGAGATTAACAAATGTCAAATAATTTAACAATATATTCAACAATAATTGCAACATATAACTAATGAATAAATAAATTATTTATAAATAAATAAAACTATCATAGTATATCTATAAAAATAAATTATACTTTAATTGACATTTATGAATTTCAAATAATTTAACAATATATTCAACAATAATTGAAACATATATTAAATAAATAAATAATTTATAAATAAGTAAATAAAACTACATAACATGTATACAATTAATAAATTATGTTTAATTGAGATTAATAAATGTCAAATAATTCAACAATATATTAAACATATAACAAATAAATAAATAAATAAAATATTTATAAATAAATAAAACTATCATAACATATGTATAAAAATAAATTATACATTAATTACGATTAGTTGCCGTAAACAAGTTGCTGCAAATGTGGTACAAAATGATACAAATGAGTGAAATATTTATAGAGAAGAATCTGAACGCTTTAGCGTTCTGCATAGAACTTTAACTCGTTCTGAGAACGCTAATGACACCATAAAACTAATTCATTTTTAAAATAGCATTAATAGGGAGAAAAAGCCCTAATTGTTTACTAATTTACCATATATCAGGGGTGTTTTAGTAATTTCCATTTTAACCTATTTTATAAAATGAATTATTGATTTGTCTTTTTATTTAAATAATGGGTATAATTATTTCAAAAAAATTAAGGATTAAAATTACCAATTTCTATATTTATAAGATTAAATGCGTGAGGTGATAAGAGATATAATCAGTTTGTTTGGTTATAGATAATGAAACAAAATTTTTTTCTTGAGAGCATCATTGGAAGTAGTAGCTTCATGATTATCGTATTGTTTTAGTAATACACATATCACACTGTCAATTTATTATTGTTATATTATATCATAAATTGTACAGGTAAAAAGATTTATTCCATAAAATTAACTTTTATTTGTAATGTAAGAACCACTAGTAATTCTTGAAATTTAGGATTCAATGGGCCGGGGGAGTGCAGCCCAATCCATAAGAGAAGTGAATCACATTGAAAAGACTTGGATCAAGTTAATTACCCATGATATCACTATTCTTATAAACTATACATTTTCTATTTTCACATCCGATGTGGGATATATTTCAACACTCCCCTCAAGTCGAACTGACATTGGTCCGATTCAGACTTGCTTCAATATGCTCGGTAGTGCTCGAATCATAGATCGATCTATTTTTGTCGCCTAGGTTCGATGCGCTTTTCTACTCGAGTTTTTTTTTTATCTAAACCGGTACGAACCAGCTCGAAACCCACCCTGAAGCTCCGATACCATCTTGAAATTTAGGATTCAATGGGCCGGGAAGTGCAGCCAAATCCATAAGAGAAGTGAATCACATTGAAAAAATTTGGGGCAAATCAATTACCCATGATATCACTCCTCTTATAAACTTGACATTTTCTATTTCCACATCCGATGTGGGATATATTTCAACACTCTCCCTCAAGTCAATTACCCATGATATCACTCCTCTTATAAACTAGACATTTTCTATTTCCACATCCGATGTGGGATATACTTCAACACTCCCCCTCAAGTCGAACTGGCCTTGGTCCGGTTCAGACTTGCTTCAATATGCTCGGTAGTGCTCGAATCATAGGTCGATCTATTTTTGTCGCCTAGGTCCGATGTGTTTTTCTACTCGAGTTTTTTTTTATCTAAACCAATACGAACCAGCTCGAAACCCACTCTGAAGCTCCGATACCATCTAGAAATTTAGGATTCAATGGGCCGGGAAGTGCAGCCCAGTCCATAAGAGAAGTGAATCACATTGAAAAGATTTGGGCCAAGTCAATTACCCATGATATCACTACTCTTATAAACTAGATATTTTCTATTTTCACATCCGATGTGAGATATATTTCAACAATAATCTCTACTCATAGAAAAACATAGGATTATAACATGAGAAACACAAAATTCGGGAGAAAAACACACGAGCCACCAAACCTTAAGTTTTTTAAATGAATGGTATTTTAGTAATGGACTAAAATTAATAATATATAATTTTGAAGAATTTAATTTGAATTGAAAGATCAAAATTGACTTTGAATCAAGTTTGAGAAACTAAAAATATGTTACCTTTAAAATTAAGGGTATTTTTGAAAGTATGATTTGTAAATAAAGATATTTGTATGACAACTTTATCGCTTCGAATTTGTTGGTGCCGCAGTCGGAGTAAGACTAGTAAGGGACCACAAAGAANTCATTATCTCTCAAACTTTATTATTATAATTCAATTGTATTCTAAAATGTTTATTATTATTTTTTGTTTCAGATACGTGCAATGACAAATGATATCGCATTGATCTTGAGTTCGTTAATATGTTTCTCTAATTTGGTGGAAGTAGAGGTAATTTTTTATTGTTGTCAACTAAGTTATATTAGAATGAAAGATATATTAATTAAGAATCCTAATTACATTAGTGGTATAATGTAAGAAGGCGTGGCACTTGGCGACAATGGCTAATTCATGATGGATTCCGAATAAGCGGTTAGTAGGACAATCGAATATGTTGGTTACAAGAGATGAATATATTTGCACATCGATAGTGTTTGTGAAACCATTGAAAAATATCAAAAACCAAAGACATTGAGAAGAGAAGTGCTTTAACAAGAATATGTGTTATTATCTTATTTTGTTACAGATTGTTGTTTGTAGTAATGTGTGTTTGTTTATTCAAGTAAGTATGCTATCAAATAATTTGTTTTACATGTTTATTATGTTTTTATATATTATAATGTATATATATATATATTTTGTAAAGTGTATAATATATGAATCTCAATTCTCAAGTGATTTATTTATGTATGAACTCATTTATTTGAAAAATTAAAGCAGCCAGCTAAAAAATAAGTATTCCACAAAACATACCATATTAGTAATAGATATATCATAATTAGTATATAATAAAATTGGAACAGTATTACAAACTTTTTCACCCATATAATGTCATTTAAAAGGGTGTTTAATATTTTAGTGTCATTAGCGTTATGAAAACGTTTTAGTGTTATGGGAATGCTAGAGCTTTCTTAGAACGTTCTATGTATTAATTTTTTTTTTCTATAAATATCTCATCATAATTTTGTACAACATTTGCATCATATGGTCTACAATAAAAATGAACTTTGATGCATGCATATTGACACAAAAAAAATGAAAATATTTTGTTTCAATATATTACAACATGAATTAATCTTATCGTTGTCATTTCTTATGAATGGTTTCATTTCATACTCAATAAAATTCTGCGAAGGATTCCAGTGACCTTCCGCCAAAATAACATTGTCACAAGTGTGGCCGTACTAGTACACCGATATCTGCCAAACACGGTCACGAGCGGAACAAATGACTCGTAGATGAAATGAACATGTACTACTTAAACATCAGATAACTAATTTATTCAAATTGAACTCTATAAATCTATATTACCACTGTATTTTTAGCTAGACGTATAATGGTAGGGTATGACGTGATGGGACGGACAACGGTTGGCGATATGTTAAAAGCAATGTTTTCATATTGGACAGTATACCGCCCAATACATCAAATTTCGTTCGGTACCAGTATTTTTTTTGTACCATCCGGTACTGGGTATCATAGTCGATTTCAGGGTTTTTTCGGGTTTGACTCTAAAAAACTAATTATTTTTTTAAAAAAATAAAATAAAATAAACATGTCGTACCGCTCATACCGGCCATGTCCGATACATGATTCCAGAACAGTATGAAAACATTGGTTAAAAGGGACAAATAGCGATTAGATGTATAATTGTTTTATATCCATCTCATTATCATCCTTAGATATTAAAGTGATCATACTTGGAATAAATAATTAATTCATAAATAAAAAATGAGATACTTATTTCCCGTACGCTTATCAAACAAAACCAAAGTTCCTCCAAGAAAATGCGTAGATCGGAGCAAGCAATAGATTCTAAAACTTCCGTCAATAATGAAGCCAATCTATCAAGCGGATCCGCTATATGATCCAATGGAACCGATACACGGCCACTAGCCGAAGATTGATGATCATTTTCACCTATTTCCAAGAAATTTCTTCCAATCGCCATACTCAATTTTTCTACACAATAACAACGTTGTTACAAAAGAAACCTAAGAAGAAGTAGATATATATCCAAGTGCGTGTATTTGGACGAAGAAGAAAACAAAATTTCTTGCTTATATTGTGATTTGACAAAAAACTCCTGGAACTTCAATTTCAGTCTCCATAGTCAAAGGGTATAATTGACTTGATGGGATGCGGTCAAAAACAGGAAAACCGCTAATCACGAAAGATAACGATATTGATATATTCACGTGACAAGTATAATCAATTGGGCTAGGCCCATCACTAGTAATCAATTGGCGGGCCTCGGCTACAGATTAACGGCTCTAATTGTTTACTAATTTACCATTTATCAGGGGTGTTTTAGTAATTTCTATTTTAACCTATTTTATAAAATGAATTATTGATTTGTTTTTTATTTAAATAATGGGTATAATTATTTCAAACAAATTAAGGATTAAAATTACCAATTTCTATATTTATAAGATTAAATGCGTGAGGTGATAAGAGATATAATCAGTTTATTTGGTTATAGATAATGAAACATAATTTTTTTCTTGAGAGCATCATTGGAAGTAGTAGCTTCATGATTGTCGTATTGTTTTAGTAATACACATATCACACTGTCAATTTATTATTGTTATGTTATATCATAAATTGTATAGGTAAAAAGATTTATTCCATAAAACTAACTTTTATTTGTAATGTAAGAACCACCAGTAATCTCTACTCATAGAAAAACATAGGATTATAACATGAGAAACACAAAATTCGGGAGAAAAACACACAAGCCACCAAACCTTAAGTTTTTTAAATGAATGGTATTTTAGTAATGGACTAAAATTAATAATATATAATTTTGAAGAATTTAATTTGAATTATTTTGAATTGAAAGACCAAAATTGACTTTGAATCAAGTTTGAGAAACTAAAAATATGTTACCTTTAAAATTAAGGGTATTTTTGAAAGTATGATTTGTAAATAAAGATATTTGTATGACAACTTTATCGCTTCGAATTTGTTGGTGCCGCAGTCGGAGTAAGACTAGTAAGGGACCACAAAGAAGCCATTGAAAATCCAAATCCCAAACGATAATGGATTTCTTTGGTTCAATTTTTTAAAATTGAAGTGTAATGAGTGAGGGTGAGATATGGTGAAGTGTGGTAATGTATAATACGATTTGATGATCATGAATTTTTAAACATGTTTGGTAAAATTATACATTATCATTGTTATTTATGTAAAATACTAATATAACATCATATATAAAAAATAAATATAATTATTAGAAATAATGATAAATTCTTTTATTAAATCACGATTATGACAGAATTGATTTAGTCATTTTGATTGAAATCATGATTTTTCAGAGAGAGACGCACCGCAAATTTGTTTTTTTAGTGTACCTTAAAAAAATCATGATTTATACATCTCCATGAAATTTTGGACATAGAACAAAACAAACTCAATGAAATTTCAGACAATTGTGATTTTAGGGAAATCCAGAAAACCTAAGACGGATTGACAATACAACGACTTGGTGGGATGAAATACAAATTCCATCTATTTAAATAAACTATTAAAAATTTTTATTCAGATGTTACATAAATACTTCCCACCACATAAGATTACTTTACTCTTTAGCCAGTGATTCCCAAGCTGAACTTTATACCTGTAGCCGGAAGCCACGACGTCCCATCAATAAATCTTCCCACTGTAAAAAACTCAGCTGTCGAAGCATCATTAATAATATGATACCCCGGCCATTTCACACGACCCCCCAATCCAGCACCAGGACCATAGTTTCTATATTCCCCATAATACAACGTCGCCAATCCATAATCCCCAATCCACTCTAACCATCCCTTTGGCTGAACCATCGAGCTCATATAGCTTCTCATGAACACAGTCCTTGAAAATGGCTTCCATGGCCGGCCCAAATAAGTTGGCCGTGTAGCTAAAACCAGGCAGTTTTGGAATGAGAAGCCTGTGCTTTGATGAGGATTCTTACGTCCTTGAGCAGTGATTGTTACCTTCTGTTGTGGTAATGGCCTCCTAGTGTAGATTTTGCAGTTTTGGAAGACCGCCGCACCATTTCCGAATATAAAGTCAATCGTACCGGAGATAGAGCACTCGCGGTAGAACTGGCGGAGGGAGTGAGCATAAAGTGTGTCTTGATATCCTTCCATGCTGCACCTGTAGAACGCAGATCGGTCGGAATCTACTCGTAAAGCTACTGCTTGTCGATTCCCTGGTCCAGCCGTGTTACGAAAGGTAATGTCCCGTGCGATGAATCCTCGACCAGAAACAGCTGCATAATCACAGATTCATTTAGGAATTGTAGAAAAAAAATCATAAATGAATATAACGTATAAGAGATATCACTTACCTTATAAACTAGGAATTTTTTTGATTTCCACAACCGATATAAGATATAACGTATAAGAGATAAAAGAACACACCGTAAAAGATTTTTAATATGTTCACATTTTCTCTTATGAACCAATTCACACCCATTTTCAATTTACGATGTGAGACAAATTTCTTTATTTCAACACACCCCTTCAATTCCAACCACTTGATATGTTGGACTGACAATTCAAATAAGTGGATTAACAACCAATCAATTTCTTTAAATCAGACTAACCTCAGACAATGTCATTCATGATTTTCCTAACCCACTCCTATACCATGTTAAATTTTTAGAATCGAGTCAATTTATGTGGAGAGTGTGATCGAATAACATATAAGAGGGAGGATATCACAGTGTAAAAGATTTGCATAAATCAATTACTATGATCTACATTCCCCTTATAAACCAATTCACACTACTTTCAATTTCCGATGCCGGACAAATTTCATTATTTCAACCGATATAGTATGTAACTAACCAAAAGTTGCAGTATGAAATGTAGTCCAGCCTTGTAAGAAGTTCCGATCACCGGTAATAATTGTTTTTCCGATCCCATCTCCGATCAACATAATGTTAGTATTCTTCTTCTTAATATCCACATTCTCTTTATAAATCCCCTTCTTCACATGAATCACATACCTTTTTTCACCATGACTTGGAGCTTCAAGTATTGCTTGAGAAATCGATCGGTACTGCCCTTCTCCGTCTGCCGCTACCACAGCATCTACATCCATTCCGGCGGGACTCGAGAAAAGAAGCTCTTCATCTCCATTTGTTATCCATGCCGGAAAATATCTACTGTCGATCGGAGGTTTATAAGATTGTCTGTGCATTTTCGTGTAGAGACTCAACACATTAGCAATAAGTTGAGTTACTTGGAACAGATTTCCTCTAATGAATTTCTCAAGAAGACGATCAGTTCCCTCGAAGCCTTCAATGCACGTGTCTTGGTTGCTCAAGGCGGCGCTTAGCCAAGCCTTTAAGTTTCCGGGAGAGTGTCGATCACCATAACCAGATTTGATTTTATTCATTTCTGATAACGACCATGCAAGCTCTGAAACGGAGAAATCAAGAAGCTCCTTACAGTCTTCAATGGCTATTTGTTCACGATGACTTATAGATAAAGTTGTAAACTTGGTTAAAGCTTCCATGGCGGCTCGTGCCTTATCCAGAGTGTGCCGGAGAGCAGCACTGAGAATCATTGAAGGACTGTTAGGATGAGCCCGGAGTTCGATGTCTGAATACAGGGATGCAATGCAAGAATCCTGATCGTTGATTTTACTGCATATTGTGATGATCATTGGATCAAAAGTTTGGTTATGATTTGCAAATCCATGAGATGGTAAACAAAGGGAAGAACCCAATATTAAGAGAAGAAAATACGCAAATCCCATTAGATTTTAGTGCATAAAAAGAATTCAAACTCAAGAACAAGTTGTTTTTTTCTTAGTGACTTTGAGGATTTAGAGAAGATGAGATTGCTTGAGAGAAAGGATAAGAGAATATACTTAGTTTTTCTATGGGGAAAAGTTCCAAGTTATGTACTTGATTCTCAAAATTACACTGTTATTCTGCTGCATTAGTCACAATCTTGATCAAGAATTGGCTTAATGGTGAAGCGAGCTAGGATTCTAAAAGATAACTAAACCTTTTCAAGGTTGCTCTTTCAATAGGCAATATAAGATCCAATTTATGAATACTTTTGAATCATAATGAAAGGGTGAAAAAATTGTATCTCTACGAATCTTATTTACTTGCTTCGATTGAATAATATATAGACACTTAGTGCAAGTATGGTTTTTGCCAATCTATCCACTGAAATCAAACCCAATTGCCAATCAACCTATGAAGAATTCTGAAAAATAATAATTAGAATTATACATTTCACAACACTAATCCTTGAATTATGATGAATATGAAATTGCATATACAATTTTTTGTTAATGATCTATATTTCTTTTTCTTTTTTATTATACATGGCTCAAATAATATTCATTCAAATCAATCTTCTAGTTAGGACTCAAATTAAAATACAAAATTTTGGAAAATGACAAAAATGTGTGAAACACAAGTTAATAAGTTAAATTGATATTTGAAAATAAAGTAGGTTTTATCATTATTTTGAGAATTAAAATATAGAATGCATAAAGTATTAATATTAACTTTAAATTAATATTTATAATAAATTTTAACTTAAAAATAATCAGTTAATTCGATTAAATATTCAAAATATCATTATTTAATGCTTTTGAATATAAAAATAATAATAGCATTTTATATTTTAAAATAATTAAATAAAAATAATTTATATCAATAATTTAAAAATCGGTATCGACCAGTTTACTAGACGAACTCATTTCATCGATATATGAGATATATATCGAGTATACCGAATATGTATTTGATCTATACCGTAATAATAAAATAAGTTAAATTATTAACCTAGAGAAAATTTCCTTTTTTTAATTACTCTTAATTAATATTGTTCATAATTTGAAAAAATAAGAAAGAAAATACTAAAAAATCTGTATATTTTTTTTCTAAATCAAACAAGTTATAACCAACCCAACCGTTCAAAACATGCATTGTAAATACCGGTCAATATCGATATGTCCGAAATTCCCAACAAATTTTAAAACTGATAAATATTGACAAAACATGATCATCAAATTAATAAATTCAATTTCAAAGCTAAATTTTCAAAATTTTGACTTTAAATACCAACTTTACCCATTGTAAANTCAAGGCGGCGCTTAGCCAAGCCTTTAAGTTTCCGGGAGAGTGTCGATCGCCATAACCAGATTTGATTTTATTCATTTCTGATAACGACCATGCAAGCTCTGAAACGGAGAAATCAAGAAGCTCCTTACAGTCTTCAATGGCTATTTGTTCACGATGACTTATAGATAAAGTTGTAAACTTGGTTAAAGCTTCCATGGCGGCTCGTGCCTTATCCAGAGTGTGCCGGAGAGCAGCACTGAGAATCATTGAAGGACTGTTAGGATGAGCCCGGAGTTCGATGTCTGAATACAGGGATGCAATGCAAGAATCCTGATCGTTGATTTTACTGCATATTGTGATGATCATTGGATCAAAAGTTTGGTTATGATTTGCAAATCCATGAGATGGTAAACAAAGGGAAGAACCCAATATTAAGAGAAGAAAATACGCAAATCCCATTAGATTTTAGTGCATAAAAAGAATTCAAACTCAAGAACAAGTTGTTTTTTTCTTAGTGACTTTGAGGATTTAGAGAAGATGAGATTGCTTGAGAGAAAGGATAAGAGAATATACTTAGTTTTTCTATGGGGAAAAGTTCCAAGTTATGTACTTGATTCTCAAAATTACACTGTTATTCTGCTGCATTAGTCACAATCTTGATCAAGAATTGGCTTAATGGTGAAGCGAGCTAGGATTCTAAAAGATAACTAAACCTTTTCAAGGTTGCTCTTTCAATAGGCAATATAAGATCCAATTATGAATACTTTTGAATCATAATGAAAGGGTGAAAAAATTGTATCTCTACGAATCTTATTTGCTTGATTCGATTGAATAATATAGACACTTAATGCAAGTCTGGTTTTCTGTCAATCTATCCACTGAAATCAAACCCAAGTAAATAAGTTAAATTGATATTTGAAAATAAAGTAGTTTTATCATTATTTTGAGAATTAAAATATAGAATGCATAAAGTATTAATATTAACTTTAAATTCATATTTATAATCAATTTTAACTTAAAAATAATGAGTTAATTCGAATTAAATATTCAAAATATTATTATTTAATGCTTTTGAATATAAAAATAATAATATCATTTTATATTTTAAAATAATTAAATAAAAATAATTTATATCAATAATTTAAAAATCGGTATGACCGGTTTACTAGACGAACTTATTGCATCGATATATGAGATATGTATCGAGTATACCGAATATATATTTGATCAGTACCTTAATAATAAAATAAATTAAATTATTAACATAGAGAAAATGCACTTTTTTTAATTACTCTTAATTAATATTGTTCATAATTCGAAAAAATAAGAAAGAAAATACTAAAAAATCTGTATATTTTTTTTCTAAATCAAACAAGTTATAACCAACCCAACCGTTCAAAACATGCATTGTAAATACAGGTCAATATCGATATGTCCGAAATTCCCAACAAATTTTAAAACTGATAAATATTGACAAAACATGATCATCAAATTAATAAATTCAATTTCAAAGCTAAATTTTCAAAATTTTGACTTTAAATACCAACTTTACCCATTGTAAAAGTTATTTTTTCAAAATTTAAGGGTTAGTGCTGTGAAATGTGTAGCTATAGTAGGTTTGTTTGGTATAACTTTTTAAAATTGCGGTGTGGTGAGATGTGGTGAGGTGTGGTGAGATATGATAATCGTGAAATTTGAAATATGTTTGGTAAAATTGTGATATTATGATCGCGATTTACGTAAAAATACTAATATACCCTTATATATAAAAAATAATAAATATAATTATATTATAATTAATAGAATTAAGGGTAAATTAGTCTTTTCCAAAATCACGATGAGGCCACATCTGGTTTTAACAGCTGTGATGATATCGTGATTTTTTAACGATTATCACATCGCAATTAAGCTTGTGTTTTGTATAACATCAGAAAATCACGATCTGGACATCGCACCGCACCTCACCGCAGTTTTAATTTGAGTACCAAACAAACTCAATATGTCCTTTTCAGAACTCTTCTGACTCATATGTAGATTGTCAAATGAGTTTGGTTTCAGTTGGTAGATTAGCATAAAACCCGTGCAAGGCCATAGTGAAAAATCTCATTTTCCACCATTTGTAGTTGGTTTTATTGAACTCTTTGATTCTTGAAATATTAAGGTAATCGTTGAGATAATCTTGATCATCGAACTCGTCTTAGTTATCTATAAACTCTAAGATTGTTGGTTATAAATCAAAAGAATAGATAAGCTTGAGTTTATTTCAAATTTTCACTTTTAAATCTCACAATGTTTAACAAACTATTCCACTATTATTGGTGTAACATAAATAAATGAGATTGAAAGATATTTATAGAGAAGTTGGCCTATTGAGTTTCTCATGTAAGAAAGCCAATAGTCATAACTTTTCATTAAAAGTCATGATTTCATTAAGAATCAACTTTTTATGTTATTAGATAAATTTGCAATGCTAATTATTTGCATTTCTAACCAACACTACATACTTTCTATCATTATGAAGTTGAGAGTTATGTTTTCAAACCATCAGTTCGAACCGGTTTTTAGTGAATCGGAGATTTTTCAATTCGGTTCAAATAAAATGATATTTTAAAATATTTGGGTTTCATTACGGTTTCAACGATGGTTCGTATTGGTTTACCTAACCGGAAGCTTTCTGGTTCAATCTATCAAACTGATTTAAAGACATAGAGGAATGAAAAAATGTTTTAGCTAAAGATGGATCCAAAATTCAATGATATAAATTAAAGGGTGGTCCACATGTGTAACTAGGGCCACATACAAAAAAATAATGAAAAATGCAATATGAGATATGTGGTCAAATATGTTACACTAGCAAACATTGGTAAACCATTCTCATCTATAAAATGATTAAGGTGAAGAGCTTAATAATCATCTCAAATCTGAGCATGTTTCATCTATAGAGTTAGAGATAAAAGATTCAGAGAAAAAAATTTCTTCTATGATTTTGTATTCGGAAAGTTTTCGGAAACATGTATAATATTTATAAATATTTCCTCAATATTAGGGAAATTCAAAATAGTTGAGGGGTAGTCAAAGTATGGGGTAAACATTGTTTTACCGTATTGGGATAATTCANTGGAGGTAACAATAATTTGTTATATTATTTCATACATAACAATTTACTGTTTGGAACCTTAACATGTTAATTATGCAGGAAGTTTGGTGGTCGTTTGAACCACCGAGACACAGGTTACAATTCAATTCGTCAAAGTATAGACGCTTTGGACCTAATCGATATTAGAGAGGTAAATTTTGTTATTAGTGACACAAATTTCGATAAATTAACTATGTATTATGCAGTTCATATGGAGTCGATAAGAAAATATGGACCTCACACAAGCTGATCAAGAGACGACCACTTTGTGGTTATACACCGGACCGCTTATATACTTCGGTCAAGTGGAGCCACATCATCCTGACCGTGTGCCTCGTCAGTTTGCGCTACCGCTTTCAATTCCCCGATCACCTGAACCTGCAGATGTTCTTCATCGCTTGCATTCTTACAATAGCGAGAATGGTCAGGATAAGTGCTCTATTCATTCACAATGGATTACAATGGGGGAAAATTCTCACGACCATTTATGCGATGCCTTAGATGAAATCGACGAAGAAGTCTACTTCACTTGGTTTAAGTCACATGGGGTGACTCACTTGGCAGTTAGGTCACAGGAGAATCTCCGATGGAGAGGTGGATTTGATGAGCCGATTGCGCACATGGTAATATTTAACTAATTTGTGATGTTATCATTTGTGTTTAGAACTATGAATGTTTACGTGTAGGCAACAGAGTTGGGTGATATAGCCGACACCCAGTTGACATGTAACAAGGAACTGTCACAATGGGTATGTGATTTGGGAGCTACAACACACTCTCAGGTTTACGGGTACTAGCCTTCTCCACAGTACACGTCACTTGGACAGGGATTCTCTCCAACTACCAATGTTGGAACGACGCAGTATCCCACGCAGCAAACCCAAACATCAGGTCCGACACCAAGCCAGTTCGCTCCTTCACCGTATCCACAACCACCCTACCATCCTTACCCACAGTGCCCTCCACCGAACCTACAATACCCTCCTCCGAACCTACAGTATCTTCCTCCGAACCCACAGTATCCTTCGACATTCTACGGCGTTCCTAGACAAGGTTCATGGACTGTTACATACGTAACTCCTCCCAATATACCACCTCCGGTTACAAGTGAACCACCTCCACTAGGTATACGTCGTCGCCCACGGATTACCACTATGGAACCATCTAGTAGCGGCACTACTAATAGAAGTGTTCCTATGTATGATGACAACATATATATTGAGTATTCCGAATAAATGTATTTTATTTTAAAAACAATATTAATTAGAAAATTTTGTTTCTACATTCATTTGTACACCTAATTATGTAGATCCATATCTGTTTGTATTCTAGTAGTTTGCCGTCGGCCCGGTCTTAGTTTCTTTGAGCGTAAAGGATCATGTCATAATATCCATCAAGGGTTTGTCCACTCAAATTCTGGTCGAAGTGAGGTCAACAGAGTATTCTCATACGTTGATCTGAGCATATCCAAAGTAGAGCTGCGTATGATAATGTCATCAGGTTCTCTACTAATTTTTTTGGCAGCTCTAATAGCATGAGAGCAAGGAACCCGATAGATATGTCATTTCGAACACGTGCACGTCTGCCGCCGGAGATCAATAGTGTGAATGTATGACCCATTGCTTCTTCCACTTTCGACCTCAACTTCGGCTACTTGCCGATCTACGTCCCACATTTTTATAGCGTGGTAGTTCGCTTTTCTCTTTGCACGACGGTAGAATTTTTGTGCTGCAGAAGTTAGAACATCCCTGTTCGTTGTCATACTTGCAATTTCTCTCCTTCGCTCCATGAATGTTCCATTCGACTGGTAGAATGTCGCCATCACAATATTACAAATTGGTAGACGACGTGTTGTCTTTAAAGCTCCATTAATTGCTTCAACCTGATTTGTGGTTAGAGTTCCGTATCGTTTTCCATCATCGTGTATGAGAGTCCACTTCGTTTTGTCTTTCTCTTCGAGCCAGCTCCATGCATCTGGATTAATACTCCGGATCTCTATCATAACATTGTGCATTTTGTAACCCTTTGACCGTACACATGCTCTATATGCTATCCGTTTTAACTCTGTGCTCTTGAATGCACTGTATAAATTGGAGCAAAAATGTTGGAGGCACCAACGATAGTGCAAGTGGCCATTCTGAAATTGTTCCATCTCATTCACTGCTTCCAAGATCCCTGCAGCTTTGTTGGAGATGACACATGTTTCACGTTCTCCATTAACAAAACGATCAAGGTTTTGTAAAAACCACTTCCAGACTCTGCAACTTTCACTATCTACTAGAGCGAACGTCATAGGAATAACATGTCCCCCACCATCCCGTGCTACAGCAACAAGCAGTTTATGATTATACATATTAAAAGATGTTAACATAAGTAATAATAAGATTTCAGTTATAAATACAATTTTTGGTAAACAAACATTGAATACAAGTGGGTGGAGTCAATAGAAAGAACTGGATCACAAAATCGATAAGCATCTATGTTGGGTCTAAATGCCCAAAACACGTAATGAATTATATAGTTCGGAGAGCCCATTGCTGTTTCGTAAAGATATCATCTTACAATAGTTTCTACATTCATTTGAATCATCTCTTGAAACAGTGATGGTAATTTTTTCATTGAAGACTCTTAAGAACTGTAAACCATCTCAAATCCATGTTGTAATGCGTACCAAGCCTGATCATACTTGGTACTCAACCTGTAATTTACGTTTATGTGTGTTTGCACCGTTTGAACTTTGATGTCTGCATATTCACACACAAAAATGAAATATGTTTTATTTCAATATACTACAACATGATTTAACCTTACCATTGTCATTTCTTATGAATGGTTTCATTTCGTACGCAATAAAGTTCCGCGAAAGATTCCGGTGACCTTCCGTCAAAAGAACATTGTCACAAGTGTGGCCATACTCGTACACCGATATCCGCCAAACACGGTCACGAGACGAACAAATGGCTCGCAGATGAAATTGACATGTACTACTTAAACATAAGATAACCCATTTATTCAAATTGCTCTCTATAACTCTATATTGCCACCGTCTACGAATATAAAAATGTGCAATGCAGTACTACAAATGAAACTTATCTTTAAACTTCATCCTGGCAGTTAGAAGAGGTTCGTCAATGTCGTATTTCGTGTACCGACGTTTTGATGTGGGTACATCATTGTCACCTTCGACAAATGGTGCTGCTAGATGAATGAATCTCATGTCAATTTCTTCAGCCGAACATTGTAGTCGCCTAACTAAACCACTACCAGTATGCACAGATTTGCCTAACTGTTATCGTCTTCTGGTTCCAGATTCTCAGTTTCATTTTCGTCTTCTACTGGAATTTCCGGTTCAGGATCTTCTTCCGAATTCTCATAGTTCTCGTCCGGAAACACTATATGAAAGACGTATAGATAACAGAATTGTAAAATAAATCTGCACTGTTCATTAATACACTATACCTTGTGAAGTTGATGGATTACCACTAGGGGAGGCATTCTCAGTATTCTAATAGTTAAAACTGCTTAAGTTGTGAATAATATTGTAATCGGTATATTCCGGGTAGCTCAAACCAGGTTCTCGATTACCCTCGGAGGGTGTCGATGACGCCGGGACATTAAGATAAAAATTAAACCAATAATTATTATAAAGATCTATACAAAATAAAACAATACCGCAATTTCAAATTCTTCGAAAACTTCAATGCAAATTTATCTCGAAGCTATTGAAGTAATGAATTTCAATATAGAATGAAAGATATATTTATAAGATTTTTTCAAGCGTTCTGATAACGTTAATGACACCATAATACCAATCCATTTTTAAAATAGCATTATTTGGGAGAAAAAGCCAAAAAATTAGAACCGTAAATCTGTAGCTGAGGCTCGCTAATTGATTACTAGCGATGGGCCTAGCCCAATTGATTATACTTGTCACGTGAATATATCAATATCGTTATCTTTCGTAATTAGCGGCTTTCCTGTTTTTGACCGCGTCCCTTCAAGTTAATTATACCCTTTGACTATGAAGACTGAAATTGAAGTTGAAGGAGTTTTTTGTCAAATCACAATATAAGCAAGAAGTTTTATTTTCTTCTTTGTCCAAATACATGCACTTGGATATATATCTACTTCTTCTTAGGTTTCCTTTGTAATAACGTTGTTATTGTGTAGAAAAATTGAGTATGGCGATTGGAAGAAATTTCTTGGAAATAGGCGAAAATGATCATCAATCTTTGGCTAGTGGCCATGTATCCGTTCCATTGGATCATATAGCGGATCCGCTTGATGGATTGGCTTCATTATTGACAGAAGTTTTAGAACCTATTGCTTGCTCCGCTACATTCGAGTCTACGCATTTTCTTGGAGGAACTTTGGTTTTGTTTGATGAGCGTACGGGAAATAAGTATCCTATTCAGGTATCTCATTTTTATTTATGAATTATTATTTATTTCAAGTATGATCACTTTAATATATATGGATGACAACGGGACGGATATAGAACGATTACACATCTTACCGTTATTTGTCCCTTTTAACCAATGTTTTCATACCGTTTCGGAATCACGTATCGGTCAGGGCCAGTATGAGCGGTATGACCGGTTTATTTTATTTTTTTAAAAAAAATATTTAATTAGTTTTTTAGGATTAAACTCGAAAAAATTCAAAAATCGACTCTAATACATGGTACCGAGCGGTACAAAAAAAATACCGATACCGAATGAAATTTAATATAACAAACGGTATACTCTCTTGAATGAAAACATTGCTTTTAACATGTCGTCAACCGCTATCCGTCCCGTCACGTCATACCCTACCATTATCCGTTCCACTAAAGTCAATAGTTAAACGTTGATTTATTATTTTTTTATAATGTATTAATCTAAAAAATAATATTATAATAGTTAAATATATTTCATACAAAATATAAATTAAGTATTTTGAATTAGAATTTTTAATATATTTAACTAGACAAATAAAAAAATATTACTATTAAATTAAAGAATATAAATCAAAATCTTTTATATGGGATTAAACTATAGGTTTTTTTCAAATATCGGATAATCTAAATTGTCATCTCTATTAATATCATGGGATTCGTTTGATGATAATTTCGAGTTTCTTCATGATTTTTATTCTGTTTTTATGATCCGTACGGATTTGTAATTGAAATAAGTGATACAGATATCATGGGAACTATTGGATAACACTACTCCTGTGAGATATTCGATGTCTTACATAGATGGAGATGAAGGGATTCTCAACTACAGAGGTTATCCAATTGAGGAGTCGGCTGAAGCGATACGGAAATTAGCTTATATCTTGACTAACAACAATTGAAATATCAAATTGCACAATTTGGTCTATATGATTGAATGGGTAATCATATTAAAAAATTTGTTTAAGTATTTTAAGTTGTTGTCGTTTCGTTTATACGTTATATTTGTGTACATTTTTATTATAATTTATGTTAGACTTTATAATTTTATCAATAAGTTAATTTGTGTCTCCGTGTTTTAGAATGTGATGCCATAGTCATATTTGATTTGTTTATGTATATTTTTTGTGTAGTACATTAAGATACATGATCTAAAATTATGAAACAGTGGTAAGGTAAGATGATTGTGTTGTAGTGGTAAGATAAGATCATTGTCTTGTGATATGAGATAATCCTAATATGAATAATTGTAATTTAAAAATATGCGTTTAAATCGTGGTACAGTTATCGTGATTTTATAAAATGATTTTTTTACTACATAGGAAACCTATTATTATGAAACCATTTTTTTGACGTTCAAATAAATATAGTTTATATTGATATTTTAGTTTGTACTAAATAAAATCACGATACGACGATCGCAATCACTCACCGTCGATCCAAATATACCAATACTCCATCAAATTCATTTTTAATAACAAAGTTTATGGGTAAACTAAAGATGATTGACGATGTTTTTGAATTGCATACCAATCATTTCACACTTTAATTAAAAGAATCAAATTAGTAATTTTACACTCCCTAGTTCGCGATATCACTGTTGGGCCAAGCCCATTATCTCTAGGGTTTGGTGAATTCGTCGTAGTTGTTGAGGAGCACTATAAAATGCTCAATTCGCTATAGGGCTTTCGCAAAATGGACTAGGTCTTATCGCGATTATTCTCTGTTGTTTGGTTTCCAGGTTTATTCAGCTTAGTTTGTATTTTCGTTTCGATGAATGCATAGTTGCACATAGTTCTTCTCTTGAATCCTGTTTACGATGATTCTAGAGATTTTATTTGTGCGAATAATGAATTAATATATCCTTTCTGCTTGAGCCTTTTCTTCCTTAAGATATGTGGATTTGCGCTCCAATGTTATTGGATAACATTCAACAATCGCGTTCTATTTTTGGATTTCGCTATTCAATTTTTTCTCCGTAACCTAACAAATTTTCATTAGATTACTCAATTGAATTTGCTTTTTGCTTTTTGCCTTTTGCCTTTGTCAATACAAACAATGTTCTTGTTTTAGCTCTATATTGAATTTTTACACAAATACTAGTAAAAATATTGAATTAAAATATGTATACAAGAAATTTTTCACATTTTAACGAAGTGATGTATGTCATTGGTTCTTAAACTTTATAATTGTGTAAAGGTGTTGATAATTTACAATCTTATATTAAAGAAAGACGAAAATCATTATTATTAATTCGATGATTATTTTTGAATGATTTTAAGATTTTTTTGGGATCGTTTTTACATTATTTTAAATATTAGGAATCAATTATGTCATTTTTTCCATTTGAATTATATACAAGGCACAAAACTTGTTTTATTTTTGTAAAAATGTTTTTTAGTAAAAAATATTATTCAAAAATTCATTTATTTTTCTATGAATTTTGGATTATTCATTTGAATATTCTTATTCCTTTTTAAAATTTTGGTTTGATCGGTTATTAATTTTATATTTATTTTATTTTGATTAATCAATTTCATATGCTCGAAACTTTTGAATATATATTCTTCAAGTTGCGCTTTTTGCTTTGGAGCATATTCTCATGAATGATGAATCTCAACATTCAAGGTTGGCTTAAAAACGTTTCTCTAACATTGAAGTTTTAAATTAAGCTGTTTTTTACCCAAAATCAAACTCGACCAAATCGTATCCATTGAGATTCCTAGTTCCTCATTAAAATTTAAATATGAATTGAATATGAAATTGTACACATAACAAATGTCTATGATAGTAATAATTTGTTAGTTCTTTTATGATGTTGTCTTTTTTTTCTTATATATTATATCCGATTATATTTTTCACGTAAATTAATCACAAGTATTCGTTTAAGCAATTCAGTTTGATCCCTTCCTTATTAGAATTTAAAGCTAAATTATATACTTCAACTATGCAAAACGATAATCATATTTTGCTTTGTTTTAATAAGTGATCATATAATCACAAAAATGTGATACAGGAATATAAGATGTTAAAGTCCTAATCAATCTGAAAGAAAATAAATTTGTTTGAAGAAGTTTGAAATCATGAAATCTTTCACATATGATATACCTTCAGATCAACCAACAGTAGAACTTCAAATATATTTGTTGTTAATAAGATTGATGATGATCTCCTTAGAGTAAGTAAAGAGTGTTGTTATCATACAGTGGATATCATATTTTATTAGGTATACCTAATAGGTATGATTGATGTGTTTTCTATTTTATAACTCATACTCATTGATCAGCCAAATTGAATTTAATATTTAAAAATTTAAATATCTTATGTGTCATTTATACTATATAAGAGGTATGGTTAAATTTATTATGTTTCTATTCAATATATGTAATTATGAAACTATGTTGGTTTAGATATATTTCGTTTAAATAAATGAAAGTTTATTTAGTAAGTAAATAAAACTGTAAAAATGATGTACAAAGTTTAGAATTTTTTTATTTTATACATGTTTATAAATAAATCTCAAATATAAAATTACAATTTGTTATCTATTTTGTGGTAATCGATTTCAAAAAATTAAAGTTTTATTTTTGTAATTTTCAATATATAAATATATTACTTTACTTTTTAATGAGGGCTCTGGGATCATATACCCTTTACTATGTTAGGCCTAATCTAAGAAGGTTGACCAGTATGATTAAAGACGAACTAGCGTGGCCCAAGATCATTACTTTGGCCAATTCAAATTAACAAGCCCGAAGGTCCACTAAGAATTCGGGATCGAAGATGGAGTTGGTCATAACAAGGAATGCATGTCGATCGATCTGATGGATCGGTCTAGACGGTTACAGCCCTTGCATTCCATGCTTCGATCCTCTCCACGT
The DNA here is from genome assembly GCA_009725065.1 of Utricularia reniformis. NCBI lineage: Eukaryota > Viridiplantae > Streptophyta > Magnoliopsida > Lamiales > Lentibulariaceae > Utricularia > Utricularia reniformis. The sequence continues at coordinate 454,803 of RWGZ01001491.1, forward strand.
GTTCCACGTTTTGGGCCTCGTCACATTTTCCACGCATCGGTCCCAGCCACGTTTTGCAGCGTGCGATAACAACTTTCAACAGAATTGTCAGATGCAGTTACATGGCGTGGATTATACACGCCATCAGCCCTATAAATACAGAACTTGACCACGGAATTAGCAGCACCCTTTGGACGCGTAAGAATAGGATGTTACTTTGCCGAAATTCTTATCGCTTTCTTATTCTTCGTTATTTTCATAAACATCTGTTATTCTTGTAATGAACTATGGTTTGATTAGTGTATCGACTAAGAGTTTTTTCTACTCTTAGTCAAGTGGTTTTTTCCTCATTTCTCTGGGTTTTCCACTCTAAATTGTCTTGCCTATTTCTTTGTTTACATTTTTTAATCGTTTCTCCACCACAAATAAATCATAACCGAGTTCGTTTCTTAACGAACCGAACGACTGTTGGTACCCCTAAAAAGGGACCATAACAGTTTGGCACCGTCTGTGGGGACGATTTTCTAATCTCATTTGAGTTTTCTACTAGGGATAGGATAATCAAAGGCATGACAACTGGAACTTCGACGAACGATAGTGACGTGCTTTCCAACAGTCTCCCAGCCCCAACATTCTTCCTACATGATCTGGAAGCTGTTGTCAGGAAGGTAGTACTGGAAATTACGTCGGAGAGAAATTGGACAGAACCACCGGAGGTTTCAAGCCATGTTCCAAGAAGTAGATGGTACGAGAGCGACCCTGACGCGCTTAGCTCTGATGATGAGGAAATCATCAGGCGCGGTGTAACGATGAGGAGTCCGAGATATCGGTTTACCCCNGAATTTTTATAGCAGCCTCTAGATGGCTTTTGTGAGGTTTGGCCATGAATCTAGAGAGTAGATTGACAGAGAATGATATATCTGGTCTTGTGGCTGAGAGATACATCAAGGAACCAATTATGCTTCGGTAAGTGGTTTCTTCTGCTAAGTTATAAGGATCTGACATGATGTTTCTTGAGTCTGTTGATATATGAACTGGTTTTGAGTCTGGTGAGATCGGTACAGAGCAGTGCTTGCCTCTTTCAAGTTTGAATTTCCTTACTAGATCCTTGGAATACTTGGTTTGTGTGATAAAGATGTATTCTGAAGCCTTAGTTATTTCCATGCCTAGGAAATATTTCATTTACCCTAGATCAGACATTTCAAATGTTTTTTTCAGAATATCCTTTTGTTGATTTACCAATTCTTCGTCGTGTCCTGTGATTAGTATATCATCCACATACAGGGACACAATTACTTTCCCTTGATTTGCGTTTTCCAAGACATATAAGGTGGGATCACTCTTGCTTTTCTTGAAACCGTTTTCCAGAAAATGTTTATCAATTTTGCTATACCACTCCCTTGGTGCTTGTTTCAGACCGTAGAGAGTCTTTTTAATTTAAGGACTTTGTCTTCATGTCCTTCTACTGTAAATCCGGGGGATTGCATGATATATATTTCTTCTTGCAGGTCTCCGTTTAGAAAGGCAGATTTCACATCAAGGTGATACATTTTCCAATTTTTGCAGGCTGCCACGGCAATCAAAAGTTTTATGGTGTCAACTCTGGCAACCGGTGCAAAGGTTTCAGTATAGTCTATTTCTTCATTTTGTGAGTACCCTTTCACTACAAGTCTTTATTTTAGTTTATTCAGGGATCCACCAGAGTTTAATTTCGTTCTGAATGTCCACTTGACACCTATTGGTTTCTTTCCTGCAGGTTTTGCTACCAATGTCCAGGTTTTGTTTTTTTCTATAACATTCAGTTCAGTCTCCATTGCTTCTCGCCATCCGGGGTGTTGTAGAGTTTGGAGTAGTGTATCAGGTTCTTTTACCAATAAACATATGCTAAGTACCTCACTGATTTGTCTAAAGCATCTGACTAGATATTCTTTTTCCGAACTTTCAGTTTTAGATTGGTTCTGGATGCTCAAATCTGGTGAATTTGTTTCCTGATTTGTGTCAGTATCATTTTCTTCATTTTGCTCACTGCAGTGGTATTCATTTTCCTTTTCTGTTTGGTTTTCCAGCATTGTATCTGAGTTTTCCTTTGTTTCCAATGATTCAGAGACTGTAATTTGTCTTTCGGTATGTTCAAATTTGCTGGATAAAGTATATATGTTGTCTTCTGGAGGATTTCTTGGTTGCTCAACATCCATTGGTGTTTCCGTTATATTTTCAGGTATGATGATTTGCACATTTTGTGGCTCTTCCAGTTTTTCTGCTCTTGTCCAGGAAGGAAAAATCTTTTGAATGTCTGTTCTAATGATTTTTGTCTCACTTTCACCGGTTTTGTTGTTTGAATTCCATTCCCAGCCTTTGAGTTCATCAAATACTGCATCTCTACTGATGACAACTTTGTTGGTAGATAAGTCCAAAATCCGATACCCTTTTGTTACCTCACTGTACCCCATGTGGATGCCTATTTGTGCCTTTTGATCCAGCTTTGTTCGTTTTTCTTTTGGGATATGAAAAAAGCATATGCTTCCGAATATCTTTAAGTGTTCAACACTTGGGATTCTGTTGTGCCAAAGTTTGTAGGGAGTTTTGTAGTCTTCAGTGCCCTTCGTTAGAAGTCTATTTAGAAGATAGACCGCAGTGCTTACTGCTTCTCCCCAATATTTGATTGGTATTTCCTTTTCATGCATTAAACATCTAGCCATGTCCATGATCGTTCTGTTCTTCCTTTCACTTACTCTGTTTTGTTCGGCTGTGTAGGGTACAGTCAATTGGTGTACAATGCCTTCATCCAAACACATATTTTTGAGTTCCAAGGATGTATATTCTCCACCATTGTCGGTTCTTCAATATTTGATTTTTTCTCCGCACTGATTTTCTGCTTATGTCTTGAATATTTTAAAGTACTTCACGGCTTCAGATTTATTTGCTAGGAAGTATACCCAACAGAACTTCGAGTAGTCATCCATAAATATTAGATAGTATTTGTTTCCTGCCTGAGTTGGAGTGCTCATTGGTCTACATACATCACTGTGCACTAGTTCTAACTTTCTCGTGGCTGTCAAGGTACTCCATCAACCAACTGTTGTTTTTGTGCTTTGTTTAGTGAGTAGAAATTGTGGTGACCGAATCTCTTGTGCCATAAAATGGCTTCTTCCTTAACTGTCATGTACATCATACTGTTTTTATTTCTGGATTCTTGGAACTTTATGGGAAATAATCTGTTTTGCATCTCTATAGTTAACATAATTTTTCCGGAAGCTTGGATGATGTCACATCTGTGTTGGTGGAAGATTATTTTCAGTTCCTTTTCCATAAATTGTCCAACACTAAGTAAGTTATGAGAGGCTTGAGGTACGTAGTAGGTTCCTTTGATGTCCAGGTAGTGCTCTTCTGTTTCTAATCGGACAGTTCCGATTCCATGCACTGAAATAGAGTTGTCGTCGGCTATCTCTATGATTTTTCCGTATATTGGTGCATAGTTTATGAATAAGGAGTGATCGTTGGTGATGTGATTGCTGCAGCAGCCATAAGCCTTTATTCTTCAGGTTTGTTGTAGCTGCAAAAATAGAGTTTTTACACAAGGAGTAGATGTCAATAATTTCTTTATCTTCTTGTAAAGTTAAAGAACACATAGCTTTTGTGATTTGGTCAGACATTTCAGTGTGTGCTTTTCCGTTTAGTATAATATTTCCTTTCTTCAAACATACTCTCCCTATATGTCCCTTTTCATTGCAAATTGAACATGTTTTTTCTGGATGCCAAAAACAGTTATGAGGCTCATGATTCAGCTGTTTGCAGAATGGACATGGAGGGTAGATCTGATTTTTTCTTTTCCATTCTGCTTGTTGTAACTGTAGGTTCTGAAAGCTCCTTCTCTTTCTTTCCTAGTTTCACATCTGTTTATTCTGAGCTCAGCACTATGCAGGGTGTCCAGTAGTTGCTAAGGAGTGTAGTTCTTCATATTTCCTAAAGATTCCACTGAGATTATAACACTGCCGAAGGTAGCTGGTAGAGCATTCAATATCTTTCCTTTGATTCTTCTGTCATCCACAGTTTCACCAAGATTTCGTAGGTTTTCCAAGATTTTATTTAGTGATTTAGCCAAAGTAGTTATGGAATTTCCTGGTTTTAGCTCCAAATTGTCGAGCAGGCGCCACTGCAGGTTTATTTCATTTTCCAATTTGTCAGCAGTAATAGTGTATGTTTTCGCTAGAATATCCCATGCTTCTTTGGCTGTTTAGCAATTGATGATTAGTTTAAACGTGCTGTCCAGCACTGCAATCGACAGAATGTTGAGGGCTTTTGCTTCTTTCTTTTTATTTTCAGGATCAATGGGGACTGCATTTTCCTTCTCAGGTTCTTTTCCTTCAAAAACATCTCATAGTTCTAATATGTCTAGATGAGTTTGCATTTTTTTTGCCCATACTCTATAGTCTCCTTTGCCATTAAATGTAGGTGGTTGTATGTCAGCTGAAGCCATTGTTCCTGAAACACAGACAAACAGTGAAGATATAACTTAATAAGGTAGGACTTACAGAGCTGTTTTTGGCTTTAATATTCAGTTTGTGTTGAATCCCACAGCTGTCACCATAAAAGGATTCGTGTAGCCACCGATCTGGAAGCCTTGAGGTTGAGTCTTGCTTTGTTGTGAATATGGTATGGATCTTTAACTTGAAATATGATGTAATGTATGAGGGTGAAGAGTAGTTACATGTATGAGTCTAAGTTTTAATATATATACAATTTTCCTACATCTAGCCGTTAGAGATTAAGTGAATTTGAATGTTGGGAAATCTTGTAGCCGTTGCCTCTTATCATGGATTTGGTATCTGAATCATCCATGGTTTTCCTTCTTCTGCAATCCTGTTGTTACTTCATTTGTGCACCGGAATTCATCATCTTTTGAGTTGTGATTTGTTTGCTTGGGCAAGTCTATTGGGCCGGTCTTGGACTTTGTTTTGTTGAAGTCTGTTGAGTGGCCCATCTCTGAAGCTGATCCACTTATGTTCAGGGCCATTTCCTCTTGGGCCGGGGGTTGAAAGAGGAAGATTAGGTTTGCTTCATCACTCATCAACACGACCATGGTAGTTGCACGAAACCCTAAGCTAGTCGTAGTGTACACAGAGATGGGATATTATTTAAAATTTATAAAAAAATGTAGCACAATTTTGTAAATACAGAAACCGAACTCTTTTGTCACAAACGTCATTTCAACGTCCATCATTACTATATTTACAACAAAAAAATAATCAGTAACAAATTATTCATGTATCATATCTGATGCTACATCATGTGCATAAATTATTAATATACTGTACAAAATTATGTGCATAAAATGCTACATTGAATTTGTTTGCTCAAATAAAAATACATCTATGTATAAAATTATGGAATTGTGATTTTTTTTAAATTTATGTATAATAAAAGTAAAAATAGTTGTTAAAATGCATACGGTTAAATGTAACCTTGTCCGCACCCAAAATTATTTCCACCGTATACATCTTACTGTACATCATCATTATCTCACATCAACATCATATTCTCTTTCTACTTCTCAAATTTCTCATTCATCCACATCATTTTTTCTTTATCTTTCATCCCCATCATATTCTCTCTCCAAATTTAATTTATCTTTCTATCTCTTCAACTTATCTATATTATCACTCAAATAATTTGTCATATTGTATTGAATATTGATCACCATTGAAAGTGAATTCAATTGGGCGGATAACTAATGTAATAACAATGATTTACAAAAGACGTTGGAATTATTATTAGAACATGTCATGCCGAAAAAAATATGTCAAATTCATATATCCATCAATTACATATGCAAATAAATAAAGATTGACACTTGAGCTATATTATAAGCCTGAAAATACGTGTATGCAATAAGTAAATAATATTGTATGAAGTAGATGAAAGGGTGAAAAATGAGAACACTTACTTCGTGCTCAATGTTGTCTCGTTCTTTTCGTGTGTTAATAGAACATTCCTTTTTTTCTTGCCTTTCTCAATCTGAACCGANAAGGTGGAGATGTTGGTATGGAAATATAGGCATCTCCGCGTGGTCTCATGCCATGTCAACACCCATGACTACATGGTATGACACTTCTTCGTGGAAATCAAATATTTTAAATTTTTTTTTACTTTATTTAAAATAATTTAACAAATAAATATATTAATATAATTTTATAATTTTATTTTGATAATATAAATATTTAATTGTAAGTAAAAGTATACCATTACGAAATCAAAATATTAAAAATGAGTACGAATCAACGAAATTAAATAATATCTTAATATTAAAATATAATACATACAACTATATAAATTTTTAAAAATAATGTTTAATCATCTAGACCATCGAAATTTAAAATATTAAAATTAAAACGTAATATTTATTGATAAATTAAATAGTAAATAAAAAAAGTTGATGAGATAGAAATATAAAATGAAATTCGGAGAGCGAAGATGACGTAAATGAAAGATAAATAATTAATGATGTGGATGAGTGGGAAGTTTTAAAAGTGGAAAGAGAATATGATGTGGATGTGAGAGAATGATGTTGTGTAGAGAGATTTATACGGCGAAAATTGTTTTGGGTGCGGATAATGTTACAGGTAGCCTAATGACACTGACAAAAATTGGTTCAACAATATAACACTTATTTGTCAGTTTCAAAAGTAAAAACGATACTACTTTAAATATAATAAATTTATTTTCTCATAAATTGGATCCCACTTCATTTAAGTATTATCGCTAATAATAACATTTTATTCATTTAAATAAAAAATGAAAATATAATGAGACTTATGTAAGTTTGTGATTCATTTTACACAAAATAAAACATACTATTACGATATGCATAATATGAACATGTTTCCAAAACCTAATTAAAACTCAAATAAATAAAATATTATTATTATTACTATTTTATTTTTGTACTATTTATATTAAGCCAAGTTTTATACAAAATGTTATTAATTTTATATTTTATCATTTAGATACAATGATGAAAATAATATATGTTTTATGATTCTATTTTTAGGTCTGTATGGAAGAATGTTTATTATATCATGAAACAAAAATAACTAACTAAGATGATATTATTTTAAGTGTTAATGATGTTACTTTTATTATATTAGAGATTATTACAATTATTTATCAAAATAGTAAAAATATTTCAAAATAGAGATAATAATTAACAACAAAAATATACTTAAATTAATGATCGTATTAATTTAAGTATTATGTATATCTAATATTCTAACTTAACAAATTTATAAAATGATATTGTTTTATTTTTAATATATAAAGTAACACTAACAAATTGATTACTAAAAGCGTAAGTGGTATAAGAGCAATTTAGATAAAATCATTCATATTTTTATTATTTTTAAAATCTAATACATGTACCGTAAATATTTTGCCAGAAGTTGACCCAACAAGCGAATATTCAATTATGAAATAAAGAGGTACAGTTGAACACACCAATGCAGCACTGTTTGTTCAATTTACAATCAAGTCTTAATACCACTCAAATATTCACCCACAAAATCAAAATCAAAATTAAAATAAAAAACTAACTTTAATCCGAGTTGGGAAAATACTAAAAATAAATTAAAGCCTTTATAAATTTTCAATAGGTTTTAGTAAACATTGAAATTGAAGGGGTTGCTTATGGTTTACGGATCAATATTTTTCAAATTTCTTGTATTAGACGCATTGGGTCGCATTTTTGCCACCCCCACACACGACTTTTTGTGATAAGTTAATTTATATAGGGAATATGACCTTTTTATCTTTCAAATAAATAAATTGAGCAAATATCCCAGAACTAATTTGCTCAATTTATATAATAATATAATATGCACAAGGAAATGAATAAACAAGTATCACATTTCATCGAATATTACTAATTTTAAATCTATACAGTACTAAAAAAATATGAATGCTAAAAATAAATTTCCAAATTTTGCTTTTAATGTTTCAATAATGTAAGTATTTTTTTGAAATACATTTTACTAATATACAAATCATTAGTTACTCATATGCCAAAAAAGTTGATTGAAATTTTGATTTTGAGTTGTATAATATAACCTTACAAATTACAAAATAATTTAAACCCTTCAAACTTTCATAGATTAAAATTTAATTTCACCACAAAAATTGAATTAATGGAAAATAGCTTACATTTTAAAAAATATCAATGTACCCCAAAAAGAATATCTAGTTTAAATCAAATCAAACGTGATGGAAGTTGGACTAGGAGCCTTGGATATGGTACCATTAGTCAATCGATCCATATCGGTCAACAAAATATGGTAGATCAAGTTAGGGGTGGGTATAGACCAACCCAACCTGTATAAACGAATTAACCCATGGATTGACCGCTAAATATCATTGTACTCGTCAACGGATATGGGTTGACAAGTTGAAGTGAGCCAATTTTTAATTTTTTTTAAATTTTAGGGTTAAAATTGAATGTTTTTTAATTTTAGAGTTTAGGTTATTTCAACCCGTTGATGGGTTGGGCCGTACTTTCAATCCGTTGACGGGTCAAGAAAAATTCTCAATCCGTTGGGCCAACCCATTACTGGTTGACGAATTCAACGGTTTTGACCTATAACCTGTTGGACCGGACTCATGCTCACCCCTATATCAAGTTCTCAAGTCATGAAGATGCCCCATTAATGGAGCATTATGAGCATATCGAGTCTCTTTGGGGGACAATCTACATTTCTTCTGGCCACGCAAGGTTGAGCATGACAATTTTAATTTAGTACACAAATTTGACAAACTTGGACGGTTTAAATTTTCAGTTTTAAAGTTGAGCAATTATAGTTCTCACATATTCGGGTAGTTTGGTTTTACGGTTGCCACTGCGGTGCGGCCATTGTATCGTGATTTTATTTTAAACTATCAAACAATCTATACAATTACGATGATCGTACATGGATTTTTGGTAGTCATATGACAATGCTTTGATACGTATGGCCAACCCATCATGGTTTGGTAAATCTCAAAATTGCATTCAAAGTTAATTTAATATTTTTAATGCCAAATTTTAACCAAATTTATTATAATTTCACAAATATTTAGTCATTTTCCAAGTTACTATAAATATTAAATTAAATATATTAATATAAATGTTAAAAGACACTTTATTAAAATAACTATAAGATCATCGCAATTTTTTGCAAATAATTTTCTAAAATTCAATTATAATTATTACCATCATCTCAACGTACGATACGACCACTGCAGTTCATCCTAATTATGAAAAACTAAACCAAATAACCTCATTATTTTAACAAATTTGATTCGATAGAATTGTTTGTGAATTTTTGGTCGTGGATAAAGAATACTATAAATATTAAATATCCTTATTTTGTACTTATATTTTATATAGTCACCTAATATACTTGATATTTTCGTTTTCTTGATCTGCATATATGAATTTAAGAGACAATATTATAATTAAATAAATTATAAGATAAATTACACTATTACCTATAAACATATTTTCATTATATACTTGACACAACATACTAGATCCAACTCATTCTGATGAAAATATATAACCTTATTTTGATTATATACCTAACAAAGCAAAAATGACTAAAATTTTGATATATTGAACTAATTTTTTTTTAAAACTTATTTCATATGTTAACAATCAGTAAATGGTGTAAGATTGTCAGCACATTATCACTTAATTTTTTCATTGTTTTAAATTTCTAATATACCGATCTAGTATATCTTAAATTTCAGAAGTATCGATCCAGACAGATATTTTGACAAAATACCGGCATGTACATGTTTTTAGTGGATCGAGTCGAATATAGCTTATTAGATTTAGAAAAAAAATGAAGTTTTTAGAATTTTTGTATTCTCATTTCTTCTAATTACGAACCATATAAATTGAAAATAATTAAATAAATATGTATTTTCTCTAGGTTAATAATTTAATAATTTTATTATTCTAGTATATATTCAGAATATCTGATATACCGATGTTAGAGTTTGTCCGATACATTAACCGGTACCGATTTTTAAAAATTGAACACATTATCAGTTAGTTTTTTTGTAAATAAATATTTAGGTTGTGTATATTATATAGATGGCCTACCTGACCAAAGTAAAACAACTTCGCTAGTCGTTGAACCATAACACGACACGTACTACTAGTTTCTACATAACAAAAAACCCATTCTTGGGTATCTATTATATATTCACACAATGCCTAAGCTGAGTTCTCTAGACTCCGATCCTGCTGATATGGGTTTCTCCCTTCACTCTTATCTCCTCTTTCTCTTCATCTTTGACTTAGATTACGGGTTTTCTCAAAAGGATACTCATTTTTCATCCTTTATATTCGGTGATTCTCTAGTTGATGCGGGCAACAATAACTATTTTCAGACATTGTCCAAGGCAAATATTCCTCCAAATGGCATTGACTTTAAGCCTTCCGGCGGAACCCCTACCGGACGATACACCAATGGCAGAACCATCACTGATATCGTACAAGATGAATTGGGGGAGCAACACTATGCTTCACCGTTTCTAGCTCCCAATACCACCGGCCAAGCTCTACTCTACGGTGTCAATTATGCTTCCGGTGGTGGAGGAATACTTAACGCTTCTGGCGCTATATTTGTAGGTTATTGCTTCATAGTCTAAAAACCCATGTTAGATCATCACCGTTTAGACTACTAGCTATGGAAATTATTGAGTCTCGCTGGAATTATGATGGAGTGCGCACAAATATGACGTATAAGGAAAGAAAACTACATTCTCTCTTATAAACTAATCCAATCTACATCTAAATTCCGATGTGGGACAATTCCTTCATATTCAATACAGCCCGTCAAGTCCGACCATAAGGTTTGAAATTGCAAAATTGAAAAGAATCGAACTAGTTCCGATACCATGTTGAAATTATAGAATCTGAACGAAATTATGGCGTGAGTGTGCATGTGAATCATAGTAAATGACTTGTTCAAGACTTTTACGGTGTGATATCTTCCCTCTTATACGTTATATCCGAGCACACTCACCACGTAAATTGACCCGATTCTAGAAATTCAGCATAGTATCAGAGTGGGCTTCGAAAAATCCACCTTGCCGGGGGTTAGTGCGGCTCAATGAAATTGATCAGTTGGTAATTCACCCATTTGAATTATCAAATCCAACTTGTCTGGTAGTTGGACTTGAGGAGGTATGTTGAAATAATGAAATTGCCCCACATTGAAAATTGAATGCGGTATGGATTGATTTATAAGAGGAAATGTAGATTATAGTAAATGACTTATTCAAGTCTCTTACGGTGTGGTTTTTCCCTTCTTATACGTTATATCCGAGCACATTCTCCATGTAAATTGACCCGACTCAAGAAATTTAACAAACTAACCATGGTATGGTTGTATATGGAAACAGGGGAATAGGCTCTCCATGGGCATTCAAGTTGATTACTTCAACATCACAAGAAAGCAAATGGATGGACTTTTAGGCTCAGACATGGCTAAAGAATATATAACAAAGAGATCCATTTTCTCAGTCGTCATCGGCTCAAATGACTTTCTCAACAACTACCTCCTTCCTGTAATTTCAATTGGTACCAGACTCAAGCAAACTCCAGAGGGATACATAAACGACATGATTTCAGAATTAAGAAACCAGCTCACGGTATAACAACATGAAGTAATCATTCTAAACTTGATTGGTAAACTTTGATCTAATATTTCAGAGGCTTTACCTATTGGATGCGCGGAAGTTTGTGATTGCAAACANATTCAAATAATCTGATATACCGATATTATGAGTTTGTCCGATACATTAACTAGTACCGACTTTTAAAAATTGAGCACATTATCAGTTAGTTTTTTTGTAAATAAATATTTAGGTTGTGTATGTTATATAGATGGCCTACCTGACCAAAATAAAACAACTTCGCTAGTCGTTGAACCATAACACAACACGTACTACTAGTTTCTACATAACAAAAAACTCATTCTTGGGTATCTATTATATATTCACACAATGCCTAAGCTGAGTTCTCTAGACTTCAATCCTAATATGGGTTTCTTCCTTCACTCTTATCTCCTCTTTCTCTTCATCTTTGACTTAGATTACGGGTTTTCTCAAAAGGATACTCATTTTTCATCCTTTATATTCGGTGATTCTCTAGTTGATGCGGGCAACAATAACTACTTTCAGACATTGTCCAAGGCAAATATTCCTCCAAATGGTATTGACTTCAAGCCTTCCGGCGGAACCCCTACCGGACGATACACCAATGGCAGAACCATCACTGATATCGTACAAGATGAATTGGGGGAGCAACACTATGCTTCACCGTTTCTAGCTCCCAATACCACCGGCCAAGCTCTACTCTACGGTGTCAATTATGCTTCCGGTGGTGGAGGAATACTTAATGCTTCTGGCGCTATATTTGTAGGTTATTGCTTCATAGTCTAAATACCCATGTTAGATCATCACCGTTTAGACTACTAGCTATGGAAATTATAGAGTCTCACTGGAATTATGATGGAGTGCGCACAAATATGACGTATAAGAGAAGAAAACCACATTCTCTCTTATAAACTAATCCAATCTACATCTAAATTCCGATGTGAGACAATTCCTTCATATTCAATACAACCCGTCAAGTCCGACCGTAAGGTTTGAAATTGCAAAATTGAAAAGAATCGAACTAGTTCCGATACCATGTTGAAATTATAGAATCTGAACGAAATTATGACGTGAGTGTGCATGTGGACCATAGTAAATGACTTGTTCAAGACTTTTACGGTGTGATATCTTCCCTCTTATACGTTATATCCAAGCACACTCACCACGTAAATTGACCCAATTCTAGAAATTCAACATAGTATCAGAGTGGGCTTCGAAAAATCCACCTTGCCGGGGGTTAGTGCGGCTCAATGAAATTGATCAGTTGGTAATCCACCGATTTGAATTATTAAATCCAACTTGTGAGGTGATTGGACTTGAGGATGTGTGTTAAAATAATGAAATTGTCTCACATCGGAAATTGAATGTGGTGTGGATTGGTTTATAAGAATGAATGTGGATCATAGTAAATGACTTGTTCAAGTCTTTTACGGTGTGATATCCTCTCTCTTATACGTTATATCCGAGCACATTCTCTATGTAAATTAACCCGACTCAAGAAATTTAACAAACTAACCATGGTATGGTTGTATATGGAAACAGGGGAATAGGCTCTCCATGGGCATTCAAGTTGATTACTTCAACATCACAAGAAAGCAAATGGATGGACTTTTAGGCTCAGACATGGCTAAAGAATATATAACAAAGAGATCCATTTTCTCAGTCGTCATCGGCTCAAATGACTTTCTCAACAACTACCTCCTGCCTGTAATTTCAATTGGCACCAGACTCAAGCAAACTCCAGAGGGATACATAAACGACATGATTTCAGAATTAAGAAACCAGCTCACGGTATAACAACATGAAGTAATCATTCTAAACTTGATTGGTAAACTTTGATCTAATATTTCAGAGGCTTTACCTATTGGATGCGCGGAAGTTTGTGATTGCAAACATCGGCCCTATTGGCTGCATTCCGTACCAGAAAATAATCAATCAATTGACCGATAAGGAATGCGCCGCATTGCCCAATCAAATTGCAATTCAATACAATGTGAAACTCAAGGATCTTCTCAATGAACTCAACAATAATTTGGTTAACGCAACCTTCGTTCTCGCTGATGTTAATGCTTTAGTAATGGAACTCATCACCAATTACGCCCAATACGGTAATTGCAAAATCCTAGTTTAAAATCCATAAATCCGAGAGATTAATCTCATGAAAAACACCAATTTTTCAGGATTTACGACGGCTAGTGAAGCTTGTTGCAGCAACGGCATGCAATTATCCGGGATAATCCCTTGCGGCCCGACGTCGAGCTTGTGCGATGATCGCGACAAGTACTTGTTTTGGGACCCTTTCCATCCGAGCGAGGCTGCTAACCTTATAATCGCTAAGAAATTGGTGGATGGAGACACAATGTATATTTCTCCGGTCAATATCCGGCGCCTTCAAGTTATCTCTTGAAGTACCTAGTCTCATGCATTCCTCCATTCCACATTCAATTTCACACTTCTTCCCTTATATCTTAATTGGATTTAAATATAATAAACATTAAATACTTTTTAAATATTTAAAATGCTACTTTTATGTTTAATCTTTTTACCGGACAAAAAAAGGTATGGTAATAACTAATACAATGTTTCTAATTTAAATTTATGTTTTTTCATTCCAAGAAATATAAATCAAGTTATTGCATAACAACATTTTACTTTTGTATAAAATTTTCATTTCTCAATTTTAGAACAAATAAAAACAATATAAATGTTATTATATTTGAAATTTCTCATTTCTCAACTTCAACTTCTTACTATTTGAAATTACTATATTATATTTATTTATCTTCTTGTACTACATTTTGGATGGATACAAAAATAAAGACATAAATAATAATGAAATCATAGAAACTAATAACTTGGTCTAAGAACGTCGTGATGTCACAATACAAATCACTTATGACCACACTAATGAACGAATATGACATAATCGACGTTGCGAAATTGGGTCATCATCACGATAATAATATTGTAGAATATCATATTTTGTGGCAATCAAACAATGTTTCGAAATAATAATTTATTAATGAAATAAGTCCAAGAATATGAAAATAATATTTGTATACATTATTTGTGCATTCTACAAACAATACAGAATACTTTAGAATTTATATTTATATTTGTCTTTTTATTTATCTTTCTACACAAATTAGTTTCCAGAATTCGTGTAGAATACACACCTAATATTATAAAATTCTCATAATCCAAAAATTTTGATCACACTATTTTGATAGTATAAACTAAATAGCGATTAACATGCTAATTACTAAACCTTCTAGAGAATTAAAGTTTTTTAATGGAGTAGTATTGTCAGATTTAATAAATTCTAAAATAACACTAATTAGAAAAACAATTATTTAGCACTTACTATATGTTCTGGTCTGAAAACCAGGGGTGTCAACAGTCGTCTGATTCGTTGCAAAACGAACTCGGTTTTAATTTGTTTTGTATGGGAAAAACGATTATGAATCAAATAAAAAATGACAATGCAATTTTAGAGTGGAAAATCCATAAATGATGGAGAAAAAACCACTTGACTAAGAGTTAGAAATGCCTTTAGTCCATCCAATAAAGAAACTATTCGTTACAAGCATCATGTTTGTTCTTCAGACAAAGAGGGAGGGAAAGCTTATCGAAAATAAATCGATGGCCGGCCGATGAGAAAAGAAAAGAGAGAGTCCCCATTTGTTTCCCAAGTACCCATTTTATACGCATTTTCTGCTATGTGAACAGTAGCGTGTTAGTTTTGTGCTTGTCTCATGCGGTTAGGTCGGCTTGTGTCGGGCGGGACAACCGCCGGGCAGGGCTTTATACGGATGCGCAGCACTTGGTCTTTCGGCGCTACTAGTCGGCGCTATTATTAGAATGTAAATATATATACCATGTTAAAGGAGCTCTTATCTGGGGACATCGAATCTGAGTCACACTCTTATCGGACACCGACTCTATTCGAGCACTTATTTGACATGAGTTCATTTATATTTAAATTTATTATTATTATTTATATTAATATAATTTCAATAATATTTATAATATTAGCAGTATATCGATATTATTGAGATATAATATAGTCTATATCAATTATTTCGACATTTTACCGGTTTTAAACATTAATTATCATCTATATTTGTTGTTTTAATTTATTATTTTCTATAATATAAGTAGACAAGTCATAACTTTATTTATTATTAATTATAAACTAGATTAAACATACAAGTTTTTTTTAAAATTTTATATTTTAATTAAAAAATAATTAATAATATTAGCGAATCAGACTTTTTTACAAATTCTAATCCTCGAATCCGAGTCTTCATGACACCATGGCGTTATCCGTATAACATAGTATATATATGATTTATTATTTAAATTGATATTTTATTAGATAAATAGATTTAAAATATTGAGTAATTTTTTAGAATCTAACATAACTGTAATTCACATTATTAACTATTTTAATTACAAAATCATTTGAGATCCACGTAAAGGTGAGAATGAATGAGACAACTCAATCCGTAAGACTATACAGACCTAACCTAACCGTGAAAAACTTATTATAGGATCAGCTCTTTAGTTTAAGGGCAATCTCTTAAATTATAATATTTTAATTGTTCTTAGGTTGAACATAATTGTTATGGAACCTAAGCTCGATGGTCTTTCATGTTTGCCTTTGATTTTTAATAGATAGACTTAGATTAGATGTGGGCAAAAGACCAGCCCACACGGTTCGGGCTGATTTTTTTCGGTCTTTGGCATTTATAAAAGATCGGACCATGATCGTATATTTATATAAAAGTCATATTGGTCCGGTCTTTATATTTTTACAAGTGAAACCAACCCGTGACCAAACACATATCTTCAGTTCGGTCTTGGTTAGGTCTTGATTCGGTCTTTAGCCCTATATTTTTTTTATATCAAAATAATAATAATGAAATAATATTTTACAAAATATATAATTTATAAAATTATAAATAATAATAAAATGATCATTTAATAATTTATTAGATGATTATTTCTATTTTCATTATTATTTTACTCAAATGTTTAATATAAAAGGTAATAATTGAAAAATATTCGATTCAATTATGTTTAAAAGATTTGAAAATTTGAAATATAAAGTGTAATAATAATTGTAAATAATTTATGTACTATTATATTTAAATTGAAAATAATAAATATTTAAATATATAAATAATTTTAAAATTTAATAAATTTATATTTACGAGATTTAAACTTGGTATTGGTCCTAAGCTCGTAAAATGAAGATCGAGACCAAACCGTCAAAAGACCTACGAGTTTAGGTCATATGAATATTGAGATCAAACCTAAACCTAATTGTAAAGTTAGGTTCCAAAAGACCAACTCTAATTACGAAGGGTTGGTTTTGGGCCGATTTTTTTTAGTTCGGGCCGGTTAGGTTCTACGGGTTGGTCTTAAAAATCACACCTCTAACTTAGATCGATCCATAAACCTAATAACATTTAATAAAAAATAAAATACATGTTTTGTTTATTTCATATTTTCAACATATCATAACCCAATTCACTCTTTCATATTTCTTCATTTATTCATCATGTTTTTATACCGCACGGTATCGGGTATATGGGTTGGAACCCATGTTTTTCCGGATCAATCCGAAAAAACAAAAACAAAAATATATTTTAAAAATAATAATAAATTTTTTTACCGACCGGTATACCGGTACAAAATTCTGGATCGATATAAAAACATTGTTTATTCATTTCACTTCCTAACCTCTTTCAATTCTTAAATCATGGTTTTGATTCTCTCACTTCTAGTAAAAAATTGTACTAGCAACCTTCTTCAATCTAGGGAATGACCTTAAATCATTCTGATATTTTCCCGTAAAAATAAAAAAATTTCATTTTAAAAATGTAAACCATTCTTCTTTAAATGTCTCAACATTTACATTGCTTTTATATTGTACTATGATAATTTGGTTGTATATTATGTGTTTTTAATATTCAAATCTTTATAATCTAATTTGTTTTTGGATATCTTTGTTAATGGAAAGTGCAAATAATTATGTATTACTCTAATTATGAAGGTGATTCTGAAAATGCTGTTATTGTGCTTTTAAGTTAGTTTCTAAAATACACAAAATATAATATTAATATCTAAAAAATTTTAGCAAAAGATGAAACTGATAAATTAATATTACTTGCAAAGTTTGTTCATACAAAATTAAATTATAAAAAAGGATGGGGTTCATAAAATAAACATCAAGATAAACTATCTAAAGAAAACATACACAAATTTGTAATATCAAAGAAAGTATGATTGTCAACTTTATGTATAACGTTGATAAAACGTGTAAAGAATTTGTTCTTGTGCTTATCTTTTGTGAATTGTCTCTTTCATTTGTTTAATATACTCTTTTTTAAAAATATTCTCATCTATTATAATTATTGGCCCTAAGTTGTTAGAGTTGGAAGGGTGCAAATGATTAATATTATTTGATTATTACATATAATTGGATTGATGATAATTGAGTTTGACATAAAAGAGTTTTATCTTTTCAACAATGTAAATATCTCACTTAGTTTAGCAATTTCAAGAGTTGTAAATGTATATATTATAATGAATTTATGTGTTAAAATTGTATGAATAATATTGAATTCGCCCTACAATCTATTCGGAATTAGATTTGATATATTACAAGTTTAGGGGTTATATGTCAAGAGATTATAAGTTTGTACAAAATTAATAATATGCAATTTAAACTTTTAGGATAGATGATGAAACAAGGTGAAATTCTACGTATGACATGTTGATTTGTATAATTCATTTTAAGAAAATTTTGTATCTTCAAATATTGATCATTTCTATTATATTGACAAATAAAAAATTGATTTAATTATCTTTCATAGATGATTTATCAGGTGAACTTATAGATCCACATACTTGTTTTCCTATATATATTAGAAGACACACTTTTTTACAATGATGTTAAAGTTTTTAAAATATTTTGAAGAAATTCATACTTTACATCTTGGTGTTGCAATTAGATCTAAAAGTGTGTTAGATAGTTGGTTTGAAAATATTTCTTTCAATAATTGTGTTAGTACTTGGATAAATGTTTCGAAAATGAAAAATAATGAACACGTAATTTAACTTGAATAAATGAATTGTATGAAAAAATACTTTATATTTCTACAAATGTTAAGAATGGTGAAACTATAGTATATTCTACTATGTGGACACATGATAAATTATTCATTTTCTATTATTGAAGAAAAACCTATTACAAATCTTCATCATCATTAAATGAAATTATGTTGTAACTAAAAAAAATAATAATAATTAGGTGTAATAATGAGGAATTTAATATCTTGGGATGGTGGAAAATAACAATACTCACAATAGATTTTGAAAACGGTCTGGATCGCTCGGTTGGACCGATCCGACCTTGAACTGATAACAACTCCGATCCGATTCAATCCGGTTTATTGTTTAATTTCAAAACTGTGTCACGTCATCTATGAACCTGTTTAATCCGGTCGTTGGCTGTTGGCTTGTGTATTGTTTGTCTTTTGAATTTTAAGTTCCATTCTTTATATATAATATGTTTGATTTGTCTTTTGAATTTAAAATTTCATTCATTATGTGGTAAAAAATCATATAATTCTCTTGAGAGAATTAATCCGAAACTCTAATTTGGATAATGATTTAGAAACTATCAATATATTTCATTTGTTTACATCTTAATTCATGTTTAAGTAATATTTTTTGGATTTTCTATTTTGAATTATATGTATTTATTTTAATATTTTAAATAATATTAATATTTAATAATAAGTTAATTTTGAAAACCGGCTTGAACCGATCCGACCATCCGGTTCGACCAATAAAAGATATTTCCGGTTCACCGGTCTAAGCGTCTTCAAAAACTATAGTACTCACTACCCCATCTTAGCTAAAATAGTCAATATGTTTCATTATTCAAGTGTATACAATATAATTATACAGTAGTTTTAGTGTAGGTGGAAGAACTTTATCTGAAAAATAAACTAAGTTGTGCACAACACATTAGAATCACCAATATGTTTGAAAGATTGACTTAACAAAGAGAAGTTGATAATTTTCATATTAAATATATAAAATGAGTAAAAGTTATGAAGATTATGAAAGTTGCAATTAAGCCATGCATCTTTGTTTTATGTATTTGGTTAGTAATGCATTCTCATTTTAAAAATTAATATTAATTCTTATTAAATTTACTAATCTAATTTTCCTCCAATTGTTGATTAATTATTTCATTTTTATTAGGGTTTACAGCTGGAAGGTAGAAGCTATGTGATATTGGTGCTTGATTTTTGCTACCAACAGTCTTGCATCAAATGAAGTCAAAAATTTAGTTGTGTGGTTAAATTTTCTTCACTTTTGGTATGCTAGTTCACGGTATCACTTCTAGTATACATATTTGTGTTTTTATTTTGTTCATGATGTCAATTATTTATTTTTGCGTTTTTCCAACCTCAATATGTCTTTCTTATTAAATAATTTTATATATGTATAATTGTTTATCATAAAATATTTTAAAATATTTGATATTTCGAAGACCAACCCATACTATAACAAAACCATAGTTTGGATTGGTATTTTGTAAGAACCCGTATGAAAAAACTTAGTGAGTTCTATTAATAATTAAAACTTGTAGTCTAGTAAGAAAAAGGTTCCCAAACCCAAAATTAACCGACACCTGAATAGTTCGTGAAGGGGACCCTTGAGTCGTGTAGTGGGAAATGTGTTCAGGGTAACGATTGATCCATCTCAAGACTAGATCCAACCCAAAATGAATAGAATTGGATGAGATATCATTTTGCTCACAATATGAATTGATGGAGCGATCCTTTATAGTTAATCGATCTTGGACATTGTTTTAGATATGATCAAACCTCATGGTTTCAGAAGGATCCCAATATATTCAACGGATCTATGAGTTTTAAGTAAACTGCTGATTGTTATGGCAGGTGGGCGTCAACAAATCAAGTTTTATTGCATTTACTTTAAATGCGTTTGAATAACATACTTTTCCGATTGGGCATGGCTTCGACTATTCCCAAAACCCGCCAATTAGTTAACCATAGAAAGAGGCAATATTCCCTATTTTAATGGATCTCACGATAAATATGGCGATAAATAAGTAATAAAAAAGACAATCATGACCCCACGATAGTATATAACTAATTGCTCTTCTCCTAAGACCAGGGACTTCAACTTTTAACTTGTATTCGATTCTACTTCACTTTCTTTGGACTTTGGATTCAACATTTATTTCGGTTGAGATATCGCTTTTGCCTTTCCATTTGAGTACAGCTGAAATATGTTGTTGTTATCACTTTGTAACCTCATGTATTTAATAGTATATTGATTGGTGGGTTTTCTAAGTACCGTGATATTTTCCTCGTTCTTTTGAGTTTTTCACTTGAAATCCTTGTGTGTTTTACTTAATTTTTGGCATAAATTGCCACCGCAACAACCATAAATCATAAACTGTATTTCTAATCATTAATTTAATTAGAATCAATGATTATTAATACCTTATAAGAAGAAATCATAACAATTCAGGTTGAAGTTTTATGGACACGTGTCTCATGAAGTTTTACTTGTGTTAGTGCATGAGCATGCTGTATACTTTTAAATTAAAATATTTAAATGAAGTTTGTATTTATCTATCATAAATATTATATTTATTTTAAAATAATAAATAACATTTTTATAAATTAAATTTGATAGTTGTGCCATTATTTTATACTGCACAAAATAACTTTATGAGACACGTTATTCCACATTATTCCAGTACAAAAATTCATAGGGATTTGGTATGTCAGAAAATTTCTAGGGTAAAAAATTGAGGGAGCTCTCTATTAACCGATGAAACCTAACATTATCACCATCAAAATAGCACTCATTTAATATTTTACTAATAATAAAAATATTATTATTTAATATCCATTATAAACCCATAAATTTAGTTTTTAACACAAAAACTTATTTTATTTTGAATAGTTATATTCAACAGATTTTATTTATTTATATTACTTTTAATATTTTTATTTGCACAAATTCCTAGATAGACCACTATTGTTATCTAACTACTATTGAGAAATTTTCACAAGAAGTGTCTTATAGATTGTCGGGGTGGTTTATAAGATAGAATAAAACAAGAATGAAGAATATTACATTTTTGTTGTGTAAAAGATTAGAGTCTAATTAACTCATTATTTTCTAAATTTAATAAAAATCTCAAACAATAAAGTGAAGAATATAATCTTACTTCATAAACAATAAACCTAATATTTGTAATACCAGTGGGCATAGACCGATCCAACTAATAGGGCTTACGCCCAACCATACAAATGAAATAAATGTACCAATTGGATAGTAAAAATCATCATATCAACCCATATTGATTCTTACGGTTTAAGGAGTCCATCCATTGATTGGATAGATCAAATTTCTACCTATTGAGTTAACATATTCACACGTCAAGAAAACTTTCTAATTCATGGATCTAACCGTGTAGCACATGTGTCGGACCGAGTCCGACTCTTCGACTCACTCCGATGCCGTTTAGATTTTTTCCTTAATTCGATTTGTTATTCGTCGAAGAATAGCACATGCATTTTCACAACTTTATTATGTAGTATGTCAACTTTTGGATTATTTTTGCAAGTGATGAGAAACTGGAAAGTGAATGCTTTTGGGAAGGTAGTAGAATGAACGATCGACACTCATTTTATATTAAGTTAAATATTCTTATAAAATAAATTTGTTGTGGTTCAAAAACCGGAGGTGTCAACAGTCATCCGGTTCGTTGCAAGACGAACTCGGTTGTAATTTATTTAATATGTAGAAGACGATTATAAATTAAATATAGAAGAGACAAGACAATTTTAGAGTGAAAAACCTCAAAAACTGAGGAAAAAACCACTTGACTAAGAGTTGGAAATGCCCTTAGTCGATTCAATAAGCAAATTGCTGATCACAAATGTCATGTTTGTTCTTTAGATAACAAGGGGAAGAAAACTTGTCGAAAATAAATCGATAGCTGGCAAAACAAGAAGCCAAAAGAGAGAATCAAAAGAGGATCATTTTCTTTGCCTCACAAGTGTCCTTTTTATACGCCTAATGTGCTGCGTGAAAAGTAGAGTGTCGTTTTGTGGTTGTCATTTGCGGCTAGGTCGGCTCGTGTCAGGCGGGACAGCCCTGGGCTTGACTTCATAGGGCTGTAAGACGTTAGGTCTTTCGGCGCTACTAGCCGGCTATCTCCAGACCAAAAGGAGGCTCATATGATTCCGCCGGACCTGCCTCTGACAGGATTGTCAAAGGTTGATGTCGCATGTTGAGGAATGTGGATGGCCCGAAGCATATCCTGTGAGATGTGGACCGATCGGTCCTGATGAGGGGGGGAGAAGGCATGACTTTATCGATCGAGACCGATCGATGAGAATGGGCGGTCGAGCCCGACTGGCCTGGTTGGGCCGTCCATTCACGTGAGCTGGGTCTGGGCCTCCAAGTTCGGCTTATGTCACTTGGGCTGGCCTGGCTAAGCTTGGCCCTGATCAGGTTCGGGGTACCGGGTTCCGAGGGTCTCATCACTAGCCCCTCGAACTCTATCGTCACCATGGTGGCAATGTGAGTTCGATTATCAGATTGAGAGCGTTTGAGGCAGGAGTGCCCGATTGAACCAACGGAAGACCGTACCCGAACTGGTCATAACGGCGTCCTTGGGGACCGATCCTGCACTTAGAAATTCCAAAGTGTGAATTTTCAAATTTAAAATTCGTAACGGTTATGGGTAAAAGCGTAATTCTGGGCTTTATAGTAGCCAGCGTTTTTCCGTATTCCAAGAGGGGGACAGGCTGTAAGACTACATGCGCTTGCAGTAATGAAGTGTCGCCCTGTGATTGGGTAATGCGCTGCTATAAAAGTCGGGATTTCTGCTATGTGCAACCATCGTTGTAACTCACGAAAAATTCCCTGAGCCCTAGAATTCTCTGGCGATTTTGCTCAACCGTCTTCCAACTTCAATTTCCTCACAAACCTTAAGATAACCATCCATGGTACCTCGTAGGGCTAGGTATCCAGTTGTTTCTGAGATGGACCTCGAAGTATTTTTGGCTAAATTTTCAATCCCTGTCCATTATCCCATATGGAGGGGGAAGGAATACGTTCCTTACTTCCTTCCCGCCGAGATGAATGTTCCGGCTAGCGCTATACCCTTTAGCTATGCTTCACTGAGGTCCGGCCTGCGATTCCCTTTCATCCTTTTGTCGCGGCCGTACTTCGGGAGATTCATTGTCAAACCTTCGCTCTTTTTCCGGGCAGTTATGTCTACATAATCGCCTTCATCTTTTACTGCCATAAACAGGGGGTAGAACCAACCATTAAAGATTTTTTCAACCTATTCCTGGTGGGATCCCGCAGGGGAATGAGGTTGTTAGGGGGTCGTAGGTTGTATTATCTAGCAACCTGAACGAAGGATTGTATTATCGTTGACAATGAAGATTCTCTTCATAAATGGGAATCTTGCTACATCTGGATAGACATCCCGAGGGAAGACCTGTTGAAGGTTACCTTCTTAACCTCCCATCCTGACATCGGGAAGTTAGACCGAAATCGGTTCAACCCATCCCACCAGGATATTGCCAATGCTTCCTCCTCCCGAAAGGCGTCTGAAACGAATAGACATACTTCGGGAGAAGAAGCTGCTAGAGATAGGGGTAGCAGGTAGGACCGGCGTCCCTGCCCCGAAAGGGATATTCTCTAGTTCCGACTCGTCGGGGTCAGAAGGATCGGATATAACTTTGGTTTCCTTTAGTTCATATCCCCTGATCCTTATTATTTTTCTTTTGCAGTTTCCACCGATACGATGTATGGAAACCGACTTGCTGCGTTGGCTGCTGCTGCAAAGGCCAAAAAGGACACCCAGCTACAAGCATCCAAGCCAAATTCCAACACCGCTACTGGGTCTTCACGATCCGCGGGAAGCTCTAGTAGTCAGAGGTCTGATCCCTTATCAATGGATGAGATGGACGAGATGATTTCTAAAAGAATTCGCTTGTTAGACCTTCCCGCTATGTACAGAATCGGGAATAACTCCCATTTGGATCTTAACGTCATGCGGTTGTTGCTGCATGGGTCAATGCGGGTGGAGGATGTCCACCCATCCTCCAGCTTAGGGGACAAAGTGTCCAAGCCTCATGTCCCTACGTCCATGAGCAAGCGGGGCCTCGAAGAGGAAGCCCCGAAGCAATACAAGAGGTTGCGGTTAGCCGTGAGAAGACCTGCAGCCTCGATCCCGGTGAAAGGGATCACCATCGGGGAGAGATCGGCCCCCTCATCTTCGAACCCTGAGTCCATTCGGGAGGCTATCCAGGAGATGGTAGCCTCCGTTTCCAAAGCCCGGGGACCGAAAAGGGTCTCCCCTCATGAAAGGACGCCGCTCTTGAAGAATACCGGCTTTTGGGTAGAAAAAACCCTCCCTGTATCGACGGCGCACTTCCCGACCTGGTGCTATCCTATCTGAAGTTCCAGGCTGTGGTAAGCTATCTTCAATTCTCGTCGCCCTGATCGGGTCTTTGTTTTTTTATCAAAGTTGTTTCTTGCAGGCACATAGAAGGGCTCTGAACCTTGCCTCTACCGTCCAGCTAAGCCGAAGCATCTATTCGGCTTCTGAAGATCTGGAGAGTTGACTTGCCTTAGCTCAGCGGCAAGTCGAGATCACACAACAATAGCTGGAATCGGTTCGGGCCGATCGGGACCGCTTGAATGGAGAGCTTCTTGGAGCGGGCATTGAGCTTTCAATAGCTACTTCTAAGGCGGGAGAGGCCCAAGCAGTTGCGAATTCCGCAACGGCCCGCGTTTTGGAACTGGAGCGTCAGACTCAAGAATTATCTGACGAAAGCAACAGACTTCTCCTTCGGTCCCAGGACGTAAAAGATGCCTTAAGGGAGGAAACGGAAGCATTAAAGGAAGAGTTGGTTATGGGCAAAGAAGCAACTAAGGGGGCGGTCCGAGAAGCCCTTCTCGGTTTTGCTCGATCGCCACTGATGTTTGCCTTAGCGGCAAACGTTTATGGACCGAGCGTCTCCTAATATATGGATAACATGAAGGACCAAATGATCAGCAAATTTGGTCTAGATCCCGAAGATGAGTGTTGGGAGACGATCGACCCCCTAACCAAGGATGGAAGCTTCCGTGAGATTCCAGAGCTTGAAGAACCCCCGCTGGAGAAGGATCCCAACTATCCCCTCTTTGACCTGATGGAGAGATCGGTCAATGAAATAGTTGAAGAGAAGGGTAAAAAGGTAGAAGATCTCAAGGCATGAATCGCAGAGAAGTCTGGAGAAGCAGACAAAGAAGAATGACAGATAGACTAGATCATTAATTTTCAAGTCCCTTCCTTTCTGTATTTGTTTTGTAAACTCCATTTATTCAATAGAATATTTCTGCTAAGTATAAGATCGGTATTCAAGCTGAACCTGGATCGAACGGTCCTCTCAACTTAACTTTGAGTTTTGCTGGGCTTAATAGGTTAGGGGATTTTAACTGCGCCAACAGACCACACTTGAATCCGTCTCTGTAAAATATTATGACATTGGCGGTATTGCCTTGGTTATTTATAAGTCCCATGACAAGATTAGCCGAAGCCCTGGTTATGAGGATAGTCCCATGGCAAGCTTCGGCTTGCGCTTTGACTGACTAACTCTGTCCTTGTTATCTCATTCATGGCTAAGCACATAGAAGCAAGAGCTGTTTCCAAGTGGTGGGTGCCATCGAAGGGGAAATTAAGTTCGTAGTGAGTTCTGGAGTTTTGCGATCCATCTAAGTACTCAGCAAGCGTGGAAGCAACTGACTCGTTAGAACGGTCACACTACTTGGGAGCCTTATGGATGGACCGCTACAGTCACCAGTCCAAACTCGCCCAGAAAATCCAACTTCAAGATCGGTAACTCATCTAGCTAGAAATAGTTTGTATTGCATCTATTGTAACTTATTCATGTATGAGAAACATTTTACAGTTCAGAATTACCAAATAGCATCAAAGGTTTTATACAAAATATCACCTTAGGTTCATAACGTTCTAGGTTCGGGGGATCTTGCTTCCATCCAAAGTTTCTAACTTATAAGCCCCAACCCCTATGTTCTTCAAGACTCGATAGGGCAATTCCCAGTTTCTGTCCAGCTTCCCGACATTTCTCTAAACTCTCACATTCCTGAGAACGAGGTCACCTTCTAAAAATTTTCTGGCAAGACCCATTTGTTATGAGTCCGCTCCATAGTTCACTGATAAGCACACATGTGCGCATAGATGACGTTCCTTTTCTCTTCAATCATTTCCAAGTCTAAAGATCTTCGTTCATCGTTCAGATGCTCGTCATATTGGGTTATTCGAGGTGATAGTATGGCAACCTCCACTGGACTGACCGCTTCGGACCCGTATACCAAAGAAAATGGAGATTCCTAGGTCGTTGAGCGGGGAGTAGTCCGATAAGCCCATAGAACCTCCTAGATGTGATTGGGCCACTTTCCTCCATAATCTTCCAACCTAGTTTTTAATCAATTCAGGATAACTTTGTTGGACACTTCCGTCAATCCGTTAGTCTGGGGAACGAGAAATGCTAAGCAATACCCAATTTGATGCAAAGATCCCGAACGGCTTTACCGCGGAATTGAAGTCCATTGTCTGATACAAAAGCTCGAGGTACTCCAAAGCGGCTTATGATGTTCCTCCACATGAAGTGATTCACAACCTTTTCGGAGATAATAGCCACCACTTCAGCCTCGATCCACTTTGTATAATATTCAACCGCCACAATGCAGAACTTCCGCTGCTGGACCGATCGGGGAAACGGTCCCAAGATATCAATCCCCCATCTGTCAAATGGATAAGAAAGTTGAGTTATTGATATGGATGCTCCTGGCAGTTGGGGGACACAAGAATGGTGTTGGCAAGCAGCGTAACGTCTTGTGTACTTTTTAGCATCCTCGAGGAGCGTTGGCCAGAAATACCCGACCATAATAATGCGATGATATAGTGATCGGGCCCCAGAATGTATACCGCATATCCCTTCATGAACATAAATCATGACGGCCTCAGCCTCGATAGGGGATAAGCATCGCAAGAGAGGTCCTTCAAAACTCTTCTTCAATAAGTGTCCGTCATTTAGCACATATCGCTTCGCCTGGATCTCAATCTTTCTGGCCTCAGACGCATTTTCAGGTAGATGGTCATCGATCAGATACTTGACAAAAGCGTCCATCCACGTGGGCTCCCCTGGTGAGTCAATGTCGTTTATTTTAAAGTCCTGGAGTTCATGGCATAAAGCCCCAACTTCCTCAAGCGACTGTTCGGTCACAGAAATTTCGACCGAAGGTCGGTCCTGAATATGAATCGATAATGTGTCTGGTCCAATTTTTGGTAGGCCTGCAGCCAGTCTGGCTAATGCGTCGGCCACCTTATTTTTTTCTCTAGGCACATGGTTAAGTGAGAATTCACGGAACTTTCTTGACATCTCTAGGACCTTCGCATGGTATAGCTTCATGGTTGGCTCATGTGTTTCAAATCTCCTTGCGAATTGCTCCACCACCAACTTGGAGTCTGAGAACATTCGCACTTTAGCAACTCCCATCTTTTGGGCTAAGGTCATCCCCGACAGCACGGCCTTGTATTCCACAACGTTGTTCGTTCCATATAACAAGAATTTGACCCCGGAATGGATAACGTCGCCTTGAAGTGTAGTAAGGTTGATGCCCGCTCCTTTTCCCCCGAAGGTTGATCCGTCAACATAAATGACCCATCGGTCGTCCTCCTGGTTCAGAAATATGACAGATCATGTCATTTCGACCACAAAATCTGTGAGGACTTGAGCCTTGATCGCCCTTCGTGGAACGAATTCCAAATAAATGGAGCTGATCTTGATTTTCCACTTGGCCAACCTTTCATTGGAGTCTGTCTGACTCAAAACTGCCTTCAGAGGCTGATCAGTATACACATAAACCTTTCGGCCTTCAAAATAATGCTTAAGCTTGGATATAGCTTTCTGCAATGTCAGCATTAATTTTTCCAAGGTAGTGTTTCTGGTTTCGACTGGTACGAGGGAATGGCTCACGTAGTAGACAGGTCGGTGAAAGTCATCCTCAATGGTTACTAAAGTTGCGCTGACTGCGGCCTCTGATACGGCCAGATATAACCCTAAAGGTTCATGGCAGGTCGGGCTCACCATCACAGGAGGAGTGCTCAGATAAGTCTTCAGGTTTGAGAATGCCCGATCTCACTCTTCGGTCCAACCAAGATGGTTGGCTTTTTTAATACCCTTAAAAAGGGTAGTGCCTGATCCGTAGACCTAGAGATAAACCTGCTCCGCGCTGCCAATCGGCCAGTCAGCCTCTGAAATTCTCGCTTGTTTCTCGGAGGTTGCATGTCAATAATCGCCTGGAATTTCTCAGGATTAACCTCTATGCCTTTCTCAGAAACGTAATATCCCATGAACTTGCCACTTCGAATCCCGAAGCAACACTTGTTCGGATTTAGTTTGAGCTTATATTTACGATATACTTCGAAACAACGAGACAAATAAAGAATATGGTCTTCATCATTCATGGACTTGACAATCATATCATCAACATACACTTCTATAACGTGGTCTATCAAATCCCTAAAGATCTTGTTGACCAACTTCTCGTATGTTGCTTCAGCGTTCTTCAAGCTGAAAGGCATAACCTCATAGCAATACACGCCGTCTTTCGTCATGAATGATGACTTTTTTCTAATCTTCCTTAGCAAGGAAGATCTGATGATACCAGGAGTAAGCGCCCATGGTACTCATCATTGTGCTGCCAGCTACAACATCCACCAATCGGTCAATATGCAGCAGTGGGAAAGGATCCGACTCACAGCTCTTGTTGACGTCGGTAAAATCAATACACATCCTCTACTTTCCATCTGCCTTGGAGACCACCACTGGGTTTGCAACCCACTCAGTATAGTGAATCTCCCTAATGAAACCCGACCGCAAAAACTTGTCCACCTCGGCCCTGATGATCTCAATTTTCTCGGGAGAGTAGCGTCACCTCTTTTGCTTAATAGGCTTTGTTCCGGGATTAGTGTTGATCCGATGCTCACTCTCGGATCGGTCAATCCGCGGCACATCGTCCGGGGTTCAAGCGAATATGTCCACATTGCTTCTCAGCAAGCGGACAAGCTCTTCTTCGAAGGTAGGGGCCAAATGCGCCCCGATGCGAGTAGTCTTGGTTGAGTCATCCTCAACCAAGTTGATCAGCTTGAACCCAACGGGTTCCATGACCTGTCTCCTGTGCGGGGGCTCTTCGAGCAGATCCACCCGAGCTCTCTTTATTGGCGCCAAGGTTCGGTATGAGCTCATGTAGCACTGTCTTGCTACTTTCTGGTTCCCCTTGACAGAGATCACTTCATGAGTGGAGGGGAACTTGAGCATCATGTGGTATGTAGAAGGGACCGTCTCAAACTTACTGAGGCCGGTCCCTCCAATAATTGCGTTGTAAGCCAGATCTACTTCAACGACAATGAACTCCAGGGTTTCTGATCGGTCCCTACTCGGCTGCCTCAAAGTGATCGGGAAAAGAATTTTCCCGCACGGGATGAAACTCATTTGGTCGAATGCCCAAAGGGTTATGTTGGCGATAGGGAGATCATGAGCCGCGGCTCCCAGCATCTCAGCCACTTCACGCTTCATTAGATTGCATGAAGCTCAGGTGTCCACCAAAATCCTATGGACCCGTCGGTCGACGATGATTCCAGTGATGATGAGGGGATCATCACACGGATCGGTAACCCCTTCTCGATCGGCTGCGGTGAAGGTGATATCGTCCTTGAAAGTAGAGGACCTCTCAGCCGATTCATATTTGACCAGCGCAACAGATTCAGAGCTTTCGGGAAACTCTTCACGCGGTACTCTCTTTCGGTCCCTGATCGACTCATTGATTCTTATACTGCCGGAGCTAACATAAATATCCCCGGCGACCTCTCTTTCCCTAGGCACCTCCTCATTCGGGAGAGGTTGGGTGCCTACTTTAGCAGGTGGAGGAGCTGGCTGCTCCCGCCTTCCACCTTCGTTCTACGGGGCTCTGCCGCCACGGCCCCGCCTTCTCCTCCTTCGTCCCTCACCACGGTTTTCTTAGCCATGCTGGCCTCTATCTTGTTCGGGTGGGGGGGACCTTCGATGCCCTGCCCGATCGTTGTAGTGTCGGGGCTGGCCCCGATTATCTCTCCCCCTCGGCCTGTGACGATCGTCACCTTGATGGCCCGTTCAGGGAGACTCCGCTCACTTGCCCTTATGATCATTATAGTCAGGCTTCTCCTTATTCATTGATGCTACCGTCTCTTGCAGTAGCGGGCATTTCAGCGTCGGGTGATCGCGGTTGTGATGCAACTCGCAATAAACCCGAATGTCCTCCTTCTTTGGAGGGACATTCTTCTCAATCACAGCCGCTACTTCCCGCAGCTGCTTCTTAGGGTAAGACACCCTATGATCGCTTACAGGATCAGAATTCCCGCTAGGCTTTCGATAACCAGTTCCCATCGCTTCGTCTACCTTGATATACTTGTTGATTTTCTGAAGTAGTTTTCCCAAGGTGGAGGGTGGCCTCTTCACAAGGTTGGCCGAAAGGCCGCACGGTCCCAGGACCTGTTGCAAGATGTCAATTTTATCTCAGAGCTCCAACTTGATACCCCGAGCGGTTCTGTTGAACTTCTCCATAAAAGAACGGAGACTCATCTTTGACAGGATGTATTTCAAGTCGTATAGTTCCTACCTACTTCGAGGCGGTCCTACATTTGGAGCAAACTGCTCCGAGAAAGCTAGGATGAACCCGCCATACGTCTTTATGGATCGGGCCGGTAAGTTCTTGAACCAAGTCCGGGCATCGCCCTGTAACCCGGCCGCGAAGATGCGGCACTTCAGAGAGTCAGAGGCCCGAACGGTCCCCATTCTCAACTCAAAGTCTGCGACGTGATCTATCGGATTGCCGTCACCTCGAAATATTGGCAACACCTCCGGGTTGCGGTAATGTCGATCGGGATCTGCTGCCCAGATCTCTTCAGAAAATGGGAGCATCAAATCTCCCAACGCAGCGGAGACACCTCCAGATTGCTGGGATGATATTTGGGCGACATGCAGATTATGCCACCAGTCATCATCCTTGGTCCGCCTGATCGAGGCATCCATGGCCCGATTGAATAGCCCAGGATTGCGCCCCGGATTGGGTCCGCAATCCCTCTGCGTTCGCAGGGTCTCCAACTCTCCGGTAAGTTCGTCGATGCGTCTCTGCATCTGTTCCTGATCAGTCCCAGGAACGGGAGTTGGAGTTTTAATTGGAGGAGGTGGATTAGATTGGTATCTCTGCCTCCTCATCGTCACTCCGTGCTTGATAATCTCATCTTCATCGGAGCTTTGCGCGTCTGGGTCGCTTTCGTGCCCTCTATTTGTTGGAACATGGCTTGTGATAGCCGGTGGTTCTGTTCCACTCCTCTTCGACGTAACTTCCATTATTACTTTCCAGACAAAAGCTTCCAGATCCTGCAAAGAGAACGTTGACGCTTGAAGACTGATGGGAAGCGTATCACTATCGTTCGTCGAAGTTCTGGTTGCCATGTCTTTGATTATCCTATCCCGAGTAAAGATCTCGAATGGGGATTAGAAAATCATCCCCACGGACGGCGCCAAACTGTTGTGGTTCAAGAACCGGGGGTGTCAACAGTTGTCCGGTTCGTTGCAAGATGAACTCGGTTGTAATTTATTTAATATGTGGAAGATGATTATAAATCAAATATAGAAGAGACAATGCAATTTTGGAATGGAAAACCTCAAAAGTTGAGGAAAAAACCACTTGACTAAGAGTTAGAAATGCCCTTAGTCGATTCAATAAGCAAGTTGTTGATCACAAATGTCATGTTTGTTCTTTAGACAACAAGGGGAAGAAAACTTATAGAAAATAAATAGATAGCCGGCAAAACAAGAAGCGAGAAAAGAGAATCAAAAGAGGATCATTTTCTTTGCCTCCCAAGTATCTTTTTTATACGCTTACTGTGTTGCAAACAGTAAGGTATCGTTTTGTGCTTGTCATCTGTGGCTAGGTCGGCTCGTGTCAGGCCGGACAGCCGCCGAGCATGACTTCATAGGGCTGCACGACGCTAGGTCTTTCGACGCTACTAGCCGGCTATCTCCAGACCAAAAGAAGTCTCATATGACAACGCCGGACCTGCCTCTGACAGGATTGTCAGAGGTTGTTGTCGCATGTTGAGGAATGTGGATGACTCGACGCATAGCCTGTGAGATATAGACAGATCGATCCTGATGAGGGGGGAGAAGGCATGACTCTATCGATCGGAACCGATCGATAAGAACGGGCGGTCGAGCCTGACTGACCTGGCTGGCCGTCCATTCACGTGAGTTGGGTCTGGGCCTCCAAGTTCGACTTATGTCACTTGGGCTGACCTGGTTAAGTTTGGTCCTGATCAGGTTCGGGGTTCGGGTTCCGAGGGTCTCATCAAAATTGATAAACATTTGTATTTTTAGTCTTAAGTTTATGAAATCTTCTACAAATTTTAATATTTATTTATATATTTTTGTTTTTATTTAATAATTTGAGTAGATTAGAAAATCCGACTCTTACAATCTTACCTAATCGTATCGAATTGATTTAACAAGTGGGTGCAACATAACTCATAAGTCGTTAGGTTGAAGTGGTGCCAACTTCTAATTAGGAATTAAAAATATAAGCTATATAAAAATAGGCAAAACACCTACGAAAGGGGCAGGGCTACCGCCGACCGTGATGTGATCAGAGGACCTCGAATTCATATTATATTCTTCCTAAAACAACCATACAAAAGGTAAAAGATGATATATCACCTGCCGGATTCCCTATTCTGAAATTCGAAGCCTTATCGCCGACCAATTTTGTGCGATTAGGGTTTAGCGCCGCGCAGATCAGGAATTACGAAATTTCAGGCGATTAAAATGTTAAAATGACCAGATTATATATAATGTGCTATACCTACTACCGATACATTTTAAAAAATTAAAAATCGGAAAAGATAATTGTAATAGGACTAATAATAAATATTAAAAATTCAAAAGATAATAACTACAACAATAGAATATCGACAAATGGTAATCCACTATAAAATATTTGAAAATTGAACTAAATATGTAACAAAGTTGAATATAAGTATTATATATGATATATGCATAAAGATTAAATATCCGTACAATCTACCTCTCAACTCGGAATTATTAATATTGAAAATTTTGAATAAATTTCAATTTTAATTTGATATGATTTAATATTAATAATTAATAATTAATTTTAAGTAAAATATAAAACATACGTAGTTACTGCATGAAGTAAAATATTAATTTTTATTGTCTATGATAATTAATAAATGGCATATTAGAGGGAGATGTCATATTCAAGATATCCAATAAAAGAAGGGACAAAGTTAGGATAAAGAATTGGATACAAGAAAGTTTGTCTTTTGCTCTTTGAAAACTGGCACTCTGAATTCCTCTTCCACCACTCAATCCCTGCAATTTCAGTCCTTTGCTATTTTCCTTTTTTCTCACTCTCGCATTTTACTATGTTTAACAAATATATTATTATAATATTTTTTAATAAAATTTATTTTTTTAGAATAAATCTAAATAGATATTATCTGTTATTATATTAATATGGTAATCTATTTTTGCACATTTATTACCCATTTATTGGGTGTAAAACCAACCCTATGTTATAAAACAATATGGTTTTTCAAGAGTTCGGTTCAAAGCTGTTCGCATCGATTTCGAACTGGTTTGAACCATTTTGTTTTTTTAAAAAATATTTGAAATAAATAGATTATATTTTAATTTGTTTTCTTCAACTGTTTATCTAATATCAAAATAATAATATCAATTTCAAAATATAAAAGAATAATTTAAAATATAGTATATAATAATGTCACTTTATCTATGATACTTAAAAATAATTCGATTGATACTTTTTTTAGTTTTTAGATATAAAATAAATATTAGTTTGAATTATATTATTTTTATAAAATATAATAATTAGTAAATTGACTATGTCGTTCTATATTAAAATGAAATTTTAAATTAATATGAAAATTTAACAAATTAAGTGAATCGGATCTAAATCGGATCGGTTTTTGTATCCGTTCCGGTTCGAAAAGGATGATTTGGCCAAAACGGATATGCTTTTAGAACACAACACCAACCATTGTTCTAAACCAACAACAATAATAAACCATGTTTTATACCCACATGTACGTCAAATATCGAGAAGTAATATTATTTTCGACATCACTGTATCGAATATTAGAGTCGATTTTCATGTTGCTTTGTGTAAAACTCTAAAAAACTAAAAATTTGGTACCATCATATATATATCCCAATTTCGAACTTATATGAAAACATTATTACAATTCACTCAAGAATCAAGTTTTTTTTATATAAATAAGATTCAAAAGATGAGTTCATGTAATTTGGTGATCTGTAAGTTGAACATCCCCACATTATAAAAAAAGCATTTACACTTCAAAATACCAATGTTTTTTTTGGGTTTTGCAGGGATATTGCAGTTTTTGTTATTGCAGGGATATGGGAATTTTAAGTGTAATAACAACGGAGAGGAAGGCGGCGGCGTTCCGGCAGGAGCCAGAGAATCTTTCTTGCCCACGTTGCAGCTCAACAAACACGAAATTCTGCTACTACAATAACTATAACTCCGCTCAACCACGTCACTTCTGCAAGTCCTGCCGCCGGTACTGGACTCACGGAGGTACACTTCGTGATATCCCTATCG
Source organism: Utricularia reniformis (assembly GCA_009725065.1). Lineage (NCBI taxonomy): Eukaryota > Viridiplantae > Streptophyta > Magnoliopsida > Lamiales > Lentibulariaceae > Utricularia > Utricularia reniformis. The sequence goes on from RWGZ01001491.1 coordinate 490,338, forward strand.
GCGGCGGAACTCGTAAAAATGGGAAACGTTCTCGTACCGTCGATTCGGATTTCTTCCTCGCAACACCGCCTCATGAAAAATTTCCAGTGACCGACGAACGTGGGAGCTTTAACTTGCTTTCCCTTATGAACAACACTCATGGCGCCGGAATTTTAACGCTAGGTGGTGGGTTCGGTCAAGAAGAGGTTGAAAGACCGGTTTGGCCGTTATATGGAATGATGGACGGCGGAGCTGCAGCTGCCAGCGGTGGATTGGCGGTGGGTGGTCATTCTTGGCACATGGAAAACAGCTATTCCGGTAGTTTTGTTGTTGGACTTGGAGGAGAAAACCAACAGCAGTTCCATTTTCCTGATATTGCTATTTCCACTCCAAGAACACTAAATAAATGAGTGTGTTTTCTTTTTCCACACCAATATTCCGCTAATAAAATTTTTATATGCATCAACTAAAAGTGATGAAATTAAAAAACAAATTTCATTACTTTTCTATTTTTATTAATCAATATTACATATAGTTAGCATCAAATTAACATCATTAAGTGATAGATTTTCATATTAATATCCCTTGAAAATTTAGAATTAGCAATATCTTAGTGTTATGCATGCTTTGAAAAGAATAAAAGATTCTTATTCATTTAAACCAAACTAAACTAAACCAAAAATATGTAGTACATTTTAAGAGGTTAATCATTCTCACACATAGTACAAACTTGGGTAACTTCCGGCAAGTCAAAAATGTCACTAAAGATATTTAGTCTTGAGATCGAAATTCCAAGTATTTGGTGACGATTGATACTCGTATAGAGGAAAGATCATATAAACATTGAATATTCGGGTGGTGGTGCAAGCTTGTATGCTAATGTACAAATATTTGAGAGAACATGATATGGTCCACAATAATGCGCTGCAAGTTTGATGTTGCGGCGAATAACAAAGGTGGATTGCGGGTAAGGTTGTAATTGAAGGTAAACTAAATCACATTTTTGGAATATTCTTTCTGATCACTTCATGTCAGCATAATGCTTCATTCGATGGCGAGCAATTGATAGATTATCTTTAAGCTCATATAACAAGGACATACACTCTTTCCTAAATGCATTAACATATGTATTATCAATATTGATCGTGAGTCTCCAGCAAAGATTGATGGTTTGTACCGTACAAAACTTCAAGTTATGATAGGAAGGATTGTACCAAAACTTCGCTAATGGTAACCATTTCGTGCCATGACTAGGATGTGCATGACATACTCCCATGAGATACATTTAGAGATATTGATTTACTCTTTATGTATGACCGCCGGATTGAGGGTGATAAATTGTGGAGAGGTGAAGCACCTGCATAATTGCAAAGCTCATCCCAGAATTGGATGGTAAAAATGTTATCCCTATCCGATACAATGTCAGATGAGAGGTCGTAGGTTTTATATATATAAGAAAGAGATCGAAGCATCAGAAGTGGCAATGTATGGATGAAGTAAGGTGCGAAAATGATAATATTTCAAGAATCGATCAACTATGACTAGAATGATGTTTTTTCTTGAGAATGTTGAAAATCCTTTAAAATCCATATTGATGTTTTTCTATTGTCTATCTAGAATATCAATAGGTTGCAATAGACCATTAGATACTCGTATATCAAAGTGGATCCTATGGAAACACGTACAATCTTGTATTGAAGATGTAATATCATTCTTCATATTTTTCAATAGAATGATGATTTATTAGCATAGCCTTTAATCTATAGAAACTTTTATTATAATTTCTTCATTTCTTATTTCCCGTGTTTTCACATTATACCCTTCTACGTTTCTAACAGTCTAGCTTATAAGTGGTTTTTTTATGTCAATGATGTTTTTTCTTACTTCAACTTTTTCCTAAAGTGACCAAAATGACCATTAAGTAATTTAATCACAAGTTAGTGCATGTGAACTATATAACTAATAAAAAATGTCCAGAAATATAGATTTAGAAAAAGAGGTAGTCCCAAATTTTAATGATTTTGTAAAAGTTGTTCTAAATCATTTGTAAAACATTTCAATACCAAAACTTTGTATTTTGGTAAAATAGATCCTCAAGATTTGCAAAATTAGACAATGTAATCCCAAAGTGCGAAACATGTCCAAAAAATTGATCTTCATGAGAACTACACATATTGAAGTTTGATAATTAATTTTTCAAGATATTACAAAGTATATAGAGATCTCATTTCCACACAATATATTTTAAGAATCACAATTATGAAAAATTGAAAATTAAAATGGCTAAATCAATGAAATTACGTGGATCATTTTTGCGTCTCACCCTATCTCATATAACAACCATGAGTGAATAATAGCACAAACTCCAATCCAAACCGAAGTTGTAATAATCATAATTGAAGCAATGTAATGATCAAAATGCATTTTGCAATAAAGAAGAAATGAAGAGCTCTTAAGTTGAAGGGCAAGATGACTTTTGGAGGCTACCAGGGGATGGAATTGGGACTCCAATATCTTGAGTTAGTATGTTGTAAGCATTCTGGAGTCTTCTAGTAACTTCTCCAACTCCACCATTTCCAATTATTCTTCCGTCGATTTCGATTACCTGACCAAAAATCTATTACAATTCTCATGACATCTAAGTTTTTGTAAGAAAACACTTACGGGACTGAGTTCTCCCATGGTTCCTGTTGTAAACACCTGTAGTAATATAACACGAGTTTATTTGGTTCCCAAATTAAAATGGTAATTACATCTACAAATTGTGATTTTTTAAATGCTTACAAAATAAAAACAAAATTCCATGCTAAAACAAATAGTGGTATCATAGGTAATCTTTTAATAATTATAATATAATTATGTTTACTATTTTTTATATAAATGATATATTAATATTTTTTATAAAACACCACATTTTTTATTTTACCAAATATATTTAAAAAAACATAAATATACAAAAAATTAATTTATTTTTTATATTTCCAGGTCTAACCGAAAAACCCTGGATTCCAACCCAGAAAACAAGTATCGGTCAAAATATCGGTGCCACCCGGTTTCATCAAACTGGCCGTTATATCGGCTGATATGAAAACATTGCACCAAACTTGAAAAATTTTAAAAATAACGCATAAATTATCCAAATAACTCATATGAAAAAGACGAAAACCGATACTATTAACTCGAAGGATCGTTTTTGAAATTTCGGAGGCTTCTCATACAATTTACAAACTCTGGGAACATCGTCATTATACTATTTTAAACATTGGAGATCAATACCACAATTTTCTCATATTTAAAATTTATCATCATTATATCCCACCTCATCAAAACCCTAAACCCTAAAACAAAGAAACCCAAAAAAATGAAAGAAGGAACCTCATCAGCAGTGTGGAACTCTGAAAGACTAATCCTTCTCTCTGATAAAACCAGTCCTTCATTCACAACAAGCTCCATAACCTGGTAATGCGAAAAACGCCATGGAAAAATTACTGTAAAAGCCTAAAGGCATACTGAAGAGCGAAAAAACTAATCCTCAAATCCTTCTTATGCCTTTATATTTCATGAATCTTACAGTTGCTCGAGTTATTCCAGGAAGACAATAATCCGCATGAGGTGTCATGACATCACCCCATTTCACCATGAACTGAAAAAACAAACGATTAAATTTCACAAAAAGCAGCATTGCAAAGTTTGAATTCTTAACTTATGAAGCAATGCTCATGTTAAAAATGGACAGAAATATTTCATGACTAGAACGGTTGTAATTTGTCCCACATCGGTTAAAAAGCGGGGTTGATTAGATTATAAGGGTGGAATTCCATCATATAATGATTTGTTCAAGTCTTTTAAATGTATAGGTTCCTTCCCTTAATCCCGTTCGTTCACGTTCTCCCGTCGTAATTCTAACAAGAACACAAGCATTACGACTCTATAATTCTAACAAGAACACAAGCATTACGACTCTATAATTCTAACAAGAACACAGCATTACGATTGAACGAATCAAAAACTCCGAAAGTATACTAGTTTTCGTATAAGCATTTTGTAAGGGGCTTCCTTACTAGGTTTGTAGCATTAGTTTCTGACACATAGCCATCCTTGTCAAGCATGATTGCATCATCAGCGTGAGAGTTGTTCCCTTCAATCTGAAAACAAGCCATTTCAAGAGCACCCAGAAGACAAAAACTCAGTTAACTTTTACAATCAGAACAGAAATTCAAAAGTAACAAACATTAGTTTATCCAGTTAGAGATAACTTACCTTTGCAAGAATATTGTTAAGAAGATTGTTGTGGTGAATTTTCGAATCTAGATTCTACAAATGATGATCAAATTGCTGATCAGATATTATAGTTTGAATAATATGCAACAGCTTAAACTAAAGAGGCTGACGAGAAACAGTAAAATGAAAAGCAATACTGAAGAGGGTTGGCCAAAAAAGGAACAAGTAACTCATATATTATATTGGCGAGAAGACAATTCTGCCTCCATGATTTTATAATTTTGACAATTTTGATCCCTAAAGTTTTATGATTATGACAATTGTGATTCCAAAGTATAAAGATAGCTAAATCGGTCCCCATACTTTGTAAGTTTTGGCAAAATAAGTCCCCAAAGTTTAGTATGTATGACATAATTTGTCCCCAAAGCTTTCAATTTTGGCAAATAAGATCCTCGGTCAAATCAAATTTCGCAGACCGATTTTGCCATTTTATCGATGTGATTTGCCAAATATTGCAAACTTGAAGGACTAAATTTGCCAAAACTTTGTGATTTAACATTACAAATTTTGGGGACCAAATTTGTTAAATCTACGAAAATTTGGGAACTAAGCGACATTTTCTCTATTATATTAGAAAATAACCACTACAAGCTCATAAGAAATCAAAAGAATGGGAGAATACATTAAAATTTAGAAAGCTTCATGATTAATATGCATAAATGTATCCGCATTTGCATTATAGGACCTTACATTAGGGGAATTACGGCGTGTAGATGCGGTGACCAATATAATGCCCTTTTCATTGTCATATACTGGAGGCTTCCATTCAGCAAGCACTGTGAAGTACAAACCGAACAGGNAATGTACCAGCTCTGTAAAGGCGTTGCTTTCTGCCATGGCCATGGTGTCTTGCACAGGTAAGCGCTTGTTTTAAAAACTCATTTCAATGGTTTGGTTGGTTCTGGTCACTGTGTGAGATTTACTGGAATTCTTATGTGTTCAAGGGATCTTAAACCCCACAATCTTTTGATGGATCCCAAGACAATGATGCTAAAAATAGCGGATCTAGGATTGGCAAGAGCTTTTACAGTACCTATTAAGAAGTACACCCATGAGGTACACGCTTGTGAACACCCTTTTTTCTTCCCACACAATGAATGACTAGCAGTAAAGTATGTTTCTTGTAGATACTGACCCTTTGGTATAGAGCTCCTGAGGTTCTCTTGGGCGCAACTCATTATTCTACTGCTGTAGACATGTGGTCTGTTGCTTGCATATTTGGTAAGAAAGTTTCACTTTATGTGTTCTTCTGTATGTGGTGAATATGAATTTTTACACAGAATTATGTCTACTTGTTCAGCCGAGCTGGTGACAAACCAAGCTATTTTTCCAGGAGACTCTGAGCTACAACAGCTCCTTCACATTTTCAGGTGCAAAGTGTTTGCCAAATAATTTTCGCAGGCAATTGTTTTATCATGTATTTTTTTGTAAGCAGATTGCTGGGAACCCCAAATGAAGAAATTTGGCCTGGAGTGGGGAAGTTGGTGAACTGGCATGAGTATCCCCAGTGGAGCGCAAAACCACTTTCCTCAGCAGTTGCTGGGCTTGATGAAAATGGGTTGAACCTATTAGGAGTGAGTAGTCTATCTCTTAACAGGAGAATTTGAATAAGTGATCAAGAGTTTGATATTTGTTCAGGAAATGCTACATTATGAACCATCAAAGAGGATTTCAGCAAAGAAAGCTATGGAGCATCCATACTTTGATGATCTCGATAAGTCTAATCTGTAAGAGACGAATTTGTGCTTGCTCCCCGCGAGCCTGTGCTTTGCAATTTAAATATTCTAGTAGAAAGAATGCATCTACAGACCTCTCAGTTCATGTGATCAGTTTAAGCTTCATATATGCTGCCAATTTGTGGGTCTGGTTTCTTTTGCTGTGAAATACTACGAGAATTGTTTTGATGTATCATTTTCATTTGTTTTATGAACAATTCTCATGACCCCGATTGAATCATGAATTTCTACAGGTTTCTAGGCCTCAACCCCAATCCCCACACTTGATCCTATAAAAGGTGTGATGGTGCTTTAGAACTCGCCTTGGTGTAATTAATATTTTCTCGTCCATCTCATATATCATTATATTATATTTGGATCTAGATCGAGATCCGGATTTTATTCTTGCAAGCCGCTTTGAATAGTGTTCGAGTTGAAAGTGTTTTAAACTAAAAAAGAAACAGATATAATTATTGATACAGGGAGGAGGAACTAACAGCAGCAGCAGACGCAATCTAAGCAGCACTCACAAGCCTCGTAGCAGCAGAAACAGCAACACAAGGCGAACAGCCTAAACAAAAACCAGATTCAAATCAGGAAAAAAGGAAACAACAGAAAGCAAGTTTGGAGAACGAACAAGGCGTAAAGAGCTCCCTTCTCTTCGTGACGACGTTGAATGTGATCGAAATATGACATCTCTTGGTAGACTGGGGGGGCCTGTTCGCCGTACATCACTTCTTTGCCACTGCAACTTCCCACATTATTCATTATATAGGGCCGAATTCGTATTTTAATAATACTGCTACGCACGTTCGATGCACCAGATTTCAAATATTTCATCCACCTTCCCACCTACAAGTTCAACGCTGCCAACAACTTTATTAATATTTGACTGGGTAAATCCGTTTTATACCCCATTTTTTTTACATAGTTGATAATTTACGTTACTTCTCAAGTTGTAGTTGAGAAATTAGATTTCTCAAAACAGCTTTCTCAATTTGAAGTTGAGAAAACTACATTTGACAGTTTTTCAATTATTTTATAAAGTCTTTGAGGAGTGAGTCCAAGCTTGGATTATGTTGTAAATACCAACAAAGAAACAGATAAATTAATAGAAATTGGGAACGTAAATTTCCTAGAAATTTCAAGTGTTCTAACGAGTTCTTTCATTAAATTTCTTCAATTTCTATATACACATGTACAAGCCACTACAATTTTCCTTGCTGGCCATTTGGATTCTAATTCCTCTACTTTCCAGCAGAATTTCCCTTAATAATTCAAACGGCAAGCTAATCCAGCAACACTCGATTCTTTCATCCTCATCGTTGTAAGTTGAGAAAAGTGTCTCAAAATTCTCAATTTTTGCGTTTTCTTTTTGTTTAAGCAAATAGTGTACTGCAGCTCAATTTCAAGTGTTTTAAATTTGTCCCGTTTAACTTTTTTATGCTATTGTGTTCAGGTGAACTCTCAAACTTGTGTTCCTAATAATTCAAGTGAGTTTTTTATTTGCTCTTCTCTCTTCAGTTTTCTTTATTGTTGTTTATCATTGCAATTAAGTATTTCTATACGATATTTGATTAATTTGCCGTTTTCTCCTTAGGTGATGATAGATTCAGTGCTTGGCTTCAATAATTTCTCTGAACTAAAATTCCTTCAAAATATGTTTCATATTCTTGATTTTTACGGATCTGGATCTGTGTTTTTGTTGGTGGTTTTTGCTTTTTTTTATACTGAATTTTGTGCTTATTTTCTTCTATAATGTGAATTTGTGTTGATTTTCTGCATGATTATGGTTTTAGTTCGACTGTTGAAATAACCGTGAAGGCTTAAGTAAAAAAATGGATCTTTTATATATATCTATTGATTTTATGTTGTATCTTCGTCCGGTTGGGGTTGGCCACCTTTCTAGTCTATCCAAATGTCTCAAATGTTTCGCCCTTCCTTTGCCGGAGTGTCACCTGTAGGGCGGCTGTTCGACAGTGCTGAGCCATTCGGGACAGAGGATGTAATTACTCGTTTGAGAGATGAAGAATCATCTCGACGACCCCGTCGAGCCCCTAGGCTTCGTAACTGTGGAACTGGATGACATTTTGATGTACCTCGTGGTTGACTATCGAATATTATTTAGCTTTAAGTATTATTGAGAAACACTATAAAATTTAAATCGTAAATGTAAATAAAACATATTTGATGTTGTTTAATCCATCTAAATAAAACTATAAATAGATAAGTACAATCACCCTCTAAGTAGTTAATCATCTATTTCTCCTGGAATCCTTGTCGACCGTGGTCTCCCTAGTAAACTTTTTTCTCGACTGACATCGTGATACAAAGTCCACCCTATATCCTCCCATTCTCTATCGGGACCCAAATCATTAAGGTGGTCGTGTGAGTATTGGTGTCGTAATAGGTCTAATGTCACCTCTCGCACAATCAAACTCTCTTCGGTTATTCCATGCATGTGAGCAAAGAAAAGAGCATGGGAACAAGGCAACCGATGAGTCAACCACATGCCACACGTGCACGTCTGGTTCGCAATGTCCACCGTTTACTTGGACTTTTTTCCTTTCTTGGCGCTTGATAGAAATAATTCCCCGCATAATCGGTCTTTGTCCCAATTATGCTCACAATGACGTCACAACTTAGATTATTGTGTGTTGTACCATGTCTGAGTTCGCTGGGTAAATACCTAGTAGTTTAGAAACACAAAATTATTTAACATATTTAAAAAATATATCGATAAACAAGTTTTCGAAATTTACCTCTAGGTTCTTAGTCATATTAGATATGTCAGCACGTCTACTTACAAATGTTTTCTGTAAAAGATAGAATGTAGACTCAACAATGCTGTATATTGGGTATCGACGAATCACCTTTAGAACTTTATTGTATGACTCTACTTGGTTCGTCGTCATTATACCATATCTACTTCCATCGTCGAAAGCAAGAGCTCATTTGTGTCTATTTGCAGTCATAACAGGTGTTGTCAACCATTCATAAGCTTGGGTACTTCGTCGCTAAATTTGACTCATCCATTTTTCAAATTTCCACAACACCGGTGTTACGCCAGCTCGATAAGCAATATCCTTAATTTCTTCATTTTTTATAGTTTTGTTGAGATTTGAAACCAAATGCCTCAAACACCATATGTGTTGCAATCGACCAGTTTGAAAGGCTTCCATACTATCAACGGCTCCAAGTATTCCTTTATGACAATCGATAACAATACAATAACGGTCTCCTTGGATAATACCACCATTTAAAATCTCGAAGAACCATCTATAGTTGTCTTCGCTTTCCTCGGGAACTAATGCAAATGCAATAGAAAGAATATGACATCTCTTATCTTTAGTAACGGCAACAAGAAGTTTGTGTTTGTACCTGTTTAATAATTGAATATCAATTATATAAAATAATAAATTTTCTTAATCTTAGAAGAATACTACCTTCCATATAAATGAGTAACGTCAACTGAAATCACGGGATAACAATGTCTGTAAGCTTCGATAGCAATATTGAAAGCCCAAAATACCCTCTTGATGATCCTGTGATTATTGCCCAGATTAGTATCATAAACATCCTACATGACAATTGTCTCTGGATTACGATTTTGCAACCTACCCATAAGTTTGGGTAGTTTTTTCATAGAGGATTCCCACGACCCATGAATTAGTTCGAATGCACGTTGGACACTATGCTATGCCTTGTCATACTTCACAAGAAAACCATATTTTGTTTTTATGAGTTCCCTGGTCGATTTCACAGGAGTATCTGTAACATTAAATAAATATTAAATGTAGATTAATTTACGAGAAAGAAAATTGTATATTAAAAAAAAACTCACCAGCATTCTCCCAAATGAAGGTATGATCTCCCTTGCTATAAAACTAATTGACATATTCTTATGAGATACTACAATGTTGCATGCGTTGCATGTATGCGGGCGATAAGTGTTACCAACTTGCCAAACATGATCAATCTTACCTTCATGACCTCGAAAATTGAACCTACAAACAGATTCCTGATGGAAATACCATTTCAATACTAACAACTTTGATGTACTATCATCCACAAGAAATTGATATTTATGGTATATGTGTCAGTGTCGAACACAATAGTACATCTCTTCCTTATCTTTAAAAGCCAATCGGACACTCAAATTCGGATCTCGCACATTATACGATACATATTCTCGCCTGCGATTACCCACAGCAAACTCATCCGCCATCATTTTACTGCCTTCGGGAAACATTTGTGCCAGAAGCTCTGCCGGAAACCCAATCATACGTTCAGCGACCGGTCTGGCTTCAGTAACCCAACGAATAAGAACCTCCTCTGATTCTTCAATGGGTTCCTCGGTTTCACCAACCGGAAATTCAGGTTCGGGTTCCGAATCTCCATCTGATGAACCATCATCATCAGCTGAAATCCACCCATCATTCATTCTAGGATCTGATGTAGATAATTCGCCATAAAAATCCGCATGATACATTTCTTTCAAGCGTAATATACCAAAAATGTAAAAAAAATTAGTCGAATAAATGAATATTAAGAAATTACATATTTTAAAACATTCATATTTTATATTAACATATTAAATATGTTAAGTTTCTCTAATTTACATTTAATTATTTAATGTATTTTAATTACAAATATTAATAATTTTATATTTTAAATATATTAATTTTCAAATTTCACAAATTAACACTATACATATTTTTAAAATATTAAAATATTTCTATTCTTATGTTTATATAGTTGTTATACTTTTATTACAAATGTTTTATTATTTTTTATTTTCGAAAATTATTAATATTAAAATTATATAAATTTTNGCAAAATCGGTATTTGAAATTTGATTTTGACCTATTATTTCAATTGCCAAAATTGAAATTTTTGGGGACGAACTTTGGGTATTAGTTTTGTGAAAATTTACAAATTATGTGGATTGATTTCTCTATAATTGACATAATTATAGAATTATAGGGACCAAAAATATGATGACTAACATCATATTTTGAGGATCATAATGGACATAAGGATCAAAATTATTAAAACCATGAAACTATAGGACTAAATTTGCATCAATACAGATTTGTTTTATTACAAATATAGTTCTTGTTCTGCAGTCTATAATGATTCAGCACCAGCTCTTAATTTTGTCCAAATTTTTGCACAAAAGTTGTCTGTAAAACAGTTTCTGAATACTGATTGATGTTAATTACACAAGAGTAGCAAACAATATAAGATCTGCTTCAAAATGACTTACGTCCCAGATAAAGTGGACATTAGAGAAGGCTGTCAGAATAAGTATATTGGTGCCTCTGCTTAAGCCATGAATTTGCCAAGAGGATTTCAATCTGAATCGTGTCTTCTTTTTTCCTTGTGTTTTTTATGCTTCCTCTTTTCATCAACCTCATCATACCGTCTTTTCTCCCGTTTTGCACCCTTCTCCTCATGCCTTCTTTTCTTTCTATCACTCTCATTTTCAGCCTCCTTGTTATCATCCTTTACACCTACCATTTGCACAATTACACTTCCTTTCTCAACCGATTCTACCTTCGAACCTGTAGGCAGAACCTCTACTGCAGAACGACGATTATTCCTGCAAAATTGTATCCATTAGAACGTGAAGAAAACCGTAGTTTTTTTATTAATTTTCTCATCTAACGAGAGGGGGTCTTACTTAGAGAAACCAAGACCCTGAACCTCGGCTGCTTCAGCATGGCCACCTCCCAAGTCTTCAGCAGTCGAACCTCGTTTAATGAGTTCAGCATACTCATGCTTATCTAAACGATTCCCTTCGGATTTTTTCGAGCGCTTTGGGGCTAACCCCAAAGCTTCTCTCATAGCTTGCTCTTCTTCTTCCTTGATTCTTCGTATCTCCTCTTTAACCGCATCCGACTGCGAGCCAGATTTCTTATCACGGGTATACCAATGGAGGTCCTTTCCTGCCAAAACATTAGTTGAAATTTATCCAGTTAGTGGGATATAAGGACTTCCTCTGTGAACCAGATTTACAATCCTGAATCCATCTAAATTTGTATGCTATTTGTATAAAATAGCAGAATTTATATGAGATTTTAAAAACTGTAGAGGATCTTGTTACAGAAGAGGAGAATCAAGAACGATAAAGGCATTTTTTCATGTAAATCTAGATATGAGAAGCCACATTTAAAATGTATTTTGCTGAAACAACAATAACAAAATTAACGAGGCAGAAACTAGGAAACAGAATACTGCTCAAGAAGATGTACCTTTTTGCCATCTTCCAACAGGTGCTTTCAGGCTATGCCCTAAATAGTTTTCTCTATGCTTATCAACTTTAACATCGTCCCAGTTAAACTCTGCAAATAAGTCATACCAGAAGATACACGAGTCATAAAATAAACAACTCGTCAAGCAAATTTACTTACAAACACAAATCCAGATCTTAAATTGACAACGAGATCTATGAAAATTCCATTATGAAACAAACTTCATATTTAATCGTGTTTTCTGGAAACCCTAGACAAAATAGGGGACGAGAAACGAAAGCACTTACGATCACGGCCACCACGCACTCCACCTCTGGAAGGATGATACATGATTTCGCCCCTAAAAGATTACCAAAAAGAATCGTATTTTCGATCCCAATCGTCCTTAATTCACCTCGCAGAAAATGCTATACAAATCCAAGATCGAGAACTAAGGGTTTGAGGCTTTGAGCGAAGAAATTGAAGATAAACTAGTATTTATAAAATAGCCCCTATATTATCTCTTATTACAAGATAACATGGCTGGATCAGAAACTTGCGCTTCATTGTTATATTGGGTTCAAAAATTAGGGCCCGGGCCAATATTTGTGACGCGGAAAATCAGTCTGGGCAAAATACATTTCACAGATTACACTCTCGCGAAGAAAAATGCCGATGAGAAGTCTTGTTTCGAGCGGTCGATTTTGCCTTTGGATGGAAGGAAACTGGCGGTCATCTTCGTCTCTTCGGTATTTCAGCGACGGCAAGGGTCGTGTTCTCAGTGAGGAAGAGCGTGCTAAAGAAACTGTCTACATCCAGGTTCTTTTTCTTTGATTTATTTCGTCTTTTCATTTGGTTCGTACTGATTATGACATTTTTTGCTAAGAAAATGGAGCGTGAGAAGTTGGAGAAGCAGAAGAAGAAGGAAGAGATAGAGAAAGCTTATAAGGTCAATTATAATCCTTTGTGTTTAATGCTTATTTTGCTAGCCAGATTTCCATTGATCTAAATCTGGGGTAAGTCCGCTTTATACCCATTTTTTTCAAATAGTTGCTAATTTATTTCTCATTTCTCAACTACAAGTAGAGAAATCTGCGGAAATTTGACACATGTATAGTTTTCTCAACTTACATTTGACAGTTTTTTCAATTATTTTATAAAACGTTTGAGGAGTGAGTCCAAGCTTGGACTAAAATGTAAATATCAACAAAGAAACATATAAGTTAACAAAAATGGGGAATGTAAATCTTCCAGAAATCTCAGGTGTTCTAACGAGTTCTTTCATTAAATTTTTCCAATTTCTACTGACACCAGCACAAGCCACTACATTTTTCTTTGTTGGCTATTCCGATTCTGATTCCTCTACTTTCCAGTAGAATTCCCCTTAATAATTCAAACGGCAAGCTAATCCAACAATACTCAATTCTTTCATCCTCATCGTTGTAAGTTGAGAAAAGTGTCTCCAAATTCTCAACTTTTGCGTTTTCTTTTTGTTTGAGCAAAGGGTGTACTGTAGCTCAATTTTCAAGTGTTTTAAATTTATCTCATTTAACTTTTTTATGCAACTATGTTCAGGTGAACTCTCAAGCTTGTGTTCTTAATAAATCAAGTGAGTTTTTTATTTGTTCTTGTTGTTTATCATTGCAATTAAGTATTTCTGCAATGATATCGTTTTCCATTTTAAATCAAACGTTTCTGCAATTAAGTATTTATTATTGTTGTTTAAATAATACCGTTTTAATTGCAATGATATCATTGCAATTAAATAATACCGTTTTCCGTTTTTAATTAATAGAGTAGCTTCAAGCTTGTGTTTCTTTTATTGTTGTTAATCCATTAAATATTTGATTAATTTACCGTTTTCTCCTTCGACGATGACAGATTCAGTGGTTGGCTTTAATAATTTCTTTGAATTAAAATTCTTTCAAAATGTGTTTCATATTCTTGATTTTTACGGATCTGGATCTGTGTTTTTGTTGATCGTTTTTGCTTCTTTTTTATACTGAATTTTGTGTTTATTTTCTGCTATAATGTGAATTTGTGATGGTTTTCTGTATAAGTAGTGTTTTAGTTCGACTGTTGAAATAACTGTGAAGACTTAAGTAAAAAATTGGATATTTTATATATATTTATGTATCTTCGATGAGCTAATTAAATTAAAATTAATTTCTTTTTTTATTGTTGTATATTGATTTTTTTAATTTAATTTTGTTTAACGAGATTATATTTTGTTTAAAAAAATGCAGAGTAATTTTGTTTAATGAGATTGTTTAAAAAAATGATCAGATTTTTATTAAATTTTGAATTATATAATATTAAAAATTGAGTTGGAAATTTAATAACAGATTGATAATTAGTTTTAGAAAATAGAATATTAATTTGTACTTTACTATAAAAATTTGTACATGTTTTATTTTCTCATTTTTATCAATTGACTAAGAATTGCAAATTATTTTATTATGCCTTCATTCCATATTTCCATTATCCGTGAAAAGCTTTTTTTGGGGGCCGACTTGGCACTTTTGACATTTGCGAAGACTTTTGGATTATCAATCATAAACAAACACAATTGGTGCAAAGTTGGTGTTAGTGATTCTCCTCTTTACAATTAAATCATTATTATAATTCATTAATTCCTCATTTTGAACGATTTTGTTAGTGGTATTGTAAAGACTAAAGAGTATCAAATCTTTTTTCATAATCATCATTAGCATATCTTTGATTACCATTTATTTCCTAATTACAATTACTACCTTTTCTTCTCCTTCCCATTAAATATTAAATCACTATATTAATCGCTAAAATATTATAATTCACGGCAGTTAAAACTTAAACTCAATCGCCAAAGAATGTTATTTGAGAAATCGCTCATTATAATTTATTTTAAAATTTTAGGGTTATTTATCTTTTACTAACCATATATGTTTATAATCTCTCAATTTTTTAATCGTAGAATAAGATAAATTAGTGAAATTAAGAGTATATATATCCCCTTGGGGTAGGATCCGTTGGATTTTAAAAATATTTGAATTATTGATATTTTGTAATTTAAAATTGGAAAAAATTGAGTGATATAACGAGCATGTCTTCACTCCTGGTTCACGCCCCCCACGCCACAGCGAGGAATGAAATGGAAGCTCTTCCTTCCTCTTCTTTCTCCAACATTTCATCCTATCTCCGAGCACTATCCCAAACTCCGGCTCGACTCCGCTGCCGCGCTTTCTACGTTTCAACATCCTTCGAAGAAACCAGCCGACTCCGTGGACGTTCGGGATCAGAGATGAAACGGACGCTCCGTTGGTACGATCTAATCGGGTTTGGAATCGGCGGTATGGTAGGCGCAGGAGTCTTTGTCACTACTGGAAGAGCTAGCCGTTTATACGCAGGGCCTGCTGTGATTCTATCCTACGCCATTGCAGGAATCTGCGCTCT
This sequence comes from Utricularia reniformis, assembly GCA_009725065.1. NCBI lineage: Eukaryota > Viridiplantae > Streptophyta > Magnoliopsida > Lamiales > Lentibulariaceae > Utricularia > Utricularia reniformis. Next base: position 505,981 of record RWGZ01001491.1, read on the forward strand.
ACTTTCCGCTTTCTGCTACACGGAATTCGCCGTCGATATGCCTGTATCCGGCGGCGCTTTCAGCTATATACGAATTACTTTTGGAGAGTTTCTAGCCTTTATAACTGCTTCTAATCTTATAGTTGATTACGTCCTGTCTAATGCCGCGGTGGCGCGTAGCTTCACAGCGTATTTGGGAATCGCTTTAGGGTTGTCGACCGACCTACATCTCAGATTCACAATACATAGTTTGCCAAGTGGATACAATGAGTTAGACCCAATCGCAGTCGCCGTAATTCTCCTCATTACTCTCGTGATTTGCTACAGGTTTGAATATACTATTAACCATTTCTTTTTCCTTCAAATCCAAATATTTAATGGACATTCCGATGAATTGATGTGCAGCATCAGGGAGAGTTCATGGTTAAACATGCTATTAACAACGCTTCACGTTATATTCATAACATTCATCATAGTGATGGGGTTTTGGAAGGGGAATACGAAGAATTTTGTAGAACCCGGGGATCCGCAAGACGCCGGTGGTTTCTTTCCGTTTGGAATTTCCGGTGTATTCAGTGGTGCGGCGATGGTGTACCTGAGCTACATAGGATACGACGCCGTGTCGACGATGGCTGAGGAAGTGAAGAATCCGGTGAAGGATATTCCGATTGGGGTATCGGGCTCTGTGATCGTCGTCACAGTTGTTTACTGCCTCATGGCCGCCTCAATGTCCGCGCTCCTTCCCTATGATAAGGTAAAGTATTCATGCCTTTTTCCTTTTTTACAACATTTTATTTATTATTGAATTTTAATTCAAACGTTTAAGTTTTAACTTAATTACTGTGAATCTTTCACCAGCTGTCAAATCCTTTCAAATAATCTCTCAATTTTAACTTTATTGTAATTAATTCACAAAATATATGCAAAATTGAAAAGATAGCCTAAAATAGTTTTTACTTTTTAGATTTTCTTTGTAATATCTGTCCAAGGATTGATTTTTTAAATTATAATTTGATAGTTTAATGTTATTTAATTCTTGTGAATAATTATTGTATTAGTTTTCTTAGTTCAATGCATCAGTATGATGTTATTGAACATTTATTAAATAATATATAAACCGTTATTTGTCTTTAAATGATTGGAATAATTGACTCATTTTGTTTATTTTGTGCCGTTTTAATCTCTGCAAGATGTTATCGAACTTTTTTTATTGTAATAATTCTTAGCGTATAATGATAAAGTTTTCAAAACTAGCATCATATTCATATTGCCATGAATTTGTATATTTTATGTATTAATCAAATTGCAGATTGACCCTGAAGCACCCTTCTCAGGCGCGTTTGATGAAGGTTCAGCGTCTTGGAGATGGGTTTCAAAGGTGATCGGAGTTGGAGCAAGTTTTGGTATATTAACCTCTTTATTGGTGTCGATGGTGGGGCAATCACGGTACATGTGTGTGATTGGAAGATCGTGCGTGGTCCCGCAGTGGTTCGCCAGGGTCCACAGGTCTACTTCCACTCCTATCAATGCCTCTCTCGTCCTTGGTAAGTTGTTATCTCTTTACCTTTTTTCATTAAACGTTTACTGGTCCCATACCTGCATGGGGAAGAGCGTTTCATCCATATGGGGTATTTTGCAAAAAGATTATGGTTCACGTGGTACCCAAGCATAAAGGCTGTTTTGCCATTAAACCCAAACATAAAGACAACAAGTAGTACCATAGGGGCAGAGCATGTAGGGAACATTTGAGAAAATAGCGACAAAATATCATCTTTAGTTTTCAGTCTACACAAGGTTTCATATGGTATGGCTGTCAATGACTGTTAGAACTATTGACTTTATATGTGATTTGTTCTCCCCCTTGTCTCTTTCACACCCGTGACCATTCTTAGAGAGTATGGGAAATTGAATTCTTGCCATCTGTAATTTTTCAAATATGGTTAATCTTGTGCTGCTGTTCTACTATAGATTTAGGCCATTTTGTTGCTGAAATTTGCTTGTCTCTTTTCATTTTATCTTGAATAACATCTCATTTTTGTTGCAGGGATATGCACAGCAGCGATAGCCCTGTTTACTGACCTAAACATCTTACTAAACCTGGTCACAATTGGAACACTATTTGTGTTCTACATGGTAGCAAATGCAGTAATATTCAGGCGTTATGTGGTAATGGGAACCACAAATCCATTCCCAACACTCTGCTGCTTGATAACCTTCACATTAATTTCCCTCACATTCATCCTCCTCTTTCATTTCGTCCCATCAGGACCACCTAAAGCATACATGTTAACAACATCCTCAGTTGTAGCAATATCCATTGTTCAGCTGTTTCGTTATATGGTCCCCGAGGCTCGTAAACCGGAATTCTGGGGTGTCCCTTTGATGCCATGGATACCTTTCACATCAATTTTCCTCAACATTTTCTTACTTGGTTCATTGGATAAGCCTTCATACATAAGATTTGGATTCTTCTCAGGTGCAACTGTGGTTACTTATGTTGTTTACAGCGTTCACTCTGCTTTTGATGCTGAAACAAAGGGACAATTTAATCACAACCTTGTTGAAGCAGCAGTGTAAGTAAATCAAGGTAAAGGTAATAAACCAGATCATGTGAAAATGGGGTGCTGCCAAATCCACTCTTTTTTGTCTAAAGTAATACTTGTTTTATTTGTAGTGAGTGCGCTCTTCCACCATAACACCATTAATTTTGCTAAATATACTAATTTAGCAAAATTAGTATTTTTAATATATCCCTTTTTCATTGATAGCATGTTTTGCTTATGATGTTTCACTTTCACATAAACTTGCTAGCAAGTGTTAATATTTCGTTAACATATAATGTTCGTGTTCGTGCAAAAATGAAAATATGAATACATTTCTCATACAAATTTGAACGAATAATGATATGTTTGTGAATGTTTGAGTTGAGTATTTTATAGTATTAATGCACGAACACGAACCAATGAAATTGAACGCAAAATGGGTGAATTTGCAAAATAGCTCCCTGTCAAATATTCCTTTGACACGTAAAATAAATTTTACGTGTCGTCTGATATAATATTTTGTCAATATTTTTATATCGTAATTTAATTTATTTTAGCAAATTCTTACGATTTATTAAACGAATTTAATTATTTTTACAACATAAATATTTAGAATTCAAACTCGTTAAAGTCAATTCGATCTTAATATCAATGTTTTCATACCGGCCGATATGATGAAAACCGAGCGGCACCGGTATTTGGAGCGGTATCGGGTTTCCGGGATGGAATCCGGGTTTTTCCAAGTCAGGATCGGTACGAAAATTTTGGATCGGTACAAAATTCCGAACAATAAGTTAGTTAGCAAATAAGTTTAATATATTATAATTTAATTTAATATATATTTTTAATATATATATATAAATTATTTGATTTATTTTAATTAAAAATAAGTTACTTAGCAAATTTCGAACAAAAGAAGGCTATTTAGCCAACGTTTTTGCAATACATGCTATTTAACAAAAGAATATTTGGCAGGAAGCTATTTTGCACCTTTCTCCAAAATAAATATATTCAATTACAAATATGAATACAAACAAAATTTTAAAAATATATACGAACATGAATTAATCAAACTCTCCTCTCTTGGATGGTAACCATACTTGCATGCTTGTAGAAATTTGAGCACATTTATTTATTTCAATTCGATGTTTCATATACTTTGTAATTATTTATTTAGTGTTTTCCCAGGTTGTTATATAAATATTATCACAACTAACATTAAACTTTCACTAATGTTTTATTATAGTTTATAATTTAAAATTACTCAAAGTAATCATTACACCAGCAATTTACATGAGATGAGTCCATTGATATGTTTTCAACTGCATTCTCAAAAGTCATAAGTAAGTTAGTAACCGGAAACATCGTCAGGTCAGGCTAAACCATTTTAATTAAAGGGTTCCACATTAAGGCCCATATTAGCAAATACCCTAAAGCCCAAATGCCATGGATATTGTTTTCTTTATTAATGTTTATTATCTTTAAAAAAATTAAAGCGAAAATCCAAAAACTAAGCGAAATTTTATTATTTTATTATACAAAAACTAAGCCCAAATACAAAATTTTGTTAATGCCGTGACATAACAAATATTTTATAAATAAATTTTAAAAACATTTATTCAAAGACACTTTATTTGTGTTTCCTTGTTACTCACTCTTTCTTTAGCTCTCCTTTCAAGATATGCACAAATTTTTAACAAAAAAGTATGATCAAATATTCCCAAGTTTCAGTCTTTTATGGCTTTAATATCATTCATACCAATCATAAGGTATCTAGTCTTGTTGCTTTCTATAAAAGGGAAGTGTAAAGCCCCAACACATAGATTAACAACATCACTTATAATGAGCTTAAATAGAATATTTGTAGAAAATTAGTATTACACATTTTCCCTTCTAATAATATTTCGTTTTTCATTAAAACCAGAAAGTTACGTATTCTCATTCCATGGTAATCCTTGGATAGACGATCTACTTGAAAGTTACAAGTATGGAAAAGTAAACCATCGGTTATAGATAAAGAACAATTGTTATGTATAATGATTCATCCATCATTCCCGATGAACATGATATTAGCAATGACTTAGTAAACGGGAAAGTTAAACGTTTTCACTATGAAGTAGATGCATGAGTGATGATTCACGGGGAAATTTATGACCATGATAAAAGTAAAGACGTGAGGATTACATGCAATTCATTAAGTAGAAAAAGTAAATACTGATAATATCGTGCAAGTGATTAGCGGGTCATTACAACACGATGACAAGAGGCCTTCGAGAACTAATCTTGATGTCTTTGCAATAACAAAAAGCCACAAGAGACAGACAACAAACCTTTACTTCACATGGTCTTCCACTTTTACCATTCAAGATTTTCTTTAGTTGTAGCAAGAAAGGCACCATTCTCATTCTGCCTCCAAATCTTGCTATTAAATCTCAAATGTACACATTTTTTTCAGTACCTTAACTCAAATGAGAACTGGAAGCTACACTCTTCATCATTCTCTTACTTTTGAAGCAGCTGCTGTTGTTAAACAAGCAGTTTATCTTGCTAAAAGAAGAGCACATTCACAAGTTACTCCTCTTCATGTAGCAAGTGTTCTTCTTTATTCGTCGAATACGTTGTTCAAAACAGCTTGTTTTCGATCAAATTCCCATCCTTTACAATGTAATGCTCTTGATCTTTGCTTTAATGTTGCTCTAAACCGTCTTCCTTCTTCCGTTTCAACTCCATTTCTTCCCTCACATCCTGGTATTCCTTGTCTCTCGAATGCACTTATTGCCGCGTTTAAACGTGCTCAAGCACATCAACGTCGTGGCTCCGTTGATAACCAGCAACAGCCTGTGTTATTAGCAATCAAGATTGAGATTCAGCAACTTGTTATCTCAATTCTTGATGATCCTAGTGTCAGTAGAGTTATGAGAGAAGCTGGATTTTCAAGTAGTCATGTTAAAGCAAATGTGGAGAAATGCAACTCCAATACATTTGTACCTGGAAAAAGTACTCCAAAAACACTACAAAATGATGATGTGATCAGTATTATGGAGAGTATAATGTTCAAGAAAGCAAGCAACACAGTTATCGTATCCGAAAACATTACGAACGCAGAGAGCTTAGTGAAAAAAGTGATAGAAAAAATGGAGAAGTTTATGCAGTTTATAAACTTTCCACTATCCAAAATGCAGAATGCTTCTAAAAATGAGATGGAAATGAAGATTATAGAGATGAGGGCTCTTTTGAAATGCAACATTAATCGAGACGTAGTTCTGTATATCGGAAATCTAGATTGGATTTCCGGGTACTTTTCGAAAGAAACTAAAGATCTATTCTACTATTATGTGGAGCATATGGTTCTAGAAATAAGCAGACTTGTAAATGGAGAAGTTGAAAATAAGAAGCTTATATTGATGGGAATTGCAAGTAATGAGACTTACAAAAGATGTAGATTAGGAAAGCCATCTTTAGAAACACTTTGGAGTCTTCAGCCTATTGAACTTCCTTTCACAAGCTTGGCTCTTGGTCTCGGATTTGACGGGTAAGCTTGTTTTGCTCCGTTGATCTTCGGATCATAATCTGATTTTTAACATCTTTTGTTGGTGTGTTTCAGAGCAACAAATGATGTAGTAAAAGAGGAGAAAGAAGAAGATGAGTTTGAGTTACTTTCAATGAATATAAAAAAGGAAGACAAATTTGTTATGCATGAATTCATACCTTCTGCTGCAAGCTCCAGTTTACCTTCATGGCTACAGAAATACAAGGAAGATAATAAAAAAGAGCTTTCACAGGTTTGATTTCACAACTTTATAGGAATTGTATTACGAAATTCGATATTGATATTGGATTAGTGTTGTTTCAGCACCATTCCGAATGCAAGAAAATGGATTTGAAGCTTGAGAGAGTGTTCAGTATATCGACACCGTCTAGTTCATCCATTTCAGTTTCATCGAATGGTCGTAGCCAATCTAAACAATCAGAGCTCCTATCAAACTCATGTTCAAGTCCTAATTCAGCTTCATCTAGTGAAACAAATGAACTCAATGAGAAGAACATTGAAAACCTCAACATTCTATGTAGAAAACTGGAGAAGAAAGTTCCATTGCAGAAAGACATCATACCTGATATAGTTTCTGCAATTCTTAGAAGCAGATCAGGAGCGAAAATCACGAAAAGAGAAACCGAAAACAGAGAAGAAAGCTGGCTTTTTTTCTTAGGCTGTGACTCTCACAGCAAAGAAACTACTGCAAGAGAGTTAGCAGAAGCCATATTTGGTTCTTATGATCACTTTATTTCCTTCAGTCCCAACAATCTATCTCAAGATTCAAGTGGAAGTGTTTACGACAGATTATTGGATGCGGTACAAGATAATCCTAGCCGTGTATTTTATTTACAAGACATTGATGTTCTTGACCAGTTGTGTATTAAAAGTATAAGCAGAGCAATAGAAGAAGGAAGTTTTGAAGTTGGTAATGGTGAGACTGTTCTTCTTAAGGATGCCATTGTTATTTTCAGCTGTGAAAGCAGCTTCAACAAGGAAGAAGATAAAAGGGGTAATGAGAATGAAGAAAATAGGCTTCTAGACTTGAATATCAGAGCTAAACAAGATGATGATGATGATGATGATGATAAGAAGAACTGCAAGCCAGATTGGTGCAGAATTCTTGATTTAGTTGACAAGCAAGTAGTTTTCTCATCCTCATCATCAGTTTAGTCTAAATCTATACACTCTTACAGAGCTAATGTGGGATTAAGCAAATAGATCTTTTGCAGTGATTCTTATGAAAAGAAAGAGATTGTACCTAGAAACTAGAAATCTTCTGCTTTCTCCTTTTTCTTTTGGTTTTTCCATTTGTATGGAAGTAAGGAAAGCTTGGATCTCCCACCAAAAAGTAAACATATAACTAAACTCACTTTCCTTTATCTACAAGAAAGAAATAGGAATGAGATTCAAATTCATAATTGGCATGCATTTAAAAGAGAAGAAGAATGATTGACTAGTCAAAAAGATATCATCAAAGTATGAAAGAATGTTTCTCCTTTCCATTGTTTTAATATTGAAAAGGCTTTTGCCTAACATTTTCTATATAATTCATTCCTCTTATATATTAGACTACACGAACATTCTCTCGATTCATTGAATCCTGAATTTATACATGGTATCGGAGTTGCAGGATGGGTTTCATAGAAAAAACTATGATAGAAAAGCAGATCAGACTTAGGCGACAAAAATATATCGATCTATGATCTGAACATATTGAAGCAAGTCTAAACCGGACCAAAGCCAATTCGACCGGAGTGTTGAAATATTGTCCAATATCGGTTGTGGAACTAAAATAATTCTAGTGTATAAGAGATATGATATCATGAGTAATTGGTTTAGCCAAACATTTTCATTATGATTCAAATCTCTTATAGATTGAGCTATACATACTTCATGCCTATTGAATCATGAATATCTATAACTTTCTACTTTCCATTTGTTTTTCTAATGCTGCATTTTCAAGTACACAATTTCACATTATAAACAGAGAAAGTCATGTGAATCTTTAAATAGTATCTGAACAATCTGAATAAGCAACAAACAAGGACATTATTTTTGCAACAATTTGAAAATGATGGAACAAATTTTGTACCTTAGTAGCAAATCTTACAATTTTGAATGGATACGACTCAGGCTAGCTTCGATAGAACCATGTGGTTCATCTGTCGGCAAGTACACATCGTCTTCAAACTGAAATAATATTCCATCAACAACACACTGAGATAAGTCACTAGTCTTGATATGTAGCAATACATCGACACATACCTTGACGATAGCCGGATTTTCTTTGCTTGATAAGTTGACAGGTAGAAAGTGAAGATTCGGCATTTTCAGCAAAACGAATGACACATCAGGAACTCTGAAACAAACCATAATGAGGCTTATGCTAACTTTCCCTTAACTTTTCGACTATTTCAATATTCAAGAGCTGTGTTGTTGTAGATAAATATAAATAGTAACCTGTTAAGCACAGCCCTTGCCATTTGGTAGAGAGTGCTTTGAACTGATGGACTATATACTCCAACTTCAGGAGGACCAAAAAATGTATCAACTAAAACCTTCTTCACGTTGATGTACTTGTCTGTAAAGTAGGATTGTCCCATAGGAAAACTTGAAAGTGTCTTGTAAGCATACCTACATCGTTAGAAATTTGAACTCGTAAAGCAAAATATAGAATTCCATGCTGCGGAAATGATAAACAAACCTCCATGATGCAGTAATCTCTGTTGCCAGTATTCTCTCCCGTGTCTCGGGCAGTAATGTGTACTTGTCCCGAAAGAATCCCTCAAAACCAGACTGTCATAATAGATGTAAAAAGGCAAAATGAGGAATGATACTTGAAGAAGAAACTATTCCATTCAATCCAGTTCAAACAGCAAATTCAATAACTAAAACAAGCTACTAAGCCATCAGCAAAAATCCCATACACAAAAAACAAGGATATAGATTGTTGAAATTACGACGGAAAATGTGAACGAACGGGATTAAGGGGAAAAAACCACACATTTGAAAGACTTGATCAAACCATTATGTAATGGCATTCCACACCCTTATAAACCTAATCAATCTCAAGTCTTTAACCGATGTGGAACAAATTCAATATAGAGCAGGGGTGTTAAAGTTTCACAACAGGAAGTATTATTCAATATAAACTCACTTGGGTTGTCTTCAGCACAGCCAACCCTTGAATACCAGAGATAACCTGCAGACCTCCAGACTTGGTAATGGTGACTTCAGCTGTGCGTTTCTCAGATCCAAGTTTAAAACCTATGGGACAGATACAAAAACCAATTTCAAGTATAAGCATGTTTTTTTCTGGTTGTTGTTCATCTGAGAATAGGCATTCCAAATGATGAACTGAACACAATCATGTTCAACATCAAGTTACCATGTTCATGTCGTTGCCCATCTATGCTAATGCGCTCCCATGGCTTCTCAACAATATAGACTACTGCTGCAGTGACCTACAAATAGAAGGAACATAACCAAGTTACGCTGCTAGGGTCTTATCTACCACTTCTGGATACAACTTATTGATGCTAGTTCTGAAAGTTAGGCGTAGAATGAACTAGAAAAAGGTAGAGCCGTTTTATCATTAGAAATAACTAAACATTATGTGCATTTGAAAATGTTGGTCCTTTTTACAATTTTGTTGTTTTAAAATGACCAGAACCACTTGAAATGTTTATATAACGAGCATGAAGGTCAATTTAGCACTATAAAAAATGAGAAAATGTAGAATGTACCATCAAACAAATTATAACTAATTTAATGAGCCATTCGCAGTTTCACAGTTTGAATTAGTTCATACTCACACGTGCATGATTATATCTTTGAGACAAGCATATGACTAGTGTTTGGTCCCAAAAGTTTCATAATTTTGACAAATTTGTTCCCAAACTCTAATTTGACATCTATAATCCACATACTTCGAATGTTTTGACAAAAATAGTCTCCAAAGTTTCGAAATTTGGCAAATTTGGTCCCTGTATGTCAAAACTAGTCCCCAAAATTTAAGGACCAATTTTTCCACACACATTAAACTCTGAGAACTAGATTTGTCAAAATTTACGAAGCATGAAGACTAGTTTTGCCAAAAATTAAAAGTTTGGGGGCTAGTTTTTTCTTTCAAAAACTTTGAGTACTAAATTTGTCAAAATTAAGAAATCTTAGGGACCAAATTTGCGAAATCATACAAACTTAGAATTCTGCAAGAAGCAGGGTATTCTGCAGTGGCTTTGGCTAGCCACAGTTTTAAGTTTTTAACTCCCCTAGAAGTCAAATGATTTCACATAACTCACCTAGAACATTTTCAATGCAGAAATACAATTGGGAAAGCTGAAATTCAGGCTGACCTTCATAAACAGGCGACTATTTCTTTCTGGAATGAGTAATCAATCAACATTAAAATCTCCAATCACCTGAGGATAAAAGGAAGTGAAGTGTTTGCCAAGTATGATAGCGAAGTCTTCCACAGAAACTGAATCCTTAGATTCTTTAGCTTTCACATACACCTGAATGACAGATTAAGTTCCATCTTATCCAAACAAAGAAATTTATTTCATGTAACCAGCTTTATTTCAGTTCTTCTTACAGTGTTTTTTATCGTATCGGTAGCGACGACATCGGAGTTGTCGTCGTGCGTGTAGGAGGCGAGACAATCGGATTGAAGGCTGATGCTGACGTTCCATTCAACAAAACAGTGTCTTCCAGAAGGCTCTCTCCAAACTCTACCGACCCGAACCCTTGATTTTCCATGCCTGAAATCCAGCTTCACTTCGTCGATTGCCATCTTCAACTGATCCGAGTTCCGCGATCAAATTATTTCAATCAATACAGAAATCGAAGCACAAAAAAACATATAAAGAGAATCTTACATCGCTTTCTAATCAATAACGCATCACCTTCAACTTTGAAAGTGTACAAATTGAACACAACCTTCTCTAGAGAACTCTATAATCTATATCTAGTCCAGTGAGAATTTCACCAACAATCATTCTCTACATTGTATTTTTTATTACTTTATTTATATATATAATAATTTTCTAATTTTTTAATCTACAAATAAACAAGACAATCTAAAATTTCAATGAAAAAACTTCGCTTTCAATCTCAAACATTTGTAATTTTAGAAAATTTAACCATTCTATGTAATAATATATTTAATTATCAAACTTTAACATTTTAAAAAATTTAGTATTCCAAATTTACAATATTTGATAAATTAAATTCAAAAATGGCAAATTAGGTTACTAAATATGCTTTCATTGGTACTTTAATTATAAAAATTGAAAACTTATGAAAACAATTATTTCATAAACGCTAAATTTTGGAAACTTGTTAGGTAAAACATTACAAATTACGAAAAATGATTTTGTGATTACAATAATAAAACTTTAGAAACCAAAATTAACAAAAACGATCGAGATATTTACCAATTTTAATTGCAATTTAATTTTTTCATTAATGTTACTTACACTATTCACTCTTAATTTTATTCCTTATCTTAAAAAATATTAAAATCCAAATTAAGATATGAAACTTTGAACAAATTTTGATTTTAAATAATCAGCCCACAAAAGCTAAATATTGAAGATATTTGAATAAATTTAAGCTTCACCGAAGTTTCAAATTAAAGCATGAAAAGATACTATAAATGGCCACTTGAGAAAACACTAAATTCTGCTGCATTTTCCCTGCAAAATGTTGGGATTTATCGACAGCATATAATTTATAGTATGCTAATCCAGGAAACAAACGAAAGCTAGTCACACAATGACATTGAATTGGTGTTGGGGATACAAATTACAACATGCGTCATCATCTACTCTCAAATACAAATACAAATCTTATCAAATGACCCAAACAGCAGATTCGCACAATGCAAAAGTTGAACATGAATCAGTGCATCAAAATTTTACTTAAAAAAGCAGCGAGAGAAGCTCATGCATATCTTTGATAAAAAAGAAAGGCACAAATGATGATTGGTTGGACTTTATTGTGCTAAAAGTTGAGAGAGCATACCATTTATGGCTTCTTCCTGTTTCTTACTTTGCTAACTCTCACAGTTCTCCTGGATTTATCGGGGCCTGCACTTCCCATTGAAAATCCACCACCAGAAGCATTAAAGTCCACACTACCTGATCCCTGATTAACTTGAGTTTGTTGTCCAAAAGATAAGAAAGGATTTGCCTGTGTTGATCCAAATGGAGAAACAGGGGCTGCTTGTTGTTGCCCAAATACAGGGAAGCCAGGCGCAGATGTCTGCACTGGTTGTTGCCCAAATACAGGAAAAGCAGGCGCAGATGTATGTACTGGATCTTCAGCCATGCTATCCTCTGCATTCATTTTATCATTGCTTGTAGGTGAGCTGCTAAAACCACTGGCACCTAAGGATTTACCAAATACAGGCTGTGAAAATGATGAAGAAGGCATGGAAGCAGGAGTTGTGGTAAATGAAAAAAGTGGATTTGATGGAGCAGTGGTAGTTGAGCTAAAAACTGAGGCAGCAGAAGTAATAGGAGCTGATGGTGTGGAAGATACACCAAAGGAAGTGAATTTTGTACCAAAAACAGGAGAATTTGAATTTTGCAAACTTTGACCAAAAGCATTTGAAGAGGCACTGCTGGAGCTAAGAGAATTGATCGCGGAAGCTGCAGAAGACCAACCAAATCCACTAAAAATACTTGAGCTGTCATTGGTAAAAGAGCCAGCAGAAGTGACTCCTGCAAAACTTGAAGAGCCAGCAGCAAAACTGAAACTTGGTTTAGCCTTATCAGTTTCCAATCCTGTCACGGTGGATGAAGAGAAATTTAAACTTTGTGTCGTTCCACCTGTGCCTGCCCCATTAGTTTCAGCAGAAGAAGAGCTAATACCAAAACTGAAACTCGGTGTGGCCTTGCCAGCATCCGTTCCTGATCCCGTGGATGAAGAAAAAATAAAATTCTGTGTGGTTCCACTGGTGCCTGGCCCATTAGCGGAATTCAAAGAAGAATTCAGACCAAAGCTGACTTCTTTCGCCTTTATTGTAGCATCAGTTCTATCAGCCTCGGCAGCAAGAGTTTCTTGTGAGCCACCAGGGACAACTGCCTTCGTGTCAGAAGTGGATGCACTGGCAATAGTCCCAGCGCCAGATACCAGATTCTTAAAGGGATCCCCAAAGATAGGACTCTTGAAATCAGTATTAGTTGATTGACCGAAATTCGAACCAAAACCAGAAGTGGAAATTCCAGACTTCGCATCTCCAATAGTAGGGACCACTGTACGAGACTCACTTGAGCCACCTGAACTTTGGAGTATCTCAGCCTTGGAGCTATAATCAGGTGTTTGAAAAGTTGTCTTATCTGCTGAAATTGCAAAAGGAGGATGGCCAGCTGAGCTTGACGATTTTGCAGCTATACCAAAAATACTTTCACCATTTGCAGTTGATGCGTTAGACACATTGTTGGTAGCACTAGCTGAAGAAGATATCAGGAAACCACTGCCTGTTGAGTTTTCAGACAAATCACCAGAACAAGGAGCATGAAAAGATGGAGGACCAGAAAATAGTGGCTTATTGGCTGAAACAAGAATAGTGCCAGATTTTCCATTTGTTTCCCCTGAATTTGCAGAATCCAGATGAATTTTCTTTTCCTCCTTCAATTCATTCTCCCGTGAACTGGGGAATGGGAAAGTAGCTGCCAAACTGCATAAAAAACAAAAATTTATATATTTGAAATCAGAAAAACTAATAATAATACAAGCCAAAAGGGGAAATCTCAATATCACAAATCGGACTCAACCGCATTGACAAGCTACATACTTAATTTCCTAAAGGGAGCCGTAAAAAAATATACTAATAATTGAAAAAAGGAAGAAACTCCAAGTTACTAATATTCCCTCAAAGATCCAACCAGTTGTTCAATTTGATATCATTACAAACTCTGCTTTTCCATATATCAAATCACTGAAGATGGATTCTCCCAGTCAAGCATTTAAAGTATACAAAAAGTAGGTAATCAAAAATGAAGAAAAAAAATCGCACATCCAGATAGGTAGAGCAAAAACAGGCACATCACTAACCTGTTTGTGCTATCCAGTTTAAGTGCTGCTTCTTTTTGGGAGTGAGAAGACAAAGATGGAAAAGTATCATCAACATTAGAGCTAGAGATGAATGCTTCAGTTGTAGCGTTTGGTTCCTTGAAGATCCCAACTGGCAGCTGACTAGCTTCTGAATGTAAAGAATCCGTCGGTCCTGAATTCAAAGTAACTGATCCTTTTCCATTAGTGTTTGAGACACTAGGAAAACTGAATTCTTGTGCTTTTCTTGAATTTAAACATGAAGGGAGCGCTGTCTCAGGTCGAATTTCAGTTTTAACAAGATTGGTTTCCTTGGATGGGAAGACCTTACTTACTGTTGTAGATAGATTTACCAATTCTGACTTCTCAACAGGCCCAGGCGCATCATCATCCAGCTCCAAAAAATCCTATGGAAACAAAATATATATCTGGGAGTTCAGAATATGAGCAAAAGATCAATAACAGGAATGACGAAATAGTCAGGATACAAAATATCAACATAAGAGAATAAAAATAGTGAACTTTTACCTCTTGAGCACTAATCCTAAAGGCTCTCTTTTTGCGAGATGGCTCAGATGCCCCATTTTCCGCACAAGAATCAGCAGTTTTTGTTTGGAGCAAAAACTTTTTTGAGTTCAAGGACAGATCATTTTTTCCATCAGAGTTCTGGGTTTGCAAGCAAAATAAGGATTCATTGGGGACATTTCCCTCTTTACTTTCTAGTTTTTTCAAAGAATCATCAGAATCAGGTAAAGACTTGCTCGCCATTTCTTCCAATTTTTCATTATACTGTATCTCCTGTGGAAATTTTGGTGAGTCGAGACTTTCCATACTCCTGAGAGCCTTTTTTGATAGCATAGAAGCTGTCAACTGAAATTTTGATTTCTCTAACCCAACATGTGATTTGAAATCTGATGATTTTTCTGTCGGAGACAACTTTTCGAGTTCTTGCAATATCTTTGCCGCCACCTCACTTGACTGTGAAGGAACATGGGCATAGTTTGTGCTGGGAGCATTACTGTTTCCATTTTCCACGCAATTTATTGAATCCTTATTACTTGGTTCACCCATTGATCCAAGCTTCTCCTTTGTATGGGATCTGATTCCCCCACCTCCAAGAGAAATTCGAGAAGCTAATAGATTAGACTTCTGCCTGATCCTCCGGACTGGGCCAATAGAAACAATTTCATCATCTAAAGCAGAAATTCTACGTTTTAAGCCCTGTATACAAAGGTGCTAAATGTCAATCCAACAAGTAGAATAGCTAAAACCTCATATATTAAGAAAAAATCACGGATAGATTACCACGGATCGTGAACCATATTTTTCACCATTTCCCACTGAAGTAGTTGAGAAGGAAAGTGGCAATCGACCATGAAGCTTTGTATTAGCCTGAATTTTCAGAGAAACAAAAGCATGCAAAATGAAAAATAAAGGATTGGGGAAAGCATAGAGTAATGAAAGTGGATAGTTAAAGCACAATAAACCTTGAGAATGGAATGATCTCTGGAGTATGGAGTATGAGCCATACGGTGCATGGACGATCTACCTCCAAAATTAGGTGTTGTAAGACCATTTTCAACAGTGGAAAAACTATTTAAATTCGTTTTATTTGATGGCATTGCAAGTGATTTAGAAGCTGAACCATTGATAGGAAATTCCATAACATTCCTAGAATTGGAATGAGACACTCCAAGCACAGGGGAGCCATTTGAAGCTCTTGCTCTCATGTACGCTTTTGCAAGTTCAGCTGGAGAAGCAACATCATCTTCGGGCACCTGTTTGGAAGTCAATTAAATATCCAATCATTGAATAAATAAAATATATGAAAGAGGCAACATTGTTCATTGTCACAATGGAAACATATTTTGCTGTGAATTTTGTCTAGATGCCTTCTTTACAGAGAAAAAAGGAGTTTTTTGAAAAAATCCGAAGACAATAGAGCTCAATAAGTAGTGGACAAATTACGATGAATGTTAGAAAGCTGCATTCATACATTCGAATAAGGAACATCCTTACTTTAAGCTGATGAACTGGAGTTGACATTGAAGCAGAAAACTGTAGCTCCTCCTTTCTGTTTACTCCTAAAGGAGCGGAAAAATGTTCATTCTGACCAAAATCGAATATAGCCTCGACTTTCTCTGAAGAAACATCTGCTGCCTTGGATTGCAACAGTTCAGTCAAACGGACAATCTCAGGCCTGCAAAGAGCTCCGTTGAATAAATCAACATAAAATATATAAAAAATTGCAGCATACAAAATTTGAATTTGTCAAGGTCAAAACTTAGTTCATGCAACCTCAAAATTCGAAAGTTCACAATGAAGAAGTTGAAACAAAAGTGTTACATATCTATGAATACATTTGATTCATTACCTGGAAAATGTATTCTGCTTCAATACTTGTTCAAGATCAGAGATTCGGCTCCCAGTGGAACTACCATCTAGATTAATGCATCCATCTCCTACACGATCCTCAGGAGCTTCCTCATCCTTCAACCAACCAATCACAAAAGAAAGTTCTAGAAATGTTCAGTAGTTCAGAAGAAATAAACCATGAAAGAAAATGAATAAAGAAAAAACTTCAAATGACGGTGATAAATGAAGAGCAAGCCGTTATTGAAACTTTCCAATTAGCAAACCCATCTAGCACCAGACTTCAGTAGGCAGGGATATAGGATCGCAATTTTTTAAAATCATATAATATTCATGGAAGACAGCAGTAAAAGATATAAACCAGGAAAAATCAATGATTTCATCTGGCCGGGCATGAAATACCGGGCTGCACCGGTACTATGGCCAATACCGGGTTTTAGGGTGGAATCCTCGGTTTTTACGCGCCCGGCCCTAAACAATAATATATGTTTGCATATTATAATCATTTATAAAAATAATAATTTTGGTGCCGGTCGTACAGGCCTGATCGGAACAGTATTCCATGCTGGTTTGAAAACATTGTAAAAAATCTGATTCAAGCAATGAGAAGTCTGTTGTAGCTAATTCTAAAGATCATATGCACTATCACTATAAGAATAATAAGCCCTCTACATCTTAACTCTAAAAACGGGTAATTTTAAATATGAACTTCAAGGATGACGCTTTTTCTGGTGTGGGCGTAGCTAACTTTCAGAAAATACTTCAGAATATAACGAAATGTACATGGAATGGTAGAAACGGGTAAGAAATACCAAATAGACAGATCGGTTCATAAATATTTAAGAAAATGAACCAATTGAAACAAATTTCAAGGAGAATAGCAACCCACAGCAGATAAACCTGAAAGCAAGGCAACAGATGAACTTACATTAATAACTGACCGTTTTGTTGTATCACTTATGTGATTTGTCATCTCTGATGTTGGATACATGCAATAGTAAACCAGAGGGAAAATTCAATTAACAAAAGACTCCGAATTTCCATTGATAAAGTAAATGGTCATTAAAAACGTAATTTAAAGACGAGACTCCGGATAATAATTACAATCCAAAACACAATAAGCTTATTACCATTTCAAATTTTGGTTTAAAATATACCTTCAAGATACCCGGCAAATATAAAAGCGTAAAAAATTAAAGGTCCTTAAATATCTAAAAACGATAAAACTCCATTCTGATTACAAAAAGTTTAAAATTTCTGGAAAAAATACAGCACTAGAGATATCAAACTGAATTAGAAAAACATACAAATAAAATCGAACGTATGAAAAATGATAACTATTCCCCTGCTGCATCACCTAAAACCAAACGCAAATAAATATGAAACACAAATTAACCTGGCTGCCGGGAAGACAAAGGGGCTTGTAAGCGCTTGTGGAAGACGGAGGCAAAGAAGCGGTCTACCCCACGCGAGATTAGCTTACGGGCGGGGTCCACAAAAATTTTCGTCAGCCATCCTCCGGGATTGTGGTCATTTCCTCGAAGAAGATTGGGGGGACGATCGTAAGGGGTTGGTTGTCTGCGAAAGGTCTTCCTCCGAAACTTTCCTCCCGCTCCACCCCCACCATAAGGAGATGGGTTGGTTATAGCCATGACCCCATCTTCTTTCGCCGTCGTCATACAAGCGATTTGAAAGTCCGCGCCCAAGAGAGAAGAAAGTGTCGGTGAGAAATGGAGTTCAATTTAGGGTTTTATTTGGGAAGCCTATATTCTAGCGTAATGTGGGCGCTTATATACTACCATCATCCCACGTGTTCAATTAGTATACTAGGTGTTTATTTTGATTGTATTTTCTGAATCCATTGTCATTAGGGGTACGAGTTGGATTCGATCGATTAAACAGTTAAAATATTTTCGGTTAATTGGTTTTATAGTCCATTATTTGAAAACTGAAATCAACAGAAACCGATGGTTAATTGGTTACCGTTTAACCGATTAATTTTTTAAAAAATTTATACAAATTTTGTTCCATTGTCAATATCTATATTTGATAGTTTGATTTTCATACTTTTCGAATATGTACCTTTTGAGTTATTCTATTTTTCATTTTGACTCAAAAGTATGAAAATTTAGAATAACCGATATATGCTTCTATTGTGTTCAAAATTTAGAATAATCGATAATTTTCAAAATGAATATGCTTCTATTGAGTTCAAATGGAGGTAATTTGAAATGAATTATGTTAATTTAGATTAAGCATGAAACTCAACTGAACTTTCGAGAACGATTTAGCAACAATGGCGAATAAAAATCATAAGTAATTTGAAAATTAAATGAACAATACAAAAAATCTCGTATAAACACTAATACAATTCAAGAAATTTACTTTGTTGTTCTACCAAATAAGCAAAGTAACAATTAAAACAAAAACAAATCTTAAGAAACATTAATTATTCAACCCCGACTTAATCTGCAAAAAAAAGTTATATTTAGATAAAAATGTTAGTGTCGAATAATATATATTATTAACAATATATAATTTAGACATAATAAGAAAGCATTACTTATTATTCAACATTGATAAAACAAATATATAACTAGCAATAACATTACTCAACATTAATAAAGCAAATATAAAAACTGTAATACTAAAAAATACTAAACACATAAAATATTCATAAATTGTCACCAAATATGCAATTAATCATAGTAAAAAATGAAAATATTAATATAATATATTTAAAAAAGAATATAGAAAGAATTCCACAAACTCTAATGATAAATAATTATAATTTCTTTTATTTAGAAAATATAAATATGGGCCATGTGAGAGGGGTTGGATATTATGGTGTATATTAATTTAATAATTTAATCGGTTAACCGACATCAAAACCGATATTCATAAATAAAACCGATAACCGACCGTTTAATAGTTTTAACCGATATTAAACGGAACCGCAGAAACCGATAAACCATATAACCGAAACTGTTTAACCAATTAACATTGGTTCGGTGCGGTTAGACAGTTTCGCTGTTGGGTGTCACACCTCTAAATTGTCATTCTTAAAATACATTTTGGATTAGTTTGTAGAACACCCAAACTTTTTCATTCTCATTTTACATTACATTCTCAAAACGCGTTATGATTTTTACTCTTTAACGTAAAATGATCATTCCCACGCTTTTTGAATTGTTAAAATGCATTTTAATAATTTTCTGACCAAACTACCCTTCCCGATATAAAGCATATTCTTACCAATGTTTGCATATCGGACGGTATACCGGTATGTCAAATTTCGAACAGTAACGGTATTTTTTTGGTACCTCATAGTACCGGGTATTAGGGTCGATTTCCGGATTTTTTCGAGTCCGACCCTAAAAACTAATTAATATTATTTTTTAAAAAAATAAAATAAAATTTCGTACCGATCATACTTTTCATACTGGTCCGGTAATGAATTAAATAAATTTTTTTTTCTATAATTATAAGGGTAAAATATTATTTTAATATTCATAATACATTTTCATAAATATTTTTTACAGAACATAATTCTTAATTAATTATTTATTATTTACCATCCAAAACACTAAACAAATTTACATTCATTTGTTTAATATCATTAATATATGTTTTTGTTACTTTATATTAATTAACATTGAATCTTACTTCAATGATTTAAATATCTTAATTGTTTATGCAAAATATAAAAAAATTCAGACAGTGAGTGGGTGTTCTGATTAGGTTATTGTAATGCATTTTGGTTATTATAATGTATTTTTGTTGGTTTTATAGAACATGTGTATCATTACATTTTAATTTTAACGAGAATTTATGAAATGCATTTTCAAAGATGTACATGAATGCAAAATTAAAATTCAACCTCATTCTTGAATTAATAATGCATTCTTGTATGTATATGGACCAAATTACCTTTACCCATTACAATAATTAAAATCATAATATTTGTCTTTCTTTCTCCAAACAGAAGCATAGCCGCATCTTAAAACAATTCTTCACTTGCCACAAAATACCGCTGATTAGCATAATTCTCCAACTATTGTTTCATTTTATCTTAAAGTTTTGTGAAAATATGCGATATTTTATATGCAAATTAATTGTATTTTGTGTTTATTCTCGATTTTGATACTATTTTTTGTGAAATAGTATTAGTTACATTGTGAAAAATTCAGTTTTTCTGGGTTTCAGGGTTCACAAATAATTATCTATTATGTGTTGTTTGAATTCAATAAAAGTGTTGTTGTGTTTTTATCCAATTAAATGGCAAAATTATCTTTTATTTTCCATAATACATTCATGTTAACATTTTATACAGAACACTCTTCTCATTTTACAACTTATTATTTACTATACAGAACACACAACTATTTACATTTTGTAAATATATTCTGAAAATCTATTCTAAAAACATATATTTACATTCTCATAATACATACAGAACTCATTCGAACTCACAATATAAGTGGGTTTAGATTACCCACAATAGAATGATCCGAACTCACAATAGAAAAATGATTACCCGGCCTAGATCCATGGGTTTGTCGTGGGTATGGGCAACAATACTATAAGTGGATTTGGGTCTCGGTCTAGCTAGACCCGAGCGAGAATTTTCAATCAGTATTTTCAAAAGTTTGATTATTCACAATAGATATGATAATTTAACAGAAGTATATGAGTTTAAGATGATATATATATTTAGATTTAGATCCAATCATTTACTGTAATTTTTAAATTGAATTACTTAAAATATTAATTCTTATTAAATATACAAAATTTATTAATTATTAAACAATCAAATTAAATGTTTATTAAAATGAAAATATGTTTGCCATAATTATATATAATTAAGTGTTGTTTGTAATTGGTCCTAAATTTTATAATAATGTAAATGTGGTGTCCCTAAAGTTTGTAAATTACATATGAAACTCTAAAGTTGATATAATGTGCGTGGTTGGCACCCAAACTTTAAAATGTTGTAAACACCGTGACCTCAAAGTTTAAGAATTGCGTGGTTGACCCTCGAACTTCCAAAACAATTTATATTTAACGCTTATACTCGTTAATATCTTAAATGTCCCCAAAGTTTGTATTTACCCATTAACCTTAAAAAGATGTTATGACTATGTCTCCAAACTTTGAAAATTTAAAAAATAACGCATAAATTATCAAAACTACTTATACAAAAAAAGACGAAAACCACTATTATTCACTCGATGGTCATTCTTGAATGGTTTTGAAACTTTAGGGACTTCTCACGCAATTTACAAACTTTGAGGGTATCCTTGACAATTAATTCTCAAGGATAGGAGGATCCTTAAAAGTCAAAGGCCGTTTTACGAGCATTTCGCTAATATAAAATATTTTATTTATTAGTGTTTTATATTTGTTCGTTCACGTACAAATATGAACAATGTTTGGATAACAAAACAAGTTTAAATGTAAAATTGAATCAATACGAATATATTTGCGAACATTTCAAATTGAGTATCTTTATAATATTTTAGCAAGAACATGAGTGAATGGATCTGAATACGAACTTGACACGATAAAAATCCATTTTACACAAATGAACATGAACACATAAATAAACACGAAGATGAACAAATTTTTTGAAATATAACAATGTTTGAATTATAAAAATTGTATAATTCGATCAAAATATTTCTTTCAATATTATAATATGAATGAACATGAAAAAGTCAAATTCAGGTTCGTTCAGATCGAATAACAACTCTATATTCAAACATGAAAGTTAACTACTAACAAGAAGAGTGTCTGGACTTTAGAACAATGTTTTTATATCGATTTGGAATTTCGTATTGGTACGATATCAAATTTTATATTTTTATATAAATTAAAAATAATTTTTATTTAGTTTTTTATGATCGGACTGAAAAACCCGGAATCCGATCCCATAATACTAGTACTATCCAATTTTTTGATAAATCACGGTATATCGTTCGATATGAAAACATTTTTTTAAGTTATAACAAATTTTGAAGATTATGAATAGTATTATAACTTATTAGAATCACTCAAATTGACATAAACTTTAAAAGTTATAAAGATCATGCAATCTAGGTTTTGTAATAGTATATTTGATCACCTTTAATCTAAAATTATTTAGGTTTTACCATAATACCCCTGGTATTTTAAACACATTAGTAGCATGGAAGTCATACCGGTGGTATACCGCCCGGCATACCGGTAAATATCGGTCGTGACCGATACACCGGTATTCCGATATATCGTCCGCATACCAACGGTATATCGTAAAAAACACTCATACCGGTCGGGATCGGTACGAGCGGTACCGACCGGTATGACTTCCTTGATTAGTAGTGTTCATATGTTAATTTTAAAATTATGTAAATAGTATGTTTCTAAATAAAAAATTGCAAAAATAACCTTTTAAACTTCAATCGTTAAATATTTAATATACAATTTCTTTTTACATTGTGATACTTTTTATGAATTGAGTTAAATGCAATTCCTACAATTTTCTATATATGTTCTGTTTGGTTGTTTGACTATATAGTTTCTAATTTGATTATTCCTAAGAGTAATTTGTAATTATAGGGTGATTTTATTATTCATTTAGTAATTTATCTATCTAATTCTAATTCTAAATCCCAAATTTCATTTAATTAAAGACACTTTCTAGTGAATAAATCTAAGACTTTTCACAAATCACAAAGGCGACTACATGTATCTAAACATTTCTTCAAACAAAGCAAGCTGATCATCGTACTGGGCTGTTGCATCAATGGGGCCGTCGCCGCCTTCTTGATCGGCGTAGTTGTCGTTCATCAGAAAATCAAACTCGAACAATTGGAGCTCTGGCGACGAGCTGCGATCAGAGCTACTCGACTCAGAGTGAAACTGAAACATGGGATCAGAGCTACTCGCACAGTCATTGCTTGAAACCGTTCCTCCTTCTTGAGGCGACAAAATCACCGACCGTTTTTGCTCTTCTTCGATGTCGGAGAAGTAGTGATTTTCAATGGCTCCTTTCTTGTTGTATACGCGGCATAAAACCCAATCATCGAGCTGAAAGAATTGAAACAATCAGCACAATGGAAGAACCTTTCGTTAATGTTGCACACCAAGTGTTCGATGAAAGTACCCTGAGATTATTTCTCTTGTTGGCGGATCTATCAACATTGGCTAGCCGATACTCGTGCATAATCCAATTGGTTTTAACTCCTCTCGGAGCTTTTCCTGCGTAGAAAACCAGAGCCTTCTTTATCGCCAGCGTTCTCGGTTTACCCACCGGTTTATCAGCTCCGGTGGCCTTCCAGTAACCCGTTCCCGCCACCCGATTCGGCCTTAAACCATTGGGATACTTCCGATCCCTTGGGGAGAAGAAGTACCACTCTTTTTCCCCATATAAAGACATACCTATCATACAAGATATCAGTCAGTCATCGGAAACCCAAAGAATTACCAGTTTTAAGGTCAAAGAGATGGGATTTTAGTTACCAGGAAGCTCCCACGGATCGAACTTATAGAGATCGATTTCAGCTATAACTTGAGCCGGAATCTCTTTCCCGGAGCACTTCCCACATAGATAATGCACAACCAGCTCCTCATCAGTAGGATGGAACCTGAATCCCGCCGGAAAAGGAAAACTCAGCTTCTTATCGGCACCCTTCATTGACTCACCACTAACAAGTAAGACCAAATAATCTTCTTCCTTAAAGTCCTTCGCCGCCTTATTTTCTTACTCCGGTCGTTGAGCTGACTTTTCTGAACTTGAAATCCAGAATGTCTTACACATATATAGACTCCTAGCCACCTAGCGCCTACTGTATCCTTTATCCACGTGGAATTATTTTATTTATATTTGGAATATTCCATGCCCATGGTTTCAAATATACAAAACCAAATTGGTTTATCATCATCCATTATTTGAACGAAGCCAACTCCTAACCGTTGGACAAATGTTGTCGTTGGTTAAATATGAAATGAAATTATTGTAAAATATTACAAACATTTCATAAAATTGTGATATTATTATGTTGATTTATATAAAATATTAATATATCATTATATATAAAAAGAATGTATGTGAATTATCGAAAGTAATGATAAATTAGTAATTCTAAAACATGATGAACACATTGTAATTTTTTAGTAGATGGTGGAGTCATAATTTTTTATTAATGAATATGTTGAAATTATAGAGTTTGACCGAAATAACGACGGGAGAGCGTGAACGAATAGAATTAAAGGAAGGAATCCACACATTTAAAGGACTTCAACAAGTCTTTATGTGATGGAATTCAACTTTTATAAACATAATCAATCTCACTTCTTTTACCGATGTAGGACAAATTATAACACTCCCTCTCAAGTCTAATCATAATATTTCGACTTGAAATGAACCGAACTAGCTTCGATATCATATTGAAATTATAGAATTTGGCCGAAATAACGATCGGAGAACGTGAACGAATGGAATTAAGGGGAGAAATCCACACATTTAAAAAACTTGAACAAGTCTTTATGTAATGAAATTCCACTCTTATAAATCTAATATATCTCAGTTCTTTTATCTATGTATGACAAATTCCAACATAAGACATTGTAATTTTATTTTATTTTATTTCTATACAAATTAACAAAATTAGATGTTGACCTGTATAAGCCAAGTGTCCATGTCTTGTTCACACTTTTAGAGGTTGTGAATAAATTTTGAGTTTCGATGGAAATTATTTTTTTGATATAATCTTAATTTTTATAAAATTAAAACCTTAGTTTATA